>CM042562.1:18229683-18417183 GCA_023630585.1 Cranoglanis bouderius | reverse complement strand
TAGGTAGAAGTTTGCTAGTTTATGCTGAGGCTTTGCTAGTTTATTTGAGGTTTTGCTAGTTTATGTTGAGGCTTTGCTAGCTTGCAGGGAAGTTTTGCTAGTTTAGGTAGAAGTTTGCTAGTTTATGTTGAGGTTTTGCTAGTTTATGTTGAGGTTTTGCTAGTTTATTTGAGGTTTTTCTAGTTTATGTTGAGGTTTTGATAGTTTATGCTGAGGCTTTGTTAGTTTATGTTGAGGCTTTGCTAGTTTATGCTGAGGTTTTGCTAGTTTATGCTGAGGTTTTGCTAGTTTATGTTGAGGTTTTGCTAGTTTATGCTGAGGTTTTGCTAGTTTAGGTAGAAGTTTGCTAGTTTATGTTGAGTTTTTGCTAGTTTGTTTGAGGTTTTTCTAGTTTAGGTAGAAGTTTGCTAGTTTATGTTGAGGTTTTGCTAGTTTATGTTGAGGTTTTGCTAGCTTGCTGGGAAGTTTTGCTAGTTTAGGTAGAAGTTTGCTAGTTTTTGTTGATGTTTCGCTAGTTTTCCACCACTATAGTGGGTCTTGCTCTATCAAAACAAATTCTCTCAAAACTTGAAATTCTTTACGCATGAAACCTGTACTTTAAATATGTTTAAACTTAATTAACTGATTTGATTCAAATATTTGATTAAATTAATTTTTCGATTCCATCTTCATAAAATCATTCCTACTTTACATAAAGGTCCAAAAAAAAAAAAAAAAAAAAATATATATATATATATATATATATATATATATATATATATATATATATATAATTAACGATTGTGATGATATTTTAAAGTTACTATAATTTGGGTGTTAAATATTGTAGTATGTTGTATATGTGAGTTTTGGGACATAACAGATGACACGTAATAACTGCTTTATTACACAGTAATTACCATTTATGTACTAATAGATCTACTAATAACGCTATTTTCAGTATAACACTTTTTATCCCTGATACGCTCCTTTCCAGCTCACTTCCTCTCTTCCTCCCCATGAGCCCCTGTTCCTCCCGGTAACTCTGCGTATTTCAGGAAGTAACGAGAGAATGTGATTGGCCGTTTTCTCACTTCGTGAGCATGCGTCATTGTCCTGCGTCACACGTTCATTATTTTTACACCTGTGAAACATGTGACAGCTTGACATCAAAGGAAAACACACACACACACATATTCTTGTAATTATAGCATTCTGGGGACAGTAGTCCCACCCATGTGTTGTGGGGACACCACTTTCCCTTGGTCCTAGAGATGTGAAAAAAATCAGGCATGTATAATTTAAGCCTGGGAACACAGATTTAAGAACATTTAAGTCACAAAGTTTCTGTGCTTGGTTTTTTCACACCTAATGGGGACGTAACGAGAACTCGTCATTAATGGGGACCTAATTTGCATACACAGAAAAGTAGCTGATTTTCATGTTGTAGTGGGGGCATCACTAGATAGCTAATTTGCATACACACAGATCAGGTAGTTTATATAACAACAAGGGGACATAGTTTTAAAAAAACATCAAGCTGTGCACTTTACTTTTATAAGTTATGTAAAATTATAAACTAAACATGTTTATCATTTAGAAGGCTGTCTGTAAAGCAGAGATGACCAGTATTTGTGGGTTTAAGCTCCTCATGAGATTGAAGAATATATATTTGAGAAGTGCTTGCTGTACTGAACCTCACTGACTTATCAAAGGCAAGCATCACAAATGAATTAACTTCCTTCCAGTCATTTTAGCAAGTCAAAAATGACAAAAATGCATCTTTTAGGTGCAACAAATTAGCATTTGCATGTCCACAGTCGGCTGTAAAGTCAATATTCGTGTTAACATTATAGTTGTGCAACGAGGTAAAATGAATAGAGTACAACAAACTTAACTTCCTCTATGTTTGCGGAGTTCTGGCATCTGTAACAATTTATACATCTGTTAAGTGTAAAGTGCCCTGCAGTGCTGTGAACATACAAACCAGGAACTTCTTCACTTTAGTCAATAAAAAAAAAAAATGTCTGTTGGGTGAAATAAATGGTTTATTCGACATTAAAAAGACAACTTGAGTCTTGAGCATTGAACACTATGAGCATTCACTGCATAATTAACCTGGATAGCTTTTAATTCATAATCATCTAATACACTGTCTTACTTAATATCTAACAAATTAGAAACAAATCTGGCATTAAAATATCCCTTATGTTTCCAGGCAGCCAAAGCATGTAGCTGGGCAGCACACTGGAGCTTTTATTTGCCTGCTGATGCAAAGCTGTAATATAACACTCATGCTTACTAAACACAGTTCAACATATTTAAAGAAAATAAAGATACTAGCTTTTTGGTGCGATGTGAGGTCAGAACATTAAAAAAATCTCATAATGCAAACAATTATTTCCCCTTATTCTGTAATACACTTAACAGAATAGGCTAACATGTGGCAGCTAACAATGTATGACAAGCTAGCAGCTAACAATGTATGACAAAACATGTAACTGGGCAGCACATTATGACTTTTATTTGCTTGGTGGGCTTGCTTATTAATTTATTGTTTGTCAAAACTGCACATTCACCCACTGGAAGAAGTACTACCCCTACAATATCAAGCTGTAAGTAAGGGTTCTAAATAATTTAAATACTTGGTCATTTAAATACATGATTTGTTTCTAATTAGTTTCTTATGAAATAAACACTGGCTGGGTCATTATCAAGTAAAAGCCTAGAGATGTAACTTATTATCCCTGTGTTACTATAGAAGTACTTATTAAATCTTATTTTATTAACCCTTTAATAATGTAAACTTATTGAAGTGTTACTACCAAAGTTTTACGGTGTAGAACAAGTGTTACAATGCAGTTGTAAGTTGTCAGTCTCTATCGATAAGAGCTAAATGCTCAGATCATATGCAGTTTTCACAGACCCCTGAGACTTCCAGGTATGAAGGTCTTCATACATCTCTCCACTGCATGGACCTCATTTACTTCTCCAAGCCTTCCTCTTTTTCAAAGAATATGTTTTACCTAAATGTAAGAATAAACATCAGTTACATAGCAAACACAGAAAGCCTTTCAGCAATGACTAGGGGTGATTAACACAGATTTGTAAATATACAGTGGGTATAGAAAATAATCACCCCCCTTTAAAATAATCACATTTTCTTGCTTTTCGACCTGAAATGAAGACAGACACAGTTTTTGTTTTATCCAGCTGTATTTACTCAGTTCAACTTATAACATCCAAGTGAAAGATATAACACCAACATGTCAGAAAAAAATAAAAAAATAAAAAAACAGAATCACTGAATTGGGAAAATGACTTGTAAACTCAACAAGGTGTAGCTAATCACCTTCTCAATGTCACACAAAGCCATTTGACTTCAGCTGTGGTCATTTTGATTAGCTCAGCATGAAAAGAGCGTTCCTGGGGCATTTTGTAGTGCAACTGAAGCAAACAATCAACTATAGGTGGCAAATCACTGTCAAAAGATCTCTGGGATAAAGTTGTGGACAGGCACAAGTCAGGAGATGGATACAAAAAAATTCAAAGGCTTTATCAATGCCTAGAAGCACAGTGAAGTCTATTATTAAGAAGTAGAAGGTATTTGGTACAACACAGACCCACCCTGGATCAGGACGTCACTCAAAACTGGATGAAAGAGCCAGGAGGAAACTGGTCAGAGAGGCTACCAAGAGGCCAACAGTGACTCTGAAGCAGTTACAGGAATCTATGACAAAGAGTGGTCATTGTGTGCATGTGACAACAATATCACAAATTCTCCACAAATGTGGCTTGTATGGGAGGGTTGCAAGAAAAAAGCCACTCCTCAAGAAAGGCCACATGATAAAAGGTGTTATGGTCAGATGAGACTAAAATTGAATTATTTGGCCTCAACACCAAACGATATGTCGGAAATCCAATACAGCTCATCATCCAAATAACACCATTCCTACAGTAAAGCATGGAGGTGGTAATATCCTGTTATGGGGGTGTTTCTCTGCAGCAGGGACTGGAGCACTTGTCAGGATAAAAGGAAAATGGATGGGGCAAAATACCGTCAAATTCTTGAGGAAAATCTGCTGCCCTCTGCCAGAAAGTTGTCAATGGGAAGAAGGTTTACCTTCCAACATGACAATGACCCAAAGCACACAGCAAAACTGACCACACAGTGGTTGAAGGAGAAAAAGGTGAATGTCCTTGCATGGCCTAGTCAGAGCCCAGACTTAAACTCCATTGAAAATCTGTGGAATGACTTGAAGACTGCAGTCCACAAACGGTCACCATCAAATTTAACTGAACTTGAGCAGTTCTGCAAAGAAGAGTGGGCAAATATTGCAAAGTATAGATGTGTAAAGTTAGTAGAGACATATCCCAACAGACTAAAGGCTGGAATTAAAAAAATTAGGCAAATTAAAGCAAGGGGGTGATCCTTTTTCCAACTCAGTGATTCTGTTTTTTTTCCTGACATGTTGGTGTTATATCTTTCACTTTGGATGCTATAAGTTGCACTGAGTAAATACAGCTGGATAAAACTCTGTCCATCTTCATTTCAGGCTGAAAAGCAACAAAATATAATTATTTTAAAGGGGGGTGATACTTTCTATACCCACTGTAATTTTAGAAATGGTTTACATGCGAGTTGTTTAATATGGAAATGCATGCTATATACAGCCAATTCAAGACAGCTGAAAGTCTGTAAATTTTTACAGTAAACCTGATTTGCAATGGGGGTTGAATAATTTTGATTGCAAGTGTATGTCACTGCAGGAAAGGTGTTGAGGTATGACCTGCGTTTGCACCAAACACTATAAATTATTACACTATAGGAATTAATTTTGTGATTACAATGTTAGATATTGAATAGTTTGGAAAATCCTGAAATAAAAACTATGTATACTGATGCAGACATTGTTTTGTAGCAACTATTAAATATAGCAGTATAATAGCTTAAACAATTCTCAGCCAAAACATATTTTCAGGGGTCCTTTAACACGGTTTTAACACAGTTCAGGTTTAGGTGACTTGTGGGGACACGGTTCTAACTAAACATATCTATTCATCTATCACAAAACTTTCACACATCTGACTAAAACCTGCTTTGTGGGGACTCCATATAGAAACTATAAACAGACAAGATAAAAAACAAAGCACAGTGTTTTGGCACTTTAAATGTCACTCATGTAATACCTTTCTACTATACTTTTGTTGTCATGTATACTGGAGATGTATTTAAACTACAGTTAGAGATATTTGACCCAGTAAGCAGGTGGTAAAGTAGATAAAATAAAGATGATGCTCTAACAAACACTAGTACTATGACGGGAGATTTACCTGTTCAGTCACTGATGGACTGCTAACAGTCTGATAATTCAGTAGAGGTGTAGATGGTGATGCCTGCTGCTGTTCCTCCTAAACACTGTTCTCAGCAGTGTCCTTCTCCACAATCTGTAAATATGTTGGACATTTGGAAAATTTAGTGCAATTTAAAAGAAGAATATGCAACACAAAACAAATATGTTGTTCATTACAACAATACTATAAATTATTACACTATAAGAATGAACTATGATTACAGTGTAAGATACTGAATATTTTGGAAAATTTTTAAATTAATATGATGTATTCCAACACACATTGTTTTCTAGCTCCTGTTAAATATAACTCTATAATAGCTTAACACATCTCAGCCAAAACATACTTTCAGGGGACAATTAACACAGTTCAGGTTTGGGTGACTTGTGGGGACACGGTTCTAACTAAACATATCTATTCACCTATCACGAGACTAAATCATCTGACTAAAAACCTGCTTTGTGGGGACTCCGTATAGAAACTATAAACAGACAAGATAAAAAACAAAGGACAGTGTTTTGGTACTTCAAACAGCATTCACCTTCTGTCTACATTACCTTATCTCGCATAACTACATGATAAGTGCCTGTAGTGAGCAGGAAAGTTATAGAACATCTCTATTTTATTTTGCTCAGTTTGGTCAGTGTTTCTACATACCTGCGTGTTCCTGATTAAGAAAATACCGTGTTTTATCCGTGCATGCTAATAACTCTGCTGAGTAAAACCTGTTCTACAGACAGATCACAGCTCAGCTGCAGTGTGTTATGTTCCCTCTCTCGCAGCGAATGGAGTAGCTTACTTCCGCATTCCAGCTCCATTCAGAAGGACTCTCGTTTTGTTTACCTCGGCCATGTGCGCTTTTGTTATTGTCTTGCGTCATGTCTCTGTCCCCGCCTCCTTATTTCGTATTGGTTCTCCATGTTATGTGATTATCATTTCCAGGTGCCTTTGATTTCATGTATGTTTTCTGTGTGTTTAAAAAGCCCTGTTTTCTTCCACTCGGGGCGGATTATTAGTTTGTAGTTCAGTTTAACGGAGTTTCACTTTGAAGTATAGAAATGTTTCTAGTTCCGTAGCGCGGATTCCGATTTCCGTAGTTCTTGATTCCGTTGTTCTAATTTAGATGTCCGAAGCTCCGTGTTTGTGGTTCCCAAACCACTTCCTTATGTCGAATGTCCGTTTCCTCCCGAATCTCACTGTGCCGAGCGATTAAACTCTGGACTGATGTTCACGGCATTTGACATTAAGCTAAGTACCCTGGATTCCGATTTCCGCTCTAGCCCTCTTCCTATTTTACACATCTCTGTGATAGGGTTACTTGCACAAGTGTTTGATTTTCTGTTAGCGCTAGTAGTTTGCACACCTTTTGTTATTACCACTCTTTTGTTGTGAAGGTTCATTGCTGGATGCTGTTTTTGTTCGTTTTTTCCTTCCGTGGTTTAGTGTGTGTTTTTTGTACTGCTAGCGCTAATACTTTTGAGAGTGTGTACAAGCTCTGCTTCTATATCCAGCGAAGACTCGAAGCCTTCTAAAAACCTGTTGTTTGCCCTGTTTCCTTTTCTTATGTATGCTGAATAAAGTGTCGAAGCTTTTCACCGCAACTGTGTCCAGCCTTCTCCTGACATCGTAACAGAATAATCCGCCAAAAGATGGATGCAGCGGGAAAAGTAAGGGCACGCCGCGCCATGCCACACCACGCCATGCCACGCCACGCCACAGTTAAAATGCCTGCAAACAATTCAATTTTTTTTCCCCAATGGACGTTTGTTTATCCCCCCGATGAGTTTGATGGCTTTTCCACCTGGCCACAGTGTTTCTGTTTGCAGGCACAAATTTATTTCCTGAGTTTGGAGGACCCCAAGCCCGACGAGGAACAGTGGGTGAGGTTCCTCCTCTCTCGTTTGGTCGGCTCTGCTCGCCAATGGGCAGAGCTTCACCTTGCCAGTGGATCCATGAAGTTCAAAACAGTTTTGGGCTTTGTGGATCTACTGGTTCAGGTGTTCGGAAGCCCAGACTTCCAACCCGACCTCTGGACCTTTTTGGGGAAGGACCGTCTGGGCGACCGACCTAACCGCTCATTCCTGGAATATTATGGGGGTAAGCGGGCTAACGTGGCGGCCTGCTCCTCAGACCCCCAAAGCCAGGAGTGTTCCACCGAGGGATGCACCCGCCCGGCCGTCCTGCAGTGCCCCACTTGCAAGAACCAGGGATTAAGGAGCAGCTTCTTCTGCTCCCAAAACTGTTTCAAGGGCAGCTGGCGGGTGCATAAGCGGCTCCACCAGCGGGCACCCTCAGAGCTCCAGCAGGAGACCCAGCAGGAGGTCTTCTCAGCAGAGCTGCAACGGGAGGTTAACCAGGCGACCTCCAGCCCCGAGCTCCAGCAGGAGACCCAGCAGGAGGTCTTCTCAGCAGAGCTGCAACTGGAGGTTAACCAGGCGACCTCCAGCCCCGAGCTCCAGCAGGAGACCCAGCAGGAGGTCTTCTCAGCAGAGCTGCAACTGGAGGTTAACCTGGCGACCTCCAGCCCCGAGCTCCAGCAGGAGACCCAGCAGGAGGTCTTCTCAGCAGAGCTGCAACTGGAGGTTAACCAGGCGACCTCCAGCCCCGAGCTCCAGCAGGAGACCCAGCAGGAGGTCTTCTCAGCAGAGCTGCAACTGGAGGTTAACCTGGCGACCTCCAGCCCCGAGCTCCAGCAGGAGACCCAGCAGGAGGTCTTCTCAGCAGAGCTGCAACTGGAGGTTAACCAGGCGACCTCCAGCCCCGAGCTCCAGCAGGAGACCCAGCAGGAGGTCTTCTCAGCAGAGCTGCAACTGGAGGTTAACTTGGCGACCTCCAGCCCCGAGCTCCAGCAGGAGACCCAGCAGGAGGTCTTCTCAGCAGAGCTGCAACTGGAGGTTAACTTGGCGACCTCCAGCCCCGAGCTCCAGCAGGAGACCCAGCAGGAGGTCTTCTCAGCGGAGCTGCAACTGGAGGTTAACCAGGCGACCTCCAGCCCCGAGCTCCAGCAGGAGACCCAGCAGGAGGTCTCCCCAGCGGAGCTGCAACTGGAGGTTAACCAGGTGACCTCCAGCCCCAAGCAGCAGCCAGCGAATAGAGAGGAAACCTCTCCTGGCCTGCTCGTCTCAGAGGTTCTAGAAGAAACCTCCACTCCAAGCCCATGTCCAGATATCACTCCTGCTCTCAATCCAGTTCTCACCCTGGTCCCCAGTCTGGTTCCTACTCCGGTTCCCAATCCTGTTCTCAGTCCTGCTCCCAATCCAGTCCTCGATCCTGTTCCCAGTCCGGTTCCTACTCTGGTTCCCGATCCTGTTCCCAGTCCGGTTCCTACTCTGGTTCCCGATCCTGTTCCCAGTCCGGTTCCTACTCTGGTTCCCGATCCTGTTCCCAGTCCGGTTCCTACTCTGGTTCCCGATCCTGTTCCCAGTCCGGTTCCTACTCTGGTTCCCGATCCTGCTCCCAGTCCGGTTCCTACTCTGGTTCCCGATCCTGCTCCCAGTCCGGCTCCAAGCCCCGTTCTCAATCCGGTTCCAAGCCCCATTTCCAATCATTTCCCAAGTCCAGTTTTTGATTTTTATGAGGGCTACATGGGTTTAATTTCGGGATGGGTGTTAGCCCTCCTCCTCAGTGCAGAGGGTGTTTTCACTCCCAGCTCCACTCATAACCCAGCTCACTCCTCCGTCCCCAGCCCTGTCTCCTCCTCCGTCCCCAGCCCTGTCTCCTCCTCCGTCCCCAGCCCTGTCTCCTCCTCAGTCCCCAGCCCTGTCTCCTCCACTATTTCCAACCCAACTCACTCCACTATCTCCTCCTCTGTTTCCTACCCTACTCACTCCACTATCTCTAATCCAGGAGCTGAAGCAGGTTCCAGGCAGAGCACCAGGTCACGCGCAGCTCGGAGATCCGGGTCCAGCACCAGGTCACGCGCAGCTCGGAGACCCGGGTCCAGCACCAGGTCACGCGCAACCCCGAGACCCGGGTCCAGCACCAGGTCACGCGCAACCCCGAGACCCGGGTCCAGCACCAGGTCACGCGCTACTCCACGATCCAGGCCGAGCATCAGGTCACGCGCTACTCCACGATCCAGGCCGAGCATCAGGTCACGCGCTACTCCACGATCCAGGCCGAGCATCAGGTCACGCGCTACTCCACGATCCAGGCCGAGCATCAGGTCACGCGCTACTCCACGATCCAGGCCGAGCATGAGTCCTCGTCCAAGTCCTCGTCCAAGTCCTCGTCCAAGTCCTCGTCCAAGTCCTCGTCCAAGTCCTCGTCACGACCCGGTCGACTCTGGCTGCGGGACATTAAATTGCACCAGCCTCGGTTCCAGGGGGGCAGATGTGCTAATCTTGCCCAGGGGTCCGGGTCCGCCACAACGGACAAAGCTTGCGGCGCTTCGGGAGCCGCGCCTTAAGGGGGGGGCTCTGTTATGTTCCCTCTCTCGCAGCGAATGGAGTAGCTTACTTCCGCATTCCAGCTCTATTCAGAAGGACTCTCGTTTTGTTTACCTCGGCCATGTGCGCTTTTGTTATTGTCTTGCGTCATGTCTCTGTCCCCGCCTCCTTATTTCGTATTGGTTCTCCATGTTATGTGATTATCATTTCCAGGTGCCTTTGATTTCATGTATGTTTTCTGTGTGTTTAAAAAGCCCTGTTTTCTTCCACTCGGGGCGGATTATTAGTTTGTAGTTCAGTTTAACGGAGTTTCACTTTGAAGTATAGAAATGTTTCTAGTTCCGTAGCGCGGATTCCGATTTCCGTAGTTCTTGATTCCGTTGTTCTAATTTAGATGTCCGAAGCTCCGTGTTTGTGGTTCCCAAACCACTTCCTTATGTCGAATGTCCGTTTCCTCCCGAATCTCACTGTGCCGAGCGATTAAACTCTGGACTGATGTTCACGGCATTTGACATTAAGCTAAGTACCCTGGATTCCGATTTCCGCTCTAGCCCTCTTCCTATTTTACACATCTCTGTGATAGGGTTACTTGCACAAGTGTTTGATTTTCTGTTAGCGCTAGTAGTTTGCACACCTTTTGTTATTACCACTCTTTTGTTGTGAAGGTTCATTGCTGGATGCTGTTTTTGTTCGTTTTTTCCTTCCGTGGTTTAGTGTGTGTTTTTTGTACTGCTAG
This sequence comes from Cranoglanis bouderius, assembly GCA_023630585.1. Taxonomy (NCBI): domain Eukaryota; kingdom Metazoa; phylum Chordata; class Actinopteri; order Siluriformes; family Cranoglanididae; genus Cranoglanis; species Cranoglanis bouderius. The sequence goes on along the minus strand of CM042562.1, from coordinate 18,406,725 downwards.
CGCTAATACTTTTGAGAGTGTGTACAAGCTCTGCTTCTATATCCAGCGAAGACTCGAAGCCTTCTAAAAACCTGTTGTTTGCCCTGTTTCCTTTTCTTATGTATGCTGAATAAAGTGTCGAAGCTTTTCACCGCAACTGTGTCCAGCCTTCTCCTGACATCGTAACACAGTGTTTATAGCGCGCACCCTTTAATCAGCTGTTCTAGTTCCAGCGGCGCGTCACAACACCGACACGCGCTTTAAACATAATACAAATACTACAAAACTAATGACTAATGGGCTGTGCTTGGCCAAGACTACTGTCCACGATTTTACAGGCTTTAAACTCAACCCGTTGCTCAGATCGATAACTATTTATAGATTTCTTCAGAAACCTGAAGTTGCTATTTATCATCTAACTGTCCGATTACGTGGTGAAGCTAGTTAAATAAATCGGTATAACACTAAACATTCACATGACATGCCAACTACCGAAGCCAATGTAATATATTAGCTTAATTTTTATTAACTTATTGGACTTACTAATATGCTAGATTGGTTAAGGTGTAGGCTATGTCAGCTGGCTAGTGAAGTCCGCTAGCATAACAATCACTTTAATATTGCGATTAAATTATAAATAACGTCTTAAAACAGGAAAAAATTAAATTACAAACTCGTGAATACGAGAAGAAAACTTACCTTTCGTTTTATTTGGTCTTGTAGAAAAAGTGAAATCTCTCATTAGGGCTATGGAAAGCAGCTGGTGTAGTTAGCCAGTGACTTGTGTGTGGTGTTGACGAATCATAAGTGCAGTCAAAAAACACTACACTCCTCCATAAGCCGACTTAGGGATTTAATTTCACCATTTTAAGATGTTTAAAAAAGTGTAATTTAACACACAATGCGCAAATTTATAGACTGAAATTTGAATGACTATTAAGGACATATAATGAATTAGAAAAAAAAACATGATAATTAGCTGTTTTGACTTTTTAACAATTAAATTAGCGTTCCAAGAATTTCATTATATATTTTATATTTTATTTACCTACACTTTGTGTTTATTTATTGTATACTTGAAAAGCAAAATTAATGCCTAATTGAGCAAAACTTTAAACATATAATCTTACCTCTTTGTTTTAAAGCTATTTAGTTCCGCTAATAGGTAGTAGAGCTACTGCGCATGTGCAGATTACCCAGAATCCTTTACAAAGTAGGTGGTACCGTAATTTGCATAAATTAGACTTGCATAGTGTGTGAAGCAGTCAGACACGCCCTGCCTCCAAAAAATACCGGTTCCAGACTAAAGGGGGCGACATAGAGCAAACCGTTCACACACACAAACTGTCCGGATCATGCGTTATGGGCCAAAGCTAAAAATTCGTGAGGCACCTGTTTACAGCCTCCCCAACACGTTTCAATGCATCCCCCTTGTGGGGACGTGGATTTTTGTCCCCATAATGTTCGTGGTCCCTATGAGGTTGCTGTGTAAACAGGATGTCCCCATAAAGTGATCATTACAAACCCATGGGTAATTATTTATTATGTAGCTGCTAATGATTGTTAAACACAGCTGTGTGACTCTTTTCATGGCTAATGCAGGCTGCATTCCAAACTGCTATCAGAACCGTCTCACACTGATGATGTCATCACTGTCAGAAACGTCCCACACTGATGATGTCAGCACTATCACTATCAGAAACGCCCCACACTAATGATGTCAGTGAGCTTCCCCACTATACATTGTATACACAGTTCAGACACACTGAAGTGCTCAGATCTCGACTCTGGAGCGTGACAGGATGAAGCTAAGTGCGGCTCTGTGTTAGTCTCCACCTCCCTAATGCATGGTGTGAATTTAGTGAAAATCAGAGAACGTTGAATTTTTCGCCAAAAAAACCCAAAACACAAAGGCTAACCCCTTACTGTTTTTTTGGGCGAAAAATTCGACATTCTCTGATTTTCACTAAATTCACACCATGCATTAGGGAGGTGGAAACTAACACAGAGCTGCACTTAGCTTCATCCTGTCACGCTCCAGAGCCGAGATCTGAGCCCCTCATTTCCAACATATTACACTATTACTATTACAACATATACACAAATTTAAATTTTATTGGTCACATACACAACTATACACGGTACAACGTGCAGTGAAATGCTTTTTTTGACTGTCCGTGAGATAAAAATGGAATATACATAAACCAGAATTCACTTCTGTACAGGTAAGAAAGGATAAATATTTTTTAAAATGTGATATATAAGATACAAAGATCGGTGGCAGAAACAATACAACTGTATTTTGAATAAGGTGCAGATATGTGCAGGGGTTTGTGTAATATATGCCGTGCAACATCAGGCTCTAGTCCTATGTGTTGTCCTGGTTGAGGGCCCTAATGGCCTGTGGGAAGAAGCTCATCCTCATTCTCTCCACTTGCTGTAGATGGACTGCAGATCAGGGAGCTCATTGCAGATGTTGCTCTCAGCTGAATACACCGCCCTCTGGAGAGCCACCTATCCTGCTTGGTGCGGTTCCCAAACCCGGCTGTGATGCTTCCCATCAGGATGCTCTCGACGGTGCAGGTGTAAAAGTTCCTTAGCACCTTAGAAGGCAGTTTACAGTCCCATAAGCGTCTAAGGTGGTAAAGATGCTGACTGGCCTTCTTCACCAGGGTGTGAATGTGGCAGGACCATGACACGTCCTGGTGATATGAACACCAAGGTATGGGGAACTGTCCACTCTCTCCAATGGGACCCCGTTAATCTTAACGGAGTGGTGGCTCCTCTGCAGCCTCCTCATGCCTGCCTACGTCTGTAACACACACACACACACACACACACACACACACACACACACACACACACACACACACACACACACGCACATACACACACACGTGTATTTCTGTGTTACAGCTTTCTGAAGTAACAGCTCATTCACAGGGACTTGCACAGCAAATGCTGCACATAAATGGATTTTAAAAAACTTTGATATGTTGAGATGTTTATGTAATGTGTATGGAAGGAGTCTCCAGTGTCAGCGCTTTGTAACAGTCAGAGGTAAAGCTGTGACTTTAAGTTTTCTGACATCATTAGGACACCTTCGTTGAGGTTTCTTGGTTTCTGTGGGGTTTTTTTTGTCTTATTAACTTGGAGAGAGAGAGAGAGAGAGAGAGAGAGAGAGAGAGAGAGAGAGAGAGAGAGAGAGAGAGAGAGAAGAAAGACTGTTTATAGTCTGTTTATGTGTCAAACGTACATTCACGTCAGCTACTGCACAGAGTTTTATCAATAACCTCTCAGAGATATCAACTATAATGCGATCACCGTCTGATCCCATAGAACTTGATCAGGCGACTGAAAGCTTAGAGTCAATATTCCGCTACATGTTAGATAAGGTAGCTCCACTTAAAAGAAAAATAATTAGAGAGAAAAAGCTAGCACCCTGGTATAATGATCACACACGCACCTTAAAACAGATCACTCGACAATTAGAACATAAATGGCATCAAACCAAATTGGTAATATTTCAAACAGCATGGAAGGAGAGCCTCCTGAACTATAGGAAATCTCTTAGTGCTGCTAGATCAGTCTATCTCTCTACCTTAATTGAAGATAACAAAAATAATCCTAGATTCTTATTTAATACTATAGCAAAATTAACTAGGAATAAAACCACCACAGAAACAGGCACACAATAATTATATAGCAGCGATGATTTCATGAGTTTTTTTATTGGCAAAATTGAAAATATTAGATAAGAAATTCAGACTATTAATTTAAAACCAGACAGTCTAACTAACTCTGTAGATAATAATATAGCAATATCAGATCAGCGGTTAGAGTGCTTTACTCCCCTTAGAGAGACCGAACTAATTTCATTAATTTCGTCTTCAAAATCATCAACTTGTATACTAGATCCCTTACCTACATGAGAAAGCGAGTGGTAAGGTTTACACACCTGTAGGAAATGAGACTAACGAGTGTTCTGTGTTGCAGTGAGGGGAAGAAGAGAAAAAGAGGAGAAACACACACCGAGAGAGAGAGAGAGAGAGAGAGAGAGAGAGAGAGAGAGAGAGAGAGATTGAGACGCACATGCATTTTGTGTTCAGTTTGTGTGTTTTATGTTTTCTTTCAGTTTCGTTTATTATTAAACTTAATGTTTACGATCAGCCGGTTCCCGCGTCCTCCTTGCCCGACTTTAAATTGTTACACTGGTGCCGAAACCCGGGAAGGAGTGGGATGCGCTGTCAGAGAGCTCTCGCCGCTGTGGGAGGACCGTGACACCGAGGAGGCGGTGGTTGTCATGTGGCTGCCATCTGCCAGAAAATGGGAGGAGCCTGACTTCCGCCGGGGAAGCAGAGATGTGGCTGCCGTCCGCCTGGAAAGGGTAGGAGCCGCAGCTGTCCGTAGGTGAGGAGCCGCAGCCACCTCCTCGGAAGTCCAGTGCCATCGCCCGGCGTCATGGGGGGTCGCTTCCCAGCTGGCTGAGAACCGGATGACAGCGTATCTGGGGACCGGAGTGTTTTTCCCCTCTCTCTCTCTCTCTCTCTCTCTCTCTCTCTCTGGCGCTTCCAGCCGCTCTTTTATCTCTCTCTCCCAATGATTAGACAGATCAGTGCCAGGTGTGCATGCTCACAGCCTGGCCATGCCCTCCTCCTCACCACACTCCTCCACCGCCAGATTCAGGCCTCCGGCCTGACATACACCCCCCCCACACTTTCGGGAGGGCGGTGCTGCCACTCAACCTGCCAGCGAGAGGAGAGACGAGGAGGAGGAAGAGGGGAGAGAGAAGAAGCAAGCTGGAGAGCGAGCCAGGGAGAAAGAGAGGAGAGAGAGGGGCCTTCAACCAGCAAGAATGAAATTCAGTACGTTTTGGACCTGAGAGCAAAACTCCACACATTAAGTCACATAACTCAGGAGAATTTGCTACAGGCACAAGAACGTCAATCCCGGCTGTATAACAGGGCTACACGGCTATGCGAGTTCATGCTGGGAGATAAAGTGCTCATGTTACTACCCACGTCCAGCTCCAAATTACTCGCCAAGTGGCAAGGACCCTTTGAGGTCACACGGAGAGTCGGGGATGTCGACTATTAGGTAAGGCGAAAGAATAGAGGTGGGGCGCGGCAGATTTATCATCTCAACCTGCTAAAACTATGGAGGGAGACGGCGTCTGTAGCGTTGGCGACGGTAGTTACTGAAAGGGAGGAGCTAGGACCGAAGGTAGACGCAAAATTGGCGAGTCAATCCCCCCCCGGTGCCGTGCGGGGACCACCTCTCCCCAGCCCAAATTACAGACATTAAAAACCTGCAAGCAGAGTTTTCTGACGTGTTCTCGCCTCCCCCCGGCCGCACTAACCTCATAGTGCACCACATTGAGACAGCCCCAGGGGTGGTGGTTCGCAGCCGCCCCTATCGGCTCCCCGAACACAAAAAAAAATGTTGTCCGGGAACTTAAGACCATCACGCGAAGTACACTGTCCTTAACCAGTACGGGACAATAAGCATACCTAATGATCTCTCTCTCACTCTCTCTCTCACTCTCTCTCTCTCTCTCTCTCTCCCCCTCTCCACTTCTGTCGAGCTTCACATGATACTCCTGAGATGCCAGTGATCCCGACCCCTTCTGCTCTCTGGACCTGCCCGATCCATCCTGATGGCCTACTTCTGGTTGGAGATCTCATCGCTTGGAAGTCACATGCTGCTGCTGAGGATGGCCCCACATGGTGCAGCCTAAAGATCATTGAGATTACAGTGGTGAAGTTCAACAAAACAGACTTCATATAAAAACTGTAATGAAATCTCATGGTCTCACAACTGCACTATTTGACCATGTTGTACTGGTACATTTATAGAAGAGATTTATTTATGTATAATTGCACTATCCGGTGTTACCCAGATGAGGATGGGTTCCCTTTTGAGTCTGGTTCCTCTCAAGGTTTCTTCCTTATATCATCTCAGGGAGTTTTTCCTTGCCACCGTTGCCTCTGGCTGCTCATTGGGAATAAATTCATAAATTTAAAATCTATGTCCTGAATTTATACACTTCTGTAAAGCTGCTTTGGGACAATGTCCATTGTTAAAAGTGCTATACAAATAAACTGAACTTGAACTTGAACTTGAACTTATAGCTGCTACAACATAAGTGAGCTTCCACTCTATACATTCTATACACGGTTCAGAAGTGCTCAGATCTCGGCTCTGGAGAGTGACAGGATGAAGCTAAGTGCAGCTCTGTGTTAGTTACCGCCTCCCTAATGCATGGTGTGAATTTGGTGAAAATCAGAGAATGTTGAATTTTTCGCCCAAAAAAACAGTAAGGGGTTAGCCTTTGTGTTTTGAGGTTTTTTGGCGAAAAATTCGACATTCTCTGCTTTTCACCAAATTCACACCATGCGTTAGGGAGGTGGAGACTAACACAGAGCCGCACTTAGCTTCATCCTGTCACTCTCCAGAGCTGAGATCTGAGCCTCTTGTTTCCAACAAATTACACTCAGTAACATATGCAGGTTTGTGACTCACAAACGGAACTGTGTTAAATTTATTAATTTTATTTAATCTGATTCAGCAGTGATGTGGGTTTATAATAATTTGCATATTATACTTGCATTCTATTTAACCCTGTGTGTGTGTGTGTGTGTGTGTGTGTGTGTGTGTGTGTGTGTGTGTATTGGTGTTTGTGGGTCTGTAGATTCCACATAACTATGTCTGACTCGATTTAGTAGCTGATCATCCTTCCTGTGGATCTCACTCACTATAACACACACACACACACACACACACACACACACACACACACACACACACGGGTAATTGTTTATTATGTAGCTGCTAATGATTGTTAAACACAGCTGTGTGACTCTTTCTGCATTCCAAACTGCTATCAGAAACTTCCCTCACTGATGATGTCATCACTGTCAGAAACATCCCAACAGTGATGATGTAATCAGTGTCAGAAACGTCCCACACTGATGATGTCATCACTGTCAGAAACGTCCCAACACTGATGATGTCATCACTGTCAGAAATACCTCACACTGATGATGTCATCACTATCAGAAACGTCCCACACTGATGATGTCATCACTGTCAGAAATGTCCCACACTGATGATGTCATCACTGCCAGAAACGTCCCACACTGATGATGTCATCACTGTTGCTATCAGAAACGCCCCACATTGATGATGTCATCATTGTCAGAAATACCTCACACTGATGATGTCATCACTGTCAGAAACGTCCCACACTGATGATGTCATCACTGTCAGAAACGTCCCAACACTGATGATGTAATCAGTGTCAGAAACGTCCCAACACTGATGATGTCATCACTGTCAGAAATACCTCACACTGATGATGTCATCACTATCAGAAACGTCCCACACTGATGATGTCATCACTGTCAGAAATGTCCCACACTGATGATGTCATCACTGCCAGAAACGTCCCACACTGATGATGTCATCACTGTTGCTATCAGAAACGCCCCACATTGATGATGTCAGCATTGTCAGAAATACCTCACACTGATGATGTCATCACTATCAGAAACGTCCCACACTGATGATGTCATCACTATAAAAATGATCCCTCAGTAAAAATCGGTCTAATGTTCTCTGATATGACCGCACTGGTGTACAAGCCTCAATCCAGTTTGATATAAAAAGGATGAAACCTCATAATCACAACATTGGGGTAAAACCTGGAGAAAATGAAGCTTCTTTACTCCATACATTGATTTAAAGATGGTAAGTGATTTTTTTTTCAATGGTCAGATAACGTTTTTCAGTAAGTTGTAGAGTATGATATATAACTACACAAACACATATGCAGCTTTTTTTGAGTTATATCCTCGGAATCATAAAATAAGACAAAAATCAGAGATGAACAATAAAATGTGAGTTAAACACATGATCACAAAACTGAGCAGCTACACATCAAAACTCAGAAAATGCACACTCTTCCAGGGTTCAGTACATTCTGTCAGAAATATTCTCATCTGTCTCATTGTCTGTTGTTCTCAGCCACACCTTTTTGTCCATCCACTGGCTCCGCCCCCTCGTCCATTTCACTGTTCTGTGGAGGTTTATTTGGGTGAGAAGACGATTGAGGGATTTGCACAGCAGACACTGCATATAAACGGATTAAACAAAGTTTGATATGTTGAGGGGACATTTATTTAACATGTATGGAAGGAGTCTCCAGTGTCAGCGCTTTGTAACAGTGTAACAGTGAGCTTCTACTCTATACATTTTATACCATGGTTGTTAATGATTGTTAAACAGCCATAGAAACAAAGAAACTGATCGATTATGGACATCGGTGCTCATTATAACATCATTACAAGCCTGAAGCTGATAGATGATAAACATACATACAGTAATAATTGTTTTTTATGTTTAATAAGAGGAGATCACCGCTAGAGGCTTCACTGCAGTGTATCTGCTTTTATATAGTAAATGAAAAGGCTGTGTTGCATTGTGGGATGGAGTAGATCATAACCACCACTCTGTCTTTTCAATAACACTCATAATACACTGTACATTACACTGGTTTTGAGACTGTGTTGATGAAGTTTTCAGGATCAGTATCAGACTGATATCAGGACAAAATACTGGACTGGCTATCGAAGGGAGAAAAGAAGAAATCTGGTCTCATTACCGGATAAATTGTGAAACTTTCACATTGTAACTATTTCCCTCCGAGATTAATAAAGTGATCTGTCTGTCTGTCTATCTGTCTGTCTGTGTGTCTGTCTGTCTAAACACACCGATGAAATGTTGGAGAATCTGTGCCCTGAAGTTGATTCCTGATAATTTTCTTTGAGTTTTTATGATGTGTGTATTTCTGTGGTTGAACAGAGATCTTACAATATAAACACAATGTTACACACACACACACACACACACACACACACACACACACACACACACACACACATTTCTACATCTGCTTTTTAATTGCATAGATTGCAATATAACCAACCCCTAAATAATATGTATATATAGTATAGTATATAATATTTAATAATTTATATGTATAGTGTGTGTATAATGTTTATAATGTAAATTCACACTATCACACATTACTGACCCACACTGTGCCGCTGCCTTCTCACTGTCCCACACTGATGATGTCATCACTATCAGAAATATCTTACACTGATGATGTCATCACTATTAGAAATGTCAGATATGTTTGGACTCGTATAACAATCCCCTACAGATGTTATCTTACTTTTGTACATTTCATTTATTTATTTCTCTTTTCTTCTGCTTTTGTTCTGTATTTTACTGATGTGATTGTGGCCTCAGTCTGTTATGCAAAAGAGTTCATGAATAAGTTGCCAGTTTTGTTGTATTGTAAATACTGAATCATACAATAAAGGAAAAAAAAAACTATTAGAAATGTCCCCCAATGATGATGTCAGCACTATCACTATCAGAAACGCCCCACACTAATGATGTCAGTGAGCTTCCACTCTATACATTCTATACACAGTTCAGACACACTGAAGTGCTCAGATCTCGGGTCTGGAGCGTGACAGGATGAAGCTAAGTGCAGCTCTGTGTTAGTCTCCACCTCCCTAATACATGGTGTGAATTTGGTGAAAATCAGAGAACGTTGAATTTTTCGCCAAAAAAACCCAAAACACAAAGGCTAACCCCTTACTGTTTTTTTGGCGAAAAATGAAACGTTCTCTGATTTTCAGTAAATTCACACCATGCATTAGGGAGGTGGAGACTAACACAGAGCTGCACTTAGCTTCATCCTGTCACACTCCAGACCCGAGATCTGAGCCTCTTGTTCCCAACATATTACACTATTACTATTACAACATATACACAAATTTAAATTTTACTGGTCACATACACAACTATACACGGTACAACGTGCAGTGAAATGCTTTTTTCGACTGTCCGGGACATAAAAATAGAATTTACATAAACCAGAATTCACTTCTATACAGGTACAGTGGGGGGAAAAATTATTTGATCCCCTGCTGATTTTGTACGTTTGCCCACTGACAAAGAAATGATCAGTCTATAATTTTAATGGTAGGTGTATTTTAACAGTGAGAGACAGAATAACAACAAAAAAATCCAGAAAAACACATTTCAAAAAAGTTATAAATTGATTTGCATTTTAATGAGGGAAATAAGTATTCGATCCCCTATCAATCAGCAAGATTTCTGGCTCCCAGGTGTATTTTACACAGGTAATGAGCTGAGATTAGTAGCACTCTCTTAAAGGGAGTGCTCCTAATCTCAGTTTGTTACCTGTAAAAAGACACCTGTCCACAGAAGCAATCAATCAATCAGATTCCAAACTCTCCACCATGGCCAAGACCAAAGAGCTGTCCAAGGATGTCAGGGACAAGACTGTAGACCTACACAAGGCTGGAATGGGCTACAAGACCATCGCCAAGCAGCTTGGCGAGAAGGTGACAACAGTTGGTGCGATTATTCGCAAATGGAAGAAACTATCAGTCTCCCTCTGGCTGGGGCTCCATGCAAGATCTCACCTCGTGGAGTTTCAGTGATCATGAGAACGGTGAGGAATCAGCCCAGAACTACACGGGAGGATCTTGTAAATGATCTCAAGGCAGCTGGGACCATAGTCACCAAGAAAACAATTGGTAACACACTACGCCGTGAAGGACTGAAATCCTGCAGCGCCTGCAAGGTCCCCCTGCTCAAGAAAGCACATGTACAGGCCCGTCTGAAGTTTGCCTGAATGATTCAGAGGAGAACTGGGTGAAAGTGTTGTGGTCAGGTGTGGTCAGATCTCTCTGGCATCAACTCAACTCGCCATGTTTGGAGGAGGAGGAATGCTGCCTATGACCCCAAGTTATAACACCATCCCCACCGTCAAACATGGAGGTTTATGCTTTGGGGGTGTTTTTCTGCTAAGGGGACAGGACAACTGCACCGCATCAAAGGGGTGATGGACGGGGCCATGTACCGTCAAATCTTGGGTGAGAACCTCCTTCCCTCAGCCAGGGCATTGAAAATGACCTTAATGACTTGGAGAGGATCTGCAAAGAGGAGTGGGACAAAATCCCTCCTGAGATGTGAGCAAACCTGGTGGCCAACTACAAGAAACGTCTGACCTCTGTGATCGCCAACAAGGGTTTTGCCACCAAGTACTAAGTCGAAGGGGTCAAATACTTATTTCCCTCATTAAAATGCAAATCAATTTATAACTTTTATGAAATGTGTTTTTCTGGATGTTTTTGTTGTTATTCTGTCTCTCACTGTTAAAATACACCTACCATTAAAATTATAGACTGATCATTTCTTTGTCAGTGGGCAAATGTACAAAATCAGCAGGGGATCAAATACTTTTTCCCCCCACTGTAAGAAAGGAAAAATATTTTTTAAAATGTGATATATATGATACAAAGTTCGGTGGCAGAAACAGTACAACTGTATTTTGAATAAGGTGCAGATATGTGCAGGGGTTTGTGTAATATATGCCGTGCAACATCAGGCTCTAGTCCTATGTGTTGTCCTGGTTGAGGGCCCTAATGGCCTGTGGGAAGAAGCTCCTCCTCATTCTCTCCACTTGCTGTAGATGGACTGCAGGTCAGGGAGCTCAGTGCAGATGTTGCTCTCAGCTGAATGCACCACCCTCTGGAGAGCCACCTATCCTGCTTGGTGCGGTTCCCAAACCTGGCTGTGATGCTTCCCATCAGGATGCTCTCGACGGTGCAGGTGTAAAAGTTCCTTAGCACCTTAGAAGGCAGTTTACAGTCCCATAAGTGTCTAAGGTGGTAAAGATGCTGACTGGCCTTCTTCACCAGGGTGTTAATGTGGCAGGACCATGACACGTCCTGGTGATATGAACACCAAGGTATGGGGAACTGTCCACTCTCTCCAATGGGACCCCGTTAATCTTAATGGAGTGGTGGCTCCTCTGCAGCCTCCTCACGCCTGCTTACGTCTGTAACACACACAAACACACACCCCCACACACACACACACACACACACACACACACACACACACACACACACACACACACACACACACACACAGGAGGCTCTGACCTGAGATCCACAGTGGCATCATATTCACAATGTAATTTCACAAGGTGATTAATTCATGCAGAGCGAGCAAAAGTTTGTACACCTTTTATAATAAAATTTATAATAAAATACTAGATTTATAATAATAATGAATAATCATAGCATACAAATACTTTATTAATGACAACAAGCTGCATACTTGTGTACTAATTTATGTATAACATGCAATAATCAAAGCAATAATAAATGACTACTAATAAAATCAACATCTATTATTATTATTATTATTATTATTATTATTATTATTATTGTTGTTGTTTTATAGAACTATGAACTTAATTACATTAACTAAACATTAAAATATTTATTCATAATTAATATATTAATTAAATGACTAATTTGGCAGCAGGTTGTTATTTTCTGTTATTTTTTGGAGGTTAAATGTTTTAGCAAAAAGCTAAATTATATTATATTTAAATTAAAAAAAAAAAAAAACACACACACAAACATATGGATATGCAACCAAATATTAAGTGCTATTTACTTTAATTTACTTTAAGATTTATTTGTTCCTATACTTTTGCTCACCTGGAAATTGGGTGGTCTGGTACAAAAGGTTGTATGTTTTAAGTTGTTTAACACGTCTACATGTAAATACCAGGAAATAAAAGCTGAAATCCTAAACTCTCGTCTCACCTCCATCATTTGATCTCAAACCCAAATGTCTTTGGTGTAGAGCACAGACTAACGAACTGGCCTTGCCGTTCCAATAGTTTCGGAGGGGACTGTACATCTATACAGTACACCTGCACATGTACATGTGGAACAATCTGAGACCATCAGGGGCACAGACTCACAGAAACTGGACAGTTGAAGACTGGAAAAAGACCAGGTGATTTTTTTCCTAATCTTCACCTGTGCCCCTGATGGTCTCACATTCCTGCTCTTGACTGACAGGAGTGGAACCTGATGTGGTCTTCTGCTTTTCTGCTCACCACGGCTGTAAAGAGTGATTATATGAGTTACTATATCCTCCAACCAATCTGGCTGTTTTCATCTGATCTCTCTCATCAACAAGGCGTTTCCACCCACAGAACTGTCACTTATTGTTGTTAATTGGGTGTTCCTAATAAATTGGATGAGATATATATATATATATATATACACAGTGTGAAGAGCCCTAGAGTAGAAGGAAGAGACGTCAGCAGATTAGCGTGTGTGTCTGTGTGTGTGTGTGTGTGTGTCACACTCAGACTCGGCTGGCTCGAAGACGTCTCCAGAATCTCGCTGTGTCTCTGTATGATCCTCACACACACACACACATACACACACACACGCCTAGGGATGAAGAATGCACACACACATCGTCTGTGCGTCCTCGTCCTCCTCGTACTGAACACCGCTCCAGGTGAGTACACACTTACTTTATAAACTATTTAATCGTCTGAAATCATAAACGTTTGTGTCGTTGTGTGGAACCGTGAGTGCGACGTTAATCCTGTAATCGCACTGAGAAATCCCTCACCGTGTGGAATTAACACCTACAACGTTCACAAGGTCTCTGTGTGTGTGTGTGTGTGTGTGTGTGTGTGTGTGTGTGTGTGTGTGTGTGTGTGTGTCCTGATGGAGTTAGATAAAATGACAGAGATTTATTTCCAGCAAACAGTGTAGAATACATCACCGAATTAATTCGACACCGTATAGGATAATTAACACGAGTGTGATAAGTGTAAGAGCTCATTCGGCTCTGAAAGAAATAATGCAATAGAATTGAAACTGTTGTGTTGATTCGACACTGTATAGACAATTCTAGGTGTTAATTCGACACCGAATGGTTAATTAATACTAATGCGATAACTGGACCCTAGTGAAAGCTCGTTCAGTTCTAACAGACAAAAGTACATCGTGAATAAAGAACCACAGAGTAATTTCAGCTTCCAAGTGTTCATTCTAAGCTTTATGTATTGAATTAACACTGTGGGGGTAATTCCAGGTGTTAATTCAACATTGTAAAAAAGAAGAACTTTATGATCATTAATAAATAACTAATATGTGTCCATTCAACGCTGTATGATTAATTTTTACACGTTAGGGGCCAATTAAACTGTGTGTGTGTGTGTGTGTGTGTGTGTGTGTGTGTGTGTGTGTGTGTGCTTTGCATTAACATATTCTTTGTTTTTCTTCTCCGCCCATGCTACATGCCTCCTGAAGCACGTGAGTCACGAACTGATTTCTGTCTCTCGGTTTTACACATATGATAATTTTTTATATTACCAGGCCGGTTAAACAGCACAAAATCACTAACCGTTAAATTTAGATTATGTTTATGTGCATAAATGTTAGGAGGATCTCAGTTTGGGCCAGTTAGACTATCATATGGTTGTAGTGCTGTATTGTAATGTATTCGATGTCTCTGCAAAGTCAAAGAAAAACAGACATGAAGGGTAAATACTGGCCCGGTTCTCACAGTTGGGTCCGGGTTCTATTAAAGTGGTGAATTATTAATATTATTATTATTATTATTATTATTAGTATTTAATTTAAAAAAAGCTGTTCTGTGAGTGGAAAGTACAAAAATAAAAACTCTAATAGCTGGTACAAAGCCAAAAACATTATTGTAGACATTTAACTAATAAGCGTGATATTAAAATGGTAAATTAATCTATACGGAGATAAAAATAAATAAATAAATAAATAAACAAGTTCAAGAACCCCTGAAATCCTGAAATCCAGCTTCACATCATGGGTTCCTTGGGGGTGTTTTTGGAAAATTGCTGGCTGGAGCTTTTTGTTGTTGTGGCACATGTGATGTGCACACTGTAACCATAACAACCTCCGACCGGGTATCGGCTAACTCACTAGCCTAGCATGCCCTCTAGATTAGGGTTATTATTATCAGTAATGAAGGGGAAGTAAAGATCGGTGTGATGTGGAGGTTGTTTGTCTTCGCTGTAGCTTTGGAGGCAAAAAAATGAATCAATCCAGCATGTTAATCTCATCATATTTGCTTATTCAGTATTTTTTTCACAAAGCACTTTGTCCTCCATGTTTGTTTTTTTTCCACTTGCACCACTACTTGAGATCTTGACATCACTCACCACCTTTTGTGAAATGTTGTTCCTTTTTTAAAACTTTTGTAGCTCAACTGTGAGCAAAAACATAGATGGCATCGTTGTTTTTTTTTTTTTTAAACTTCCACATTCCGGGAGGATTACATGGTTACCTGATCTGCAGTTGTGGAAAAAAACAAACATGTGAAAGCATTGATCAGATGAATGAGATCCAAACAAGGTCCATAATGATGACTAGATAAAAACAGAAGAAAAGTCTGGTTTGCATGGAACGATTAACGGTGTAGGCAGTTTGTAAGTAGATGTGCAAGCTGGAGAGATGGAAACCTGGTCAGGGACTTCCTGGATAAGTCAGTGAAGGTCAGTGAAGAAAACTCCTTGCTCAGCCTGGAATCCAACACTGCTCCTCAAGTCCACCAGATACTGAAGTCTTCCATCACAGGCACCACATCATCCACAGAACAAGGAACCACTGGCTTGATAAGGAAGATACGGGTTTCTTTTATTATTAAATTGATAACTCATTTGAAAAGGTCTACTCTCTGGGAGGTGAACTTACAGAAGGTTTCGGTCTCAGAAAACCACACCCAATCACTTGATTTGATCTTGGAAAGCTCACTATGGTAACGGCCCTTATGCTGCTTTTGCCTTCTGTAGCAGCCTAAGAGCCCTAAACAGACAGACAGACAGACAGACAGACAGACAGACAGACAGCAGCTCCTCTGGTAGACCAACAGAAGTAACAAACTACCACCGGAGTTGACGTCTATCTGTCTGCAGTTCTTGCAGTTCAAAGATGGCTGATATCTCTGGAAGATACGCTGGAAGCTCTCATGTTCTGGACTAGCCTATTCTCGCTGTGCGTTTGCCTTCTGGTGGTAGTCCAAAGTGAGATTATACAGTGACTGGTCTGTGAAGGCTCTCCACATTCGTGATGAGAATTAAGGAGCCTCACACTGTGCTGATATTCTCTCAAAGCCCACTGGGGTGAAAATCGTAATTGTTTTGTTTTGTGAAATCATTTCTGGGACACATGTTTGGTTTGAAATGATCTATAAAAGAGCTACTGTTATAGAAAATTAATCAACACCTTCTGACCAATCAGGATCCAGAATTCAGAAGCGCTGTGGTATAAAGGTCAAATAATTGAGTGGATAGTGACTTAGCTAAGTGTTGAGTAGTCCTTCGTGGATGAAACCCAGGATTGTGGAAGGGGCGTTAGCTAAACCATAAGGCATTATGAGGAACTTGTGGCGTTCCCAGTGGTGCTAAAAGTGGTTTTACACTCATCACTATCATGAATATGAATGAGGCTGTAGGAACTGTGGAGGTCTGGTTCTATTTAATACCGTGAGTAGAGGGGAACAGTGTGTGTATGAATTTTTCTGTCTGTTTCTCTCAGTTCTCATGGTTCTACACTGAGCATAAAGTATATATATATATATATATATATATATATATATATATATATATATATATATATATATATATA
The DNA here is from genome assembly GCA_023630585.1 of Cranoglanis bouderius. NCBI lineage: Eukaryota > Metazoa > Chordata > Actinopteri > Siluriformes > Cranoglanididae > Cranoglanis > Cranoglanis bouderius. The sequence goes on along the minus strand of CM042562.1, from coordinate 18,390,151 downwards.
TATATATATATATATATATATATATATTTTCTTTTTCTTTTCAGGACTGTCGGACTTTGCACCGTATTTCCATGACAATGGGAACATGGCACTGTTTAGCATCTCTGAAGACACACCAGTTGGTGAGGGACACACGTATTCATCGTACACACTCATGGATACACACTCTGTATGACAGGGTTAATAATTTACCCTAAGATTAGCCAGATACTAATGTATTATTGTTGTGTCAGTCATGTATGAGAGTTAAGGTCCGTTCACACCAAGGACGATAACTATAACGATAATGATAAAGATATTGTTCTAAAAATCATTCTAATTATATAAAAAAAAACCCAGCAGAATCCACACCACAACTATAACGATAACGGCACAGAGAAACGATATCGCTGGAATCACTTTCAGAACGATTTTTTTCCAGCTGATAAACGATAAAAACATTGACAGCCAATCAGAATCCATCTTGCTTTAAAGAGCTCGAGCATTTAAAGCGGCAGACGACATAACTGCAGTGCGCTTGGAATAAACAGAACGATATCGTGCGTCGGTGTGGACGCTAATATAGTTCTCCTTATAGTTATCTTTGTAGTTATCGTTCTTGGGCCTTTATAACGACGCCGATCACTCGCTAATCCATAATTCTCATGTCTCGTTTGAGGAGTTTGAGCTACAAAACACTTTATTTTATCTCCAGAAACCTACAACGTGGCAACAGCTGTATGGTAATTGGAGAATTTGTAAAGATTTATAACCTGAAAAATGAGAGATTAACTGTGTTCTGTAGTAGAGTTAAAGTTCACAACCTAAGAACAAAGAGGTAACAGTGAAATTCTTATATTAACAATGTTAAAATGAATAACAAGTAAATATAAGTGTTAACTTTAGCAGCAAAGTGGAATTTTGCTTTAGTTTTAGAAAAAGTTTCTAAAAATTACATTAGTTTTAATTGTACTGTATTTCAGTCAGTTGGTTATTGTTCATTTTAGTTTAGTTGACGAAACACGACAGTGATTTTACTCTCTAAACTTGAATGATTTTAATCAAAGATATATGAAATTTTTAAGGTTTTAAGGTTTTCTCCTTCTTTGAAGTGTATGAACATCCTAATTAAATGTAATTAAAGTAAATTACTTTCACTGACGATCACTGGGTATGCCATTTCTAGCTAGCATTACTGTATATTAACCTAAAGCCGGCTTTACACTGTACGTTTTTCGGCTCGATGCAGCCCAGAGTTTACTGGGTTCTCGTTCTCGTGACAAAATCAAGTGGCTTTCACACTGAGTGCTAATCACCACAGTCCATCTCACAAGAACATGAGAAGGTGGTGTGTGTGCGCTCTCTGTAGCTGATTTCAGTCTCCAGCCGACACACTGATGAAGTGCAGATGGGAAGCAAGGTGTTGATTAGTTTATTCACCTCAAACACCAACACACCAACATATGTGTGTGTGTATTGAGTGTTGTTCTCTCTCTGTCTCTCTCTCTCTCTCTTTCTTTCTGTGTGTGTGTGTACTTTAGGATCTCAGGTGTTCACTCTGAATGGGACAGACCCGGAGGGAGACGGGGTCAGGTACGATATTAGCTTTGAGAACGGCTCTAAAGAGTACTTCCGTGTCGAGCCCAAATCAGGACGAGTCACTCTGATCCAAGAACTGGACCGAGAGGTGAGACTCAGATACAAAACTAACACACTGTACGCCAACACGATACTACACTCAAACATATGTTCTGTACGCAGATATGTGCTGCACTCCAACATGGACTATACTCACATACAATGGATATAAAAAGTCTACACACCTCTGTTAAAGTAGCAGGTTTTTGTGATGTAAAAAAATGACACTGAGATAAATCATGTCAGAACTTTTTCCATCCTCAATGAGAAATTACAGCGTATAAAAATTAAGTGAAAAACTCGTCTTCAAAAGTAATTATCATACAGCTGTCATCAATGAAATTATTCTGATTAACCCCAAATAAAGACCAGCTGCTTCTGTAGGATTTTCTTCACATCTTCTTGGTTTTATCCAACTGCTGAAGCCATGGACCTTAAAGAGCTTACAAAGCCTGTACAGGGTCTCACTGTTGAAAGATATCGATCAGGAGAGCAGAGGGGTATAAAAGAATTTCCAAAACATTAGCTGTACCATGGAACACCGTGAAGGCCATCAACAACAAGTGGAGAAAATGGAGCACTACAGTGACATCACCAAGAACAGGATGTCCCTCAAAATATATACATAAATATACACATCTGTATAAACAGACAAGACAAAAACTTACCAGGGAGGCTTCCAAGAGACATACGGCAAGAAGGAGCTGCAGGAACAGCTGACAAGAAGTGATTACTCTGTGCATGTGACAACAATCTCTCGTGTTCTTCACATATCTGGGCTGTGGGGTGGGGCGGCTAGACTGAAGCCCTCTTTCACAAAAAGCTCAATTAAATCACCCCAAACCATGTGTCAAAATGTGTTATGGTCTGATGAGAACAATTCCAAAAGGTATAATAATAATTCCATAATTCCAAAAGTTATGCTTGGAGTAAAAAAAAGGACATCCTCAAAAGAACACCATCCCCACAGTGAAGCATGGTGGTGGCAGCATCATGCTTTAGGGCTGCTTTTCTTCAGCCAGAACTGGGGCTTTTATCAAGGTGGAGGGAATCATGAATAGCAAATACCAGTCGATTCTTTAGTGCAAAACCTTCAGGTGTCTGCAAGTAAGCTGAAGATGAAAAGGAATTTCACCTTTCAGCATGATAATGACCCAAAGCATACATCCAAATCAACAAAGGAACGGCTGAACCAGAAGTAGATCAATGTTTTTGAATGACCTGGCCAGAGTCCAGACCTGAATCCAACTAAAAATCTGTGGGGTGACCTGAAGAGAGCTATGCACAGGAGATGCCCTCACAATTTGATGGATCTGGAATGTTTTTGTAAGAATGAGTGGGAAAATATTGGCAAGTCAAGATGTGCCACGCTGATAGACTCTTCCCCAAAAAGACTGAGTGGTGTAATAACATCAAAAGGTGCTTCAACAAAGTATTAGTTTAGGGGGGTGCACACTTATGCACACTCATGCAACCATGTAATTGTAAGTTTTTTTAACCTATTGTACTTTAATATATGTCATAGTACAGTACAACTTGCATGTTGACATATAGTACATGTCTGAACACGTACTATACTCCAATACGTACTATACTCCAATACGCACTATACTCCAACACGTACTATACTCCAATACGCACTATACTCCAACACGTACTATACTCCAATACGCACTATACTCCAATACGCACTATACTCCAACACGTACTATACTCCAATACGCACTATACTCCAATACGTACTATAGTCCAATACGTACTATACTCCAATACGCACTATACTCCAACACGTACTATACTCCAACACGTACTATACTCCAATACGTACTATACTCCAACACGTACTATACTTCAGTACGTACTATACTCCAATACGTACTATACTCCAATACGTACTATAGTCCAATACGTACTATAGTCCAATACATACTATACTCCAACACGTACTATAGTCCAATACGTACTGTAGTCCAATACATACTATACTCCAATACGTACTATGGTCCAATACGTACTATACTCCAATACGTACCACAGTCCAATACATACTATACTCCAATACGTACTATAGTCCAACACATACTATACTCCAATATGTACTATACTCCAGTACATACTATAGTCCAATACATACTATACTCCAATACGTACTATAGTCCAATACATACTATACTCCAATACGCACTATAGTCCAATACATACTATACTCCAATACGCACTATAGTCCAATACGTACTATAATGTTTTTGTGATGTTTTTGTGTTTCATATCCAGGTTGAAAATGAAATTGTGGTGTTGGTCAGCATCACTGATGGCAGGAATAAGGTAACACTGCTGGACAGATTGCATTTCTCTCTTTATGACAGATGTTGAGGGTTTTTATTATTTATCTTTATTAAATTTGACTTATGGAGCTCTAATGTTTTGAAATAGCATTTAATGGTACTGAAAGTGAGCTTATTGTAAGGCTCTGTGAAGCTTTTTTAAAATTTAGAAAGTTTAAAATGGTAGTTTTTAATTGTGAAGTCAATTCAGTGTTGTGTCTAAACCTTGATAAAAATGGCTGCTATTGCTACAGGCTAGTGTTGACATTAGCTAGCTAACTACTGTACATGGAGACATTCTTGTAAGGTAAAGACAGTTATTAACTGACCTGGGCTTTACAATTACACTGTGTATGTAACAGAGCAATAATATCCCTATTTAAATTCTGTGTATTTGAGTATTATTGTCATCACAGTGTAATAAAGGTCACCGCAGGGCCGAGGTTTGAGATGCAGTTTGTTTTTATTTCCTCAGGTGGTAGAGAAAGTGCGCGTGTTTGTCTCAGATGCTAACGATGAAAAGCCCGAGTTTCTCAGCCTGCCCTACATCGTCAACATCCGTGAGGTCAGAAACGTTATATTCCTTACTTCATGCTATACTGAAACACTTTCACCTGATAGACTGATTTGTCTGTGCATTCTTAATTTAAATACCATAAAGCTAAAGGGGCGGGGCTTAAGTGCGGCTACATTTGGAAAGGAAATGGTAGCATAAAGTTGATAGTTGTAAAGTGGATGACAAATTTGAAAATTATATGGACTTTCTTTGCTATTGTACGATGTGTTCATAGCGAAATTAACAACATAAAGCAAGTATACAGTTGTGCTCATAAATTTACACACCCCTTACAGAATCGGCAAGATGTTAATAATTGAAGATAAATAAAAGGAATAATTAAAACTGCATTTTGTTTTATTTAGTTCTGCCCTGAATAAGCTGTTTCACATAACAGATGTTTACATTTAGTCCACAAGACACAATTATAACTGAATTTACACAAATGAACCAGTTCAAAAGTTTACACACGCTGGATTCTTAACACTGTGTGTCCTTACCTGGATGATCAATGACTGGATGTGTTTATGTTTTGTGACGGTTCTTCACGAGTCCCTTGTTTGTCCTGAGCAGTTAAACCGCCCACTGTTCTTCAGAAAAATCCTCCACGTCCTGCACATTCTTTGCTTTTCCAGAACCTTCTGCATATTTGAGCCCTTTCCAGCAGACTATATGATGTTGAGATCCATCTTTTCACACTGAGGACAACTGAGGGACTCGTACACGACTATTACAAAAGGTGCAAACGTTCACTGATGCTCAAGAAGGCCGGGGGGGGGGGGGTGTGTAAACTTTTGAACAGGATGATCGGTGTAAATTGTTATTTTGTTTTGTTTAAAGATCTATTGTTTTCATTTAGTACCGCCCTTCAGAAGTTACATGAGATATTTACGTGTTTCCCAGAAGACTACATAATAACAATTTACATCAATGATCCTGTTCAAAAGTTTACACCCCCCCTCCCCCCCCCCCGGCTCTTAATGTATCGTGTCACCTTCTTGAGCATCAGTGAACGTTTGCACCTTTTGTAATAGTCATGTACGAGTCCCTCAGTTGTCCTCAGTGTGAAAAGATGGATCTCAACATCATATAGCCACTGCTTGTCAAATATGCAGAAGGTGCTGGAAAAGTAAATGATGTTCAGGACCTGGAGGATTTTTCTGAAGAACAGTGGGCGGTTTAACTGCTCAGGATAAACAAGGGACTCGTGAACAACCATCACAAAACATAAACACATCCAGTCGTCGGTGATCATCCAGGTAACGACACACAGTTTGAACTGGTTCATTTGTGTAAATTCAGTTATTATTGTGTCTTGTGGACTAAATGTAAACATCTGTTATGTGAAACAGCTTATTCATGGCAGAACTAAATAAAAAACAACACACAATTTTAATGATACCTTTTCAATTATTAACATTTTGCAGATTCAGATTACTGTATGTAAAGATTCCGTCCTGTATTCAGTCGCTTATTTATGTAAACATTATGCATGAGTTATTAATGCATTAAGTGCGGAGATGTTGATAAAGTGCTGTGCTGTGTGTCGTGTTGAAGGATACGGAGGCAGGACGCAGCATTTTTAAAGTTCGAGCTGTGGATAAAGACCTCGGGTCTGGAGGAAGTGTCTCATATTTCCTGCAGGTGAGATTATAAACCACGATAAACCTCAAAATCTGAAAATTACAGCATTAAAGAAAAACACACAAAAAACAACTCTGTTTTTGATCTGAATCCATTTTCGACAGCATTATAAATATCAGGATGTTAATTTCTTTCTTGCAGAACCAGCAATATAAACATTATCTATATTTCTAATCTGATATCTTTCTAACGGTTTTTCCTAATATTTCTATTTCTATATCTAAGTGTTGTCACTTATGTTATAGCAGCTGTAAACAGCCAGTCGTTTCTATAGTAACGGCTCATTCACAGGGACAGTGCAGCAAAGTTTTCTGTAAAACCTCACCATATCTTTGTAACTTTAAGTTTTCTGACATCTTCAGGACAGAGGAGTTTCTCAGTAATACAACAATTTGTGTGTTTTTTGTTTTTGTCTTATTAACTTGAAGAAAGAAAGACTGGCTGTTTATAGCTGCTATAACATAAGTGACAACAGGAATTAAATGTAACCATAAATGGATAAAAAGTATGATGTCATTCTTTAATGAATAAAAAATTGTAATCGTTGTTAAGCTGATGTGGTATAAGACGAATAAAACATCTGCTGCTGTAGGAAAATAATCAACTTCAGGGTGGTAACAGTAACTCTCTGTATCTCAGGCATTTATCTGTTGATTTGAAATTAAAAATCTGCATTAAAACATTCGGATTAAATCCATAATGACATTGCAGGAGGCCATCAGGAAATGTGCTGCTGCTTTACTGGATTAAATTTCAATCACATTTGGGCGTGGTGCCGAGTGCTAAGCCTGGATCAGACCACACACACACACACACACACACACACACACACACACACACAAAAGCTTCTAGAAACTCAGCGTCAGTGTATAGACACTTTCTATATTCATATATCGTCATATCAGCATTTATTATTCTGTATACTTGTTTAACGCTGCTTTATAAACATTTATAAACATGTAATAACACTTAAAAAATCTCCTATACAGTACTATTGTTACTTTAATTTATTTTATTTGTATTTGAATCCATAGAATTTGATTCATAAACAAATGTATTAATACAGCTGATAAATAATTAATATTATTCCTGCAGATCGTTATTAATCAGTATGATACTAACAAACATTATTTTCCAGATTTTTGTTGTCATTAAAAGGGTCGTTAATTCATTATTAATGAATTTCTTACTAATTTATCTCGTTCCTGCAGAGAGTTGGGTTTGTTATTGATGATGATGACGATTAACTGATTTGATTATTATTTAATATATTAATGGGTAATTGTTCATTATAATTCCTTCAGTTTGTTATGAATTTTATTTGAATTAATTAACTAATGATCATTTTTCAAAGGCTCTGCTGGTCATTCATATATATTGTTTTAAATTACCTGAATAATGTTGGATGATTATTAATAACTGATTACTTAATTAATTAATTGATTAATTAATTGCTGCTGATTTTGCTTCTGGTTTGTTATTAATAGATTAAACAGTTAGATATGAATTTTTCTCTTTCAGACGTCTCCCAAAACCAAGTTCACTGTCGATGGTCACAGTGGCGTGCTGCGTATCAAAGCGGGCGAGTCTCTCGACTACGAGACCTCCAGCACACACTTCATCACCGTGGTAGCCAAGGTAACGCTAATACAAAACACCCTGTAATACATAAGAGACAAAAATTAAATAATATTTGCAAACAGAAGTGAGGTAGATGAAAAATGTATGTCATATTATAAGAATGTCGAATTCTGGATTGTGATTGGTCAGGAGGAATCGACAAATTTTCCATAATACGTTATTGTTTCTATAGTAACAGATGAGTTTTCTGTAAGGAGATGTTTATGTAACATTTATGGAAGGAGTCTCCAGTGTCAGTACTTTGTAACAGTCAGAGGTAAAGCTGTAACTGTTTTCTGACATCTTCAGGACGGAGGAGTTTACGCTTCTTCGCGGTTTGTACATTTTTTTCCCTTCTTATTAACTTCAAGAGAGAATAAAAGAGAGGCTGGTGAAGGAAAAATTGTTTGTAGCTGCTATAACGCGAGTGAGAACAGGAACTAACTTGTTTTGTGGACGTTCAACATTAAATGTAACTATAAACGGATAAAAAATATAGCTTCGTTGTTGTGATGTGTTCAGGACGGTGGAGGTAAATATAACGGGAAACACCAGGTGATGACATCATCAGCCACCGTAACTATCAACGTTCTTGATGCCCAGGACTCGCCTCCTAATTTTGTGGGAACGCCGTATTTCGGATACGTTTACGAAGTATCGGAGCCTGTACGTATGATGAAATTCTTCTTCTTCTTCTTCTTCTTCTTGGTAATAGCAGCAGCATAGGAAATGTAATGCTAATGTCTTATATATATATATATATATATATATATATATATATATATATATATATATATATATATATATATATATATATATATATATATATATATATATACAGGTGCATCTCAATAAATTAGAATGTCGTGGAAAAGTTCGTTTATTTCAGTAATTCAACTCAAATTGTGAAACTCGTGTATTAAATACATTCAATGCACACAGACTGAAGTAGTTTAAGTCTTTGGTTCTTTTAATTGTGATGATTTTGGCTCACATTTAACAAAAACCCACCAATTCACTATCTCAACAAATTAGAATATGGTGACATGCCAATCAGCTAATCAACTCAAAACACCTGCAAAGGTTTCCTGAGCCTTCAGAATGGTCTCTCAGTTTGGTTCACTAGGTAAGCCACAAACATTCATTGCCAAAGAAGCTGGCTGTTCACAGAGTGCTGTATCCAAGCATGTTAACAGAAAGTTGAGTGGAAGGAAAAAGTGTGGAAGAAAAAGATGCACAACCAACCGAGAGAACCGCAGCCTTATGAGGATTGTCAAGCAAAATCGATTCAAGAATTTGAGTGAACTTCACAAGGAATGGACTGAGGCTGGGGTCAAGGCATCAAGAGCCACCACACACAGACGTGCCAAGGAATTTGGCTACAGTTGTCGTATTCCTCTTGTTAAGCCACTCCTGAACCACAGACAACGTCAGAGGCGTCTTACCTGGGCTAACGAGAAGAAGAATTGGACTGTTGACCAGTGGTCCAAAGTCCTCTTTTCAGATGAGAGCAAGTTTTGTATTTCATTTGGAAACCAAGGTCCTAGAGTCTGGAGGAAGGGTGGAGAAGCTCAGAGCCCAAGTTGCTTGAAGTCCAGTGTTAAGTTTCCACAGTCTGTGATGATTTGGGGTGCAATGTCATCTGCTGGTGTTGGTCCATTGTGTTTTTTGAAAACCAAAGTCACTGCACCTGTTTACCGAGAAATTTCGGAGCACTTCATGCTTCCTTCAGCTGACCAGCATTTTGAAGATGCTGATTTCATTTTCCAGCAGGATTTGGCACCTGCCCACACTGCCAAAAGCACCAAAAGTTGGTTAAATGACCATGGTGTTGGTGTGCTTGACTGGCCAGCAAACTCACCACACCTGAACCCCATAGAGAATCTATGGGGTATTGTCAAGAGGAAAATGAGAAACAAGAGACCAAAAACTGCAGATGAGCTGAAGGCCACTGTCAAAGAAACCTGGGCTTCCATACCACCTCAGCAGTGCCACAAACTGATCACCTCCATGCCACGCCGAATTGAGGCAGCAATTAAAGCAAAAGGAGCCTCTACCAAGTATTGAGTACATGTACAGTAAATGAACATACATTCCAGAAGGCCAACAATTCACTAAAAATGTTTTTTTTATTGGTCTTATGAAGTATTCTAATTTGTTGAGATAGTGAATTGGTGGGTTTTTGTTAAATGTGAGCCAAAATCATCACAATTAACTTTTCCACGACATTCATGTTCTGTTTCTATGATATAAAACCTGGGTTCAGGATGAAGCAGCGTATCCCAGTCCGGTGATGGGTACAATAACACACAACCTGTCATTTTCAACACACACCCCAAAAAACAAACATTTAACATTTAACAGTATTAACATTATTATTAGTATTAACATTATAATTAACATTCATTAACATTTAACAGTAACGGAGGAACGCCACTGAATTTAGCCAAGTAAAAGTACATTTCTGTGATTAAAAATGAACTTGAGTAAGAGTATAAGCATGGCCAGTTAAATCTACTCTTAAAACTAATTATTTTTCCCCAAAAGTTACTGTAATGAAGTAAATGTAGTGCGTTACTACCCACCTCTGGCCATCAACCATCCAATATATAAAAGCTACATGACGCAAAATTGTGTGATTTATTCTCGTGCAAATAGTTTGTCCTCACCTTGATACACGCTCTTTTGGAATCATATTGTAATTATTGATTATTCTTATGGTGTAAATTTGCACTCCTGTATGTAGTAGCGGTGGAATGACTGTAAACTAGCTGAGTGAGATTGAATAGTGACTCGCAACCCGCGGCTCTGACTCTTTAAATCTCCGTCTGCATCACTGTTTTCACCAGCCGACTTGTTGACTTCTTCTCCACGGCAGCCACCAGTGAATGTGTTAGTCTTCTCGAATCTAGAACTACAAGAAAGAGTCAAATTTGTCTACAACATACAGTAACATCAGTAAAATTCATCAATAGGAATAATAAAGGGTTATATGTAATTGTAAAGAAAACTGACCTTTATTTACCCTTCGTGTGTTCAGGGATCGGAAATATTCACAGTGTCGGCCAAAGACGGGGATCAGATCGACCCTAACCCTATTCATTACTCTATCCTTAATGGTAAGCAGCGTAATCATAATATACTCATTATTATTTATAATTATATTATAATCACAGACGTCCCTCTTTTTTATTCCTGTATACACTGAAAAAAATTCAACCTTGGATCAAAGTTCAAAAATTGCATCAATTTATTACAGGCAAATTTTTTTTGCTTGTTTTTGTCATATTTGAAAAATATGTTGTAAGTTTATATTATTGTAACATCATTTTTTTTCTTACTTTGATCCAAGATTTCATTTAATTCAAGCTGTGCCTGACCTTCAGATTATTCTGTCTGCATCACTGTTGATTTTTCGCTATAACCTCGAACAGGAAGTGACGGCTCCTTCAGCATCAACAGCTCGAGCGGTTCCATCATTCTGATGTCATATCCTGTCCAGCTGAAAAACGAGTTATATGAGTTGAAAGTTAAGGTACACAGATGCAAGTAGTTGTTCTGAATATGTCACGGCACAAATACGGATTTTTATTAAGAAAAATGTTTAATAATTTTTTTAAATAAGGCCTCGGAGGTGGGGCCTGAGAACGAGCTGCTGGACTCGGCAGTGACGGTGGTGACCATCCGCGTGGTGGATCTGAACAACCATCCGCCCACGTTTTACGGAGAAGCCGGCAAACAGGACAGATTTGAGCTGACTATGTTTGAACATCCTCCTGAGGGAGAAATCCTGAGAGGGCTGAAGATCACCGTCAACGATTCTGACCAGGTGACGCACAGACGCTTTAATATACCACAATCATCCTGAGGTTATTATTAGCTGGAGGAATTATTACACAAGCCCTAAACCTCAGCTTCTGCATATCTAGAAAAATGTTTATATATATATAGACATTTTTGACCTTTTTTTTGAGTAATATTTTAAGATGTAAATTAATAAGACCTTTTTTTTAAAAAAAAAAAATCATTTATGAAGGCAAATTTGGAATCCATAAAATGTTTATGTACTATGGTTCAGTCCTTTTAATGATAATAAGAGCACTTTTAGCTCTGAGCTTGAATCCTTTAAGCCTCCTCTGAGGTGTTCCTCAAGGCTCAGTTCTCGGCCCATGTTCATTCATCATATACATTATGTACATTTAATCTTTATTTAACAGCCAGTCTTAAATAATTCTACCTGCGTGTGCTTATCTCATATAAAGATTCTTCTTCTGAACTGAACTCCTATAATTATAACCGTTATTTATTATACTCTATAAACAGTAAATCCTAAAGCCGGCGACTCACTGACACCAAACTGTTGGTTTGTTCTTTTGTGATGCTTTTCCAGGTTTTTACTGCAGCTTCTTTCAGTTGTTTCTGGGGGTTTCTCCCTTCAGTCTCCTCTTCAGGAGGTGAAATGCTGCTCAGTTGGGTTAAGGTCTGATGATTGACTTGGCCAGTCTAAAACCTTCCACTTTTCCCCCACTGAGTCGGCAGTGTGTTTTGGATCGTTGTCTTGCTGCATGATGAGGTTCCTCCTGATTAATTTGGATGAATTTCTCTGTAAATTGGCGACAAAATGTTCCTGTAAACTTCTGAATTCATTCTGCTGCTACCATCATGAGTTCCATCATCAATAAAGATTAGTGAGTCTGTTCCAGAAGCAGCCATGCAAGCCCTAGCCACAACACTACCTCTACCATGTTTCACAGATGAGCTCGTATGTTTTGGCTCATGATCAGATCCTTTCCTTCTCCACACTTTGGCCTTTCCATCACTTTGGTAGAGGTTCTTAGTTCCAGAACTTTTGTGGCTCATCTCTGTATTTCTTTGCAAATTCCAATCTGGCTTTCCGATTCTTACTGCTGACGAGTGGTTTGCATCTTGTGGTCAGGCCTCTATATTTCTGCTCTCAACGTCTTCTTCGAACGGTGGATTGTGACCCTTCACCCCTGCCCTGTGGAGGTTGTTGGTGATGTCACTGACTGTTGTTTTTGGGTTTTTCTTCACAGCTCTCACAATGTTTGTCATCAGCTGTTGTTGTTTTCCTTGGCCGACCCATTCGGTGTCTGTTGCTAAGTACACCAGGGGTTTATTTCTTTTTCATGACATTCCAAATGGTTGTATTGGCTATTCCCAATGTTTGTGCAATGCCTCTGATTGATTTTCCCTCTTTTCTCAGCTTCAAAATGGTTTGCTTTTCTCCCATAGACAGCTCTCTGGTCTTCATGTTGGTTTATCCTTTTTTTTTAAAACAACAATTGCAGTCTTCACAGGTGAAACTGAAAGCTCAAACGAAGAGTAGACATTCACAGCTATATATTCTTCAAACAATCGATCTAACTGGACACACCTGGGCAACAAGAAACACCTGTCAGTCACATGTTCCAATATTTTTTTGCTCACCTACAAATTGGGTGGTCTGATACAAAATGTGCTGTGTTGTATGTCGTTTAACACGTCTACATATAAATACCGAGAAATAAAAGCTGAAATTCTAAACTCTCTTCTCATATTTATCTTTTGATCTCAAACCCAAATGTCTTCAGTGTACAGCAAAAAGAATTGAACTGCTCCAATATGTTCAGAAGGGATTGTATGTATATTTTAATGAGGATAATATTGTGTGATTTAGGAGCCGTACGCTGTGTTTAATGATCTATAGAATGCAGATTTCTGTCTGAATCTGTTGAACGTTCAGGAGGTGGTAGAAAAATGTAATTATCACAAAACGGCAGTGCTGAAGACGGCGATAAAATTCACACGACCGCCACAGCTGGGATGCGGAGAAGAAGGTTCAGTCGTGTGTTTAATATAATCTTCAGGTGTAGATTATATTATACTCGCTTTACACCAACATGAGAAAAATAATGCAATTTAATTTCAGAAATAATTATTACAGAATGTATAATGCCTTGAAACATGAATGTGTTTATTCTAAGGAGGGAGTGTCTTCGCTTACAGCGTTACAGCTCATCAGTTCACACCGCCAGACTCCAGCGTCATGCGTCTCATCACACATAAACACACAGTGAAATTTCCCAGCAGTCAGCAGGTCTGATGAAGCAGATCACATGGCTGGAGGATAAAACATCTTCAAGGTTATAATGTTTACATTTATGGCATTTGGCCGACGCCCTTATCCAGAGCGACTTACATTTATGTCATTTATACAACTGAGCAGTTGAGGGTTAAAGGCCTTGCTCAAGGGCCCACAGTGGCAGCTTGGCAGTGCTGGGGTTTGACCTCATGACCTTCAGATCAGTAGTCCAATGTCTTAACCACTGAGCTACCACTGCCCTCACGACATGCTTAGGAATTTCTCATTTTTTTCCAGAGGAACCTTTTCTTTAACGTCTGTGTTTTTCTTTCCCTCAGGGAGCGAACGCTAAGTTCAGGCTCAGACTAGTCGGACCTGGGCGAGTTCTCCGAGTCGTCCCTCAAACTGTCCTCAACGAAGCCCAAGTCACCATCATCGTAGAGAACTCGAGCGCCATCGACTACGAAAAACACTCGCTTTTAACGTTCAAGGTATGAAAACAAATGAAAAATTGAGGTACAGTTAACACAGCTCTGGATTTTACACTATATTTAAAAAATGGCTTATGCTTGAAATTAGTTAAAAAAATTTTAAAGACAAGTGTAAGTAGGGAAGTTTTTACACGGGGAATAAAACACTGTGTGTGTCGTGCTGTTATGGGAAAGTAATCAATGCCGGGGTGCTGTGATGACGTGGAGTCACTGTTTCCACCCGAGTGTTTTATTCCTTTTACACCACAGCAATTTACCAACAACTGCAATTTTTATTTATTAAAGAACATATTCATACAGTCATACTTTTTATCTATGTATAGTTACATTTAATGTTGTGGAACGTTCCCCAAACAAGTTAGTTCCTGTTCTCACTTACGTTACAGCAGCTATAAACACTCGTTCCGAAAAACCGCAAAGAAGCGTAAACTCCTCCGTCCTGAAGATGTCGGAACACTTAAAGTTACAGCTTTACATCTGACTGTTACAAAGCGCTGACACTGGAGACTCCTTCCCTAAACATTAAATAAACATCTCCTTACAGAAAACTTTGCCATACAGTGGTGCTTGAAAGTTTGTGAACCCTTTAGAATGTTCTATATATCTGCATAAATACGACCTAAAACATCATCAGATTCACACAAGTCCTAAAAGTAGATAAAGAGAACCCAATTAAACAAATGAGACAATAATATTATACTCGGTCATTTATTTATTGAGGAAAATGACCCAATATTACATATCTGTGAGGGCAAAAGTATGTGAGCCTTTGCTTTCAATATAACTGCAGCTAAACGTTAGCGGTAACTGTTGATCTGTCCTGCACATCGGCTCGGAGGAGTTTTAGCCCGTTCCTCAGTACAGAACAGCTTCAACTCTGGGACGTTGGAGGGTTTCCTCACATGAACTGCTCGCTTCAGGTCCTTCTGTAACATTTCTATTGGATTAAGGTCAGGACTTTGACTTGGCCATTCCAAAACATTAACTTTATTCTTCTTTAACCGTTCTTTGGTAGAATGACTTGTGTGTTTAGGGTCGTTTTCTTGCTGCATGACCCACTTTCTCTTCAGATTCAGTTCATGGACAGATGTCCTGACATTTTCCTTTAGAATTCACTGGTATACTTCAGAATTCATTGTTCCATCAATGATGACAAGTCGTCCTGGCCCAGATGCAGCAAAACAGGCCCAAACCATGATACTACCACCACCATGTTTCACAGATGGGATAAGGTTCTTATGCTGGAATGCAGTCTTTTCCTTTCTCCAAACATAACCCTTCTCATTTAAACCAAAAATTCTATTTTGGTCTCATCCACCCACAAAACATTTTTCCAATAGACTTCTGGCTTGTCCATGTGATCTTTAGCAAACTACAGAAGGGCAGCAATATTCTTTTTGGAGAGCGGTGACTTTCTCCTTGCAACCCTCTTTGGCTACATTGAGGAACATCTGATGATGTTTTAGGTCATATTTATGCAGATATATAAACAATTCTAAAGGGTTCACAAACTTTCAAGCACCACTGTACATCATATCCATTTAAGTGTTTTAAGTCCCAGTGAATGAGCTGTTACTATAGAAACGATAACGTATTAGAACAAGCGGATTGATATAAACCTGTGATCCAGCTGTCAGAGCTGCTGTTGTAGAAAATTAATCCGATTTGAGAATTTAATATTGCAGTGGTGTAATTAAAATAAATGGAAGCGGAGTGTGCAGAGCTTCACCAGGAATAGTGTGAAGAATTTTATAAAATATAATATAGATTGGATTTAACACTTTTCTTGGTCACTGCATCATTTCTCTGTGTGTGTGTGTGTGTGTGTGTGTGTGTGTGTGTGTGTGTGTGTGTGTGTGTGTGTGTGTGTTATTTCATAGTGTTAATGTCTTCATTATTATTATTCTAAAATTAAAAAACAAATAGTAAAAATGAAGATTTATGAACAGGGGTGCACAAACTTTTGAATGGTAGTCTACAAACAAGAGGATGTTATAAATAAAGTTATATTGTCTGAAAATGTCAAAACATTTTATTAATTAAAGAAAAAATGAAAACGTTTCTTTAAAAATGTCCTGGGATTGATACAAAAAGTCAAATAAAACGACAAAATGTTTACTTTGTTGTTGTTGTTGTTGTTGTTGTCAGTTGTTAGCGGTGGAAATTGACACTCCGGAGCGCTTCAGTGCCACAGCGGACATCGTGATCCATCTCCTGGATGTAAACGACAACACTCCCAGGTTTTCCTCGGAGTTTTACATCGCCAGGATCCCGGAGAACTCACCTGGAGGCTCCACCGTCGTGTCCGTCACTGTGAGTGTGAACTTCCTGTTATAAGCACTAACGCTCTAACAGTACACACTCACCAAAAGTAAGTGCCCCCTGTAGACTGATCTTTGAAGCACCTTTAACACATGGAACAAAACTCAGATTTTGTTTAATATAAAGCAGCATCTTGTTTGTAAATGTAAATTAACCACAAAGTCTTAAATTTATCGATAATCGATAAGTTGATAATGCGATAAGTCGCTAATGCTAAAAAAAAAAAAAAAACTTTAAACAGAGGCTAGTTAAAGATGTTATTAACCTGAAACTTGTTTTAGCATTTCATCTTTCATAAAACCTAATGGATCTGGAAGGAATGGGTGAAATTTACAGTATAGCAAGCTAACAAATCGAGCGTGGAATTTAACAAAGTTATTTGAATATGATTTTCAGATATTTGACTAGATATTTGAGTGTATAAACATCACTGTATTTAATTTAGCCAGTTTTTGCCTTTGTTTTGTATTTGCTCTGTGTAAAGATTGACCTGTAATACAACGTTACAGGTTGCAATTTTAAGAACTGTAAATTAAAATCTTAAAAATACAGATCTGATAAATCACCCAGGATTCCCAGGGAAAAGCAGATGCTTTCAGAGTGGTCGAATGTAGCATTTAAGCCGATCTCAGTGGTTAAGTGGCGTCCGAACATAAGATATGAACCGTAACGAGGTAAGAGCACGAGGTACAGTGAGTTTTTATGTTGTAATGAAATAGCTAAATTCCTCTTAAGAAAATAACCTCAGCTGTTAGCTGCTAACGATCACCAGCAAGCTAACATTAGCATTAGCATAACTAGCTAGAATGTTAACTAAATAATTATGTTGGGCATCGTGTGTTTAAAATCAATGTAAAAAAAAAAGAACATTTTTAAAAACGCTAACATTCGTATTTGTTTGATCATCCTGGAAATCCCGGACACTTCACCTTCGAATTGTTCAGATTTGCATTTAGGGTTTTGCTGTAAAACACTGTAACTCATATTTTTAAATGATAAGTAGGATAAATCCTGCCCCAGCAAGTTCAAAAACACTAGCAAAAATGTACATTTATTACATATGCCACAGAAAAGAAAAAAAAAATTGTGAGGTGAATGTAACTCAAATATTCGAAATTCATATTCAGATCATTTTTGGTTTGAATATTGAACACATAGTACTGAAGTTTAAATACATTTGCATTAATCATTGATCAGCAATAAATTGTTTTTCGAACATTTCTAAACGTAGGACATTAAACTGCTCTATGAGTTGCTGAAGTTACTGTAAAATACATTCTTGCATTTTAAAACTAATGCGTTTCCATAATGACTGGCGCAAACTGTGGGCGGGGTGGAGGTGATTGGGGCGGGGCATATTTCTGTGATGGTGATATTTCAAGATTCTTAGAAAACACAATAATGCTCAATTCAAGGTCCATTTATGTTTCTAATTAATTCCAATTCATTTTTTGGTTTGTTTTGTTTTAGACATGTAGATCATGTGGTGATTTGTGATATCTTTATTTCTTCCTGAAAGTGAGGAGATTACTGTTAGAATTAAATCCATCACAGCGCAAAAAAGGCATCATAATGATTTCTCGAGCAGCTAATCTAATCACAGAAACCAAGCCACGACATCACGATAGATATTTTATCATGTTTCGTTTTCTCACTTCTTTTTTTCTCGGAGTTAAACACTGGATTTGGGAAATGATGAGCTTCTCTCTCATTATCTAATGGAAAATGTCCAGATTCGAGTCCCGTCTTCAGTAAAGTGATTAATAAAGCGATGTTAATTAAGTCTTGGCAGGACGGCTGTCCCTTCCAGTCCGGCTGCGTCACTGTGTTGATGAGTCAGACTCTGATGATAGTTCTGTACTCATTACAGCTGCTGCGAGATGAGAAGCTGTAAATAGTAAAATTACATGACGCGCTTTAAGCTGTAAAGTTAAACACTTAAAGGCTTCTCATGTCAAATACAGCTTTTACTTTCAATGCAAAATGTGACCTTGCTGCTCTGTGGTGATGCGGCTCAGTGGGATACAGTGAAAACCTCATAGACCAATCAGATACAGGCTTTTAATCATGTGACACATGGCTCACATTCTGTCAGGGTCCTCTAGCTGAATATTACTAAAGATTGGACAGCATAGATTAGGTGGTAGAGATGAGACAGTCAAGATTGGAAGTGGAGATCTGACAGTCTGTATTGTACAGTACGGATAAAACAGCTGGAGTAGACAGTAGAGATTGGACATTAGAGAGTAGAGATTGGGCAGAAGAAATTAGACAACAGAGATAATGCAGTGCAGATTTGACAGTAGAGAATAGACAGTAGAGATTGGACACTAGACATTAGGCAGTAGAGATTAAATAGTAGAGATGGACACTAGAAGTTAGTTTGTAGAGATTTACCAGTAGAGATTGGACAGTTGAAATTAAATAGTAGAAATTAGGCAGCAGACATTGAACAGTAGAGATTGGTAAGTAGAGATTGCATAGTAGAAATTAGGCAGTACAGATTGGGCAGTAGAAATTAGGCAGTGTAGATTGGACAGTACAGAGTAGATAGTAGAAATTGGGCAGTACAGATTGGGCAGCAGAAATTAGGCAGCAGAGATTGGACAGTAGAAACTGGGCAGTAGAAATGGGACAATACAAATTAGGTTGTACAGATTGAACAGTAGCAATTGGACAATAGAAATTAGGCAGTAGATATTGGACAGTAAAAATTAGACAGTAGAGATTAGACAGTAGAGCTAAGAGTGTAGATAGACAGTTGAGATTAGACAGTGGATATTAGGCAGTATAGATAAGACAGTTGAGTAAACAGCTAAACTAGACAGTATAGATCGGACAGTCATATGTAGATGCACATCTGTACACAGTGGCCTGGTTTACAGAATTGACTAAAAGCTCTTTCTCTGTGTTAACTGTAATGATGAATATTTTTATCTTCCAGGCATTGGATCCTGACTCAGGGCTTTGGGGAGAAGTGAAATACTCCATCTACGGCTCAGGAGCTGATCTGTGAGTCCTGTACAAATATAATGGCACCCTGCTAATATCCATATTTACATCCATACACATTAAATCTTACAGAACTGACAGGACAAAGTGTGGAATATTGTACAGTTAAGTATGTCCCCTAGATGTAAACATCCTCTAACTGCAATCGTCCTCTAGCTGACCATAAGTAATCGTAAGTTGTCCCTTCTGGACTACAGTAAGTGTCCCCTCACTGACTACAAGTGTCCCCTAGCTTATTGAAAATGTCCCGTAGCTGACCGCAATGGACCTCTGTAGCACTATGGGCGTGTCCTAAGCAATGTATTGTGGAGCTCATATCGTGATGCCATTAAATAAGATGGAGATATGCAGATTGTGCTTATCTCGAGGTATTTTATGATCAAAGTGTAGTTTTTGGACATAACTATAAAAAGCCAGTCTCTTTACATATATAGTGCCCTATATAGTGAATATGGAATGATTTAGGACACAGTCACGGCTTTGCTCAGAGACGGGAGTGAAGCTGAGAGATAATCCTGTAATCCGATTGGACGAGTAAAAATAGCCTCGCAGTGCGAGTCAGGGACTAATTAGCATGTGATATGATGTGACAGCTGCAGGTAAGAGAGAGAGAGAGAGAGAGAGAGAGACTGATGAGAGCAGAAAGTGTGCAGAAAATGTAAAAACCCGCTAATGTATGCCTCGCTCCCAGGCCTGGCGCTAAAAGTGCAATGAGAGACGTGTGAAAGCTCGCAGGTTTGAGGCGGCTCATTAATTCTCACCAGCTGAGCTCATCAAGGCACAGGGAGAATTTTACTGAGGTTGTGCAGGGTTTAAAAATGAGACTTAGATGAAATTATTTAGAATAAATGTGAAAACAGACACACAGTTTCAACAACATGTGTATGTTCTGATGTTTCCTTTAACTTATGAGGAGCTAATGTAGTTAATAATTATTAAAAATTCTCACTAATTTCTTTTTTTGGGGGGGAGGGTTGTGTGTGTGTGTGTGTGTGTGATAACATCCAGAGATGACACATTCTAGTGATAAACATTTTAATGATTTTAATCTAATTAATCTCAGGCTGTAGTGTTCTAATCACTTTATTAACTTTTCTTCTTGTTTTTAAGTGGTTTATTCTGATTGCCAGTTTAAACATTTGTGTCAAATTCCTGAACACACCTCTTAAATCATAAATTTCAAATTCAAAACTGAGACTTTCTCAGTACTTCTGAATAAAACCGATATGGGGGCGGAGCTATGTAGGAGCTCATATCGCGAATAAGCTCGAGATAAGCAATTCAGGTCTCGAGTACTAAAAATCCCGCTAGCGCTAGCTTAATAGCTGTGTTACGCCACAGGAAGAGAGCTGGACACAGTTGCGGTCAAAAGTCCGTCAATTTATTCGGAATACATGTGAAAAGGGACACAGGGCAACAGCAGTGTTTTAGGAAGAAGCCGTAGCTTCGTAGGGTGCAGTAACCAAAATCAAACAGTTTCTCAAATAACTAGAACTAGAAGTAGCAAACACACAGTATGAAACTACTATGACTAGCAGTAGCAAACACACAGTATGATACCACAAGAAACTAGCAGTAGCAAACACACAGCATGACACTACAATGACTAGCAGTAGATAACATACAGTATGCAACTACAAAGAACTAGCTGTAGCAAACACTCAGGATATCAAGTGTATGTTAATTATCACAGAAAGGTTATTCTTTAGTAGAGGGCTTAGACAAAATCGCGATCCAGAATACTTAGCTTGTAGTCAAATGCCAAAGAAATCAGTCCAGGGTTAATCGCTCGGTAGTGTGAGATTCGGAGAAAACAAACAATACTTCGCAGAGAACCTGGAAAACAAAAGTCCTTAAATAATGTGCAGTGAGAGTGGAAACAGGTGTGCGGGATTAAAATGATGGTGATTGTGAACGTGGCAGTGTGTGAGTGCTCTGGGTGTTGTAGTCTCTAGCGGCCATATTTGTAGGCCGCCGAGCTTGCTGGGAAGTGTAGTGCGGGGTGTGTGCATGAGAGTCGGTGGCGGCCATGTTCTTGGGCCGCTGAGAGTTCTGGGAACTGGAGTCACGCTTTTTGCGCGACCTAACAGAGCTCCCCCCCCAAAGGGCTCACTCCGGGAGCCTCTTCTTGCCTGGGTTGACCACTGGGTCGAGGCTTTGGGTACTCCGGATGTATGCGATGAAATTCGTCCACCATATCGGGGTCCAGCATGTCTTGTGCTGCCACGGGCCCGTACCCCTCCCAATCAATGAGGTACTGTAGTCGCCCTTGACGTTGCCGGGATTTGAGAATTTGGTGAACCTGGTAGGCCGGTTGTCCCCCAACCTCCTGTGGAGGAGGTGGGGTGTCCGAAGGGTGTTGGGTGGTGAGGATGCCAGTGTGGAAGGGTTTCAGAAGTGAGAAATGGAAAGATGGGGCGATGCGCCAGTGCGGAGGGATGGCTAGTCTGTATGTTACCTCATTGATGGGTCTGATGATCATGAAAGGGCCGAGGTAATGAGGGCAGAGCTTCTGACAGGGGTGTCTGAGGTTTAAGTTCCGGGTGGAGAGCCATACCCGTTCACCGGGTTGGTAGCGTGGTGGTACCTGTCGGTGGCGATCTGCCTGGGCTTTTGATTGGGAGGCCGTTTGCCTCAGCCTTCTGTGCGTGCTTGCCCAGACCTGTTCACTGCGCTCAAACCACTCATTTACTGCTGGGGCATCCGTGGCTGTGGCGTTCCACGGGAACAAAGGTGGTTGATATCCTAACACGCATTGGAAAGGCGTCAGGTTAGTGGCGGAATGACGGAGTGAATTCTGGGCATACTCCGCCCAAGGCAGGAAGTGGGCCCAATCTGAGGGATTTTGGTGACAGAAGGAACGAAGCATTCTCCCGACTTCTTGATTCACCCGTTCTACTTGTCCGTTGGAGTCGGGGTGATATCCGGAAGTGAGACTGATGTTAACCCCCAATTTATCCATAAATCCAGACCATACGCGTGAGGTGAATTGTGGCCCTCGATCACTGACTATGTCCTCGGGGATCCCAAAGTAACGGAAAACGTGCGTGAATATAAGTTCGGCTGTGTGAAAGGCCAAAGGGAGACTGGGAATGGGAATTAAACAGAGGGACTTGGAGAAACGGTCTAGAATGACAAAAATAGTGGTGTTACCCAGAGAATTGGGAAGGTCAGTGATGAAATCGATGGCGAGGTGTGACCAGGGTCGCTGAGGTGTGGGTAACGGCATGAGCTGACCTGCAGGGAGTGTTCTGGGTACCTTGGTTTGGGCGCAGATATTACAAGACCTCACAGCCTGTTGTATGTCCCGGGACATGTTGGGCCACCAGTACACCAGTTTGTCCCTCCTGTATGTTGGAGGGACAAACAACTTTGTGGGAGGACAGGCCGAAGGGATGTGTTTCCGTGGAAATTTGCTAAGTGCTCTATCGAATTCCCATTGCACGTTACCGACGAAGCAGTAAGGAGGCAGGATGTAGTTGGACTGTGAAGGTTGGGGATCCCTACTGTAGAGATGGGAAAGGGCATCCGCTTTATGGTTTTTTGATCCCGGACGGTAAGAAAGAGTAAACTTAAAATGTGCGAAAAATAAGGACCAATGAGCTTGGCGTGGATTTAAGTGTTTGGCTGTGTGTAGGTACTCAAAATTTTTGTGATCAGTAAAAATGACAAATGGATGTTCTGCCCCCTCTAGCCAGTGTCACCACTCTTCTAATGCTAACTTTATCGCCAAGAGTTCACGATCCCCCACGTCGTAGTTACATTCAGCCGGCGATAATTTTTTGGAAAAGAAGGCGACGGGGTGAAGTTTAGGTTTTTCCCCTAGGCGTTGTGATAATATGGCCCCCACCCCCACCTCAGAGGCATCTACCTCTACCACGAAAGGATGAGAGGGGTCGGGATGTTTGAGGATAGGAGCCATGGTGAATGCAGTTTTAAGTTTGGAAAATGCCCGCTCAGCCTCGTGGTTCCACGTCAGATGGCGAGGGCCTCCCCGCAGCAGGGCTATAAGGGGCAGGGCAATGGAACTGAAACCCCGGATAAAACGCCTATAGAAATTGGCAAACCCCAGGAAGCTTTGGAGCTCCTTAATGGTAGTGGTTGTGGGCCACTGTGTTACAGCCGTGACTTTACTTGTGTCCATAGCTACCCCTTCGGGGCTGATCACATATCCCAGAAAGGTTGTGGTGTTTTTATGGAACTCACACTTTTCAGCCTTCACATAGAGTTTGTTCTCCAGTAAACGTGCGAGGACCTGGCGAACTTGAGACACGTGGGTTTCATAGTTGGGGGAGTAGATTAAAATGTCGTCAATGTAGGCTACAACGAATTTTCCCAACATGTCCCTCAGCACGTCGTTGATTAGGCATTGGAAGACCGAGGGCGCGTTAGTTAGCCCATACAGCATCACGAGGTATTTGTAGTGTCCCGTTGCTGTGCTGAAGGCGGTTTTCCACTCGTCTCCTTCTCGAATACGCACCAAGTTGTAAGCGCTGCGCAGGTCTAACTTGGTGAAATAGCGGGCTTCACGTAGTTGTTCTAGGGCAGAAGGGACGAGTGGAAGGGGATAAGGATATTTCACCGAGGCTCGGTTGAGCCCTCGATAATCGATGCATGGCCGAAGGCCCCCTCCCTTCTTGGCCATGAAGAAGAAGCTGGCCGCTGCCGGGGAAGTGGAATGATGGATATACCCCTGTTGAAGAGCCTCCTGAATGTACTCTGACATTGCTTTCTGTTCAGCTTGGGACAAGGGATATATGTGTCCACGAGGTGGTGTCATACCCGGTAGGAGGTCTATGGCACAGTCATATGGGCGATGGGGCGGCAGACCGCTAGCCTTGATCTTACTAAATACCTCCTTGAGATCACTATATTCGTCGGGTATGGGTACTGTGGACGTACTGTCAGGACTCTCTATAGAGGTGGTCGCCACAGTAAGCGGAAGGGTGTTTAGGCAGTGTTGTTGGCAGAAGGGTGACCAGCTGGTGATTTGTTGATCCGTCCATGAGATCTGACGGTTATGTTGTTCCATCCACGGTAAACCCAAGACGATGGGATAACGGGCTGACTTAGTGACCCAGAAAGACATATCCTCGTGGTGGAGTGCGCTGACACGAAGCCCCAGGGTGTGTGTGTAGCGTGTGACATCTCCGATGGGTGTACCGTCGATAGCTTGAATTCTGAGCGGTTGGGGTAAGGAACAGGTGGGTAGGCCAAGCTGACGCACGATCCCCTCGTCTATGAAATTGCCCGCCGCCCCGGAGTCGAGCATGGCTGTAACAAGAGTACATGCGCCTGAGTGTTCAAGGTAGACAGGCAATGTAAAGGTATGTGAAACAACATCAGGAATCTGACTCACCGGTGTTGAACGGGTGCGTTGTCCGCCCCTTGCTGGAGTTTTGCTCCCGGGGCGGGTCGGGCAGGAGTGAAGGAGGTGGTCAGCTTGGCCGCAATAGAGGCATAGATTCCCCCGGCGTCTCCTTTCCTTCTCACCGTGATCAAGCTTGACATGCCCGATCTGCATAGGTTCAGTCTTAGCGGGGAGTCTGAGTGATTCGGGGTGATGAGGTGGCAGGTTACAGCTGTAAAGGAGTTGGTCGAGCCGTATGGCGAGATCGATCAGTGCATCTAGTGTGAGAGGTTCATCGCGGCACGCCATTTCGGTGACTATGGCAGGATTGAGGCCCTGACAAAATATGGCTTTCAACGCCACATCATTCCAGTCACTGCCCGCGGCGATAGTTCTGAACTCTAAGGCGTATTCCGCCACGCGAAGTGAGCCCTGCCTTAGTGTGAGGAGCCATTCCCCAACTTCCTGGTGGTCGGGGGCGTGATCAAAAACCCGACGGAACATGGTGATGAATGTCTCGTATGAGGCAACCACCTCTCCCCCTCGTTCACGCACCACCGCAGCCCACCTTAGTGCCTTGCCCGTTAACAAAGAGATAAACCGGGCTACTTTTTCATGGTCCCCCATTTCCCCACAACAGTCAAAGTATAAAGAGCATTGTAAAATAAATCCCTTACATAGTCCAGGATCGCCGTTGTATTTTTCTTGTATGGGCATAGGTATCTGAGGCGTGTGAACGGAAGCTGGTGCGGCGCGCTGTGTAGCCGTAGCCGCTGCTTGAGAGAGGAGTTGTAAGTTTTGGTCCATTTCGCCCAAGCGTTGTTGTTGCACGCTGAGGATTTGACCGTGGGCCGCAATTGCCTGACGAATTTCTTCCGCTGCATCCATGTTAGGCGAAGTATTCTGTTACGCCACAGGAAGAGAGCTGGACACAGTTGCGGTCAAAAGTCCGTCACTTTATTCGGAATACATGTGAAAAGGGACACAGGGCAACAGCAGTGTTTTAGGAAGAAGCCGTGGCTTCGTAGGGTGCAGTAACCAAAATCAAACAGTTTCTCAAATAACTAGAACTAGCAGTAGCAAACACACAGTATGAAACTACTATAACTAGCAGTAGCAAACACACAGTATGATACCACAAGAAACTAGCAGTAGCAAACACACAGCATGACACTACGATGACTAGCAGTAGCTAACATACAGTATGCAACTACAAAGAACTAGCTGTAGCAAACACTCAGGATAACAAGTGTATGTTAATTATCACAGAAAGGTTATTCTTTAGTAGAGGGCTTAGACAAAATCGCGATCCAGAATACTTAGCTTGTAGTCAAATGCCAAAGAAATCAGTCCAGGGTTAATCGCTTGGTAGTGTGAGATTCGGAGAAAACAACAATACTTCGCAGAGAACCTGGAAAACAAAAGTCCTTAAATAATGTGCAGTGAGAGTGGAAACAGGTGTGCAGGATTAAAATGATGGTGATTGTGAACGTGGCAGTGTGTGAGTGCTCTGGGTGTTGTAGTCTCTAGCGGCCATATTTGTAGGCCACCAAGCTTGCTGGGAAGTGTAGTGCGGGGTGTGTGCATAAGAGTCGGTGGCGGCCATGTTCTTGGGCCGCTGAGAGTTCTGGGAACTGGAGTCGCGCTTTTTGCACGACCTAACAAGCTGTTACTGAACAGGCTAGTTATCGTACAGTGTAGTGAGCATTTCTCCGGCCGATGTTGGTGGACAGACGTCTCGTAGCATAGCAATAATTAGAGTAGTGAGGGAAGGCATTGGACAAGGTGGAGGTTCCAATTTGCATAATCTTGAATATTCATGTAGAGATGTTCCTCAGCTACTTGTAGTTTCCTGGGCATTTAAAAAAACATTGTGTGTATATTTAATGTCTTTTAATGGTTTAAATGACACCTTCTTCTCAAGGGTAGAACTATTTTTTAAGCTAAGAACCCTTAATTATCCAGTGACCCTCTAAAGAACCCTTGAATAGCTATTTTTGTCATTTTGCTAAGACAGTGTAGCTAAATGTGCAGTTTGTGCTGGACATATACTCAATTAGTACATAAAATGGTTCAGTGGATAATTAATGGTTCTTGGCTTCTAAAATCCTTTCTGATAAGGAAACGTTCTGTTGTAGGGTTCTACATTATGGACATTATGAAGAACTGAAGAACCATTAACTGTTCTAAATTATGTAAAAGTGTACCAGCTGATAAATCTCCTGACTGACATGCATCACTCTGAGTGTAATCATGGTTAATCAAGTGATTTTGACCATGTGTTCTACAGGTTCCTCATCCACCCCAGCTCGGGGATCATCTACACTCAGCCATGGGCATCTCTGGATGCGGAGGTGAAGTCGAAGTATAATTTCTACGTGAAGGCAGAAGACAGCGAGGGGAAGTACAGCCTGGCCGAGGTCTTCATCACGGTTCTAGATCAGAATGATCATTCTCCAGAGTTTAACGAGAACTTCCTGGAGAAGACCATGATCCTCGGTGCTCCAGTGAAGATAGAGGTCTGCATTTTGCTGAGTGTTGATCTGAGACTTTATGCAGATGCTAAACTAACCAAACTTAAGCCTGTAATGTTCCTGAACTTTATCATGCTAGAACCTGGTGGTGTACCTGCCTGTGGTTATCATTGGGAAGTTGTGAGTTCAAATACCCACAACGCAAAAATGATTCATGACATAGAACCTTCATAACCATCACAGAACCTTCAACAGGGAACTGAAAGCACAGTGCAAATAATTTAGCTTTAGCATGATGAAACTTCAACTGAGCAATGCTAATGTAGCTAGCAATAAGTGACATCAACATTCATAGCATTACTTTGTAGTTTTTCTGCTAAATGCCTCCCTGTGTTCAGGCAGTGGATGACGATGCAGAGGAACCCAACAACGTCATCGAGTATTCCATCATGAAGGCCGAGCCAGAGAACGTTTTCGACATCAACTCCAGCACGGGTGAGATCAAGCTAAAGCCGTTCATCAAGTCCATGGAGATGGTGCAGAACATCACCAGACAGCATGACTGCAAGTGGTCAGTGGTGGTCCAGGCGCGAGATCGAGGTTCTCCTTCGTTCATGACCACCACCGTCGTCCAGCTCGACATCACTGAAGCAGTAAAATCAACCTTCAGTTGAACATATAATTTTATTTATACATGAAAAATGCCTAAAATCTCCTCTGAAGAAGAAATGTAAAGAATAAAACGGTGTGTGTGGTGCTGTTAGAGGAAAATAATCAACAACCGGTTGGTATGAAGAAGCAGAGCTACTGTTACCACCTTGAAGTTGATTATTTTCCAACAACAGCATGTCCCCTGGGGTTTTATTCCTCTTACACCACAGCAATTCAACAACGATTTCATTTTTTTAAAAATTAAACAACGATATGTGATATGCTTTTATCCATTTATAGTTACATTTAACGTTGTGGAACATCAACACCTTCTGTCCAATCACAATCTTTGTGCTCTTTTACAGAATCAGTTCTCAGGCCCGGTGGCTGCGTTTTTAATGCAGAGCAGAGACAATCCAGTGAAGGCTTTGGGCGTGGCAGCTGGGGTCATTAGTGTGATGGTGATCGCCACCGTGTTGATCTCCACGGCAATGTACCTGCGCACAACAAAGTCCAACAGGATCGGTCCATCCCGCCGTTTAATCCGCCGCAGACGTGGAGAACCCCAGCAGTGGAACTTCACGTTTGGAAACACACAAAGTCCTGACAAGTTCCTCGCTGGCCACGATGTGGAGAGCAACAAGAAGAGCGACAGATCATGGTCCAAACCTCCACCACCGTGTGCACCAGTTCTGCCTCCACCTCCACCAAATAACAACCCCAGGATGAGCAAGCATCATGGCGCTGTGCCTACCGTCTCAGGATCCTTAAGCTCCCAGAGCTCGAGCGAGAGATCCATCAGTAGCAGAGATACAGAAGATCAGCCGAGTAAGAAGAGAGAGGGAAACATCAGCTCAGCACTGGTTTCAGAGCTGAAGAAGAGGCTGGAGCAGAAGATCAATGAGGCTAATCAAGGCTACTACTGCTGAAACCACTGGGTTAGCAAACATGCTAGCGTAGATCCTTACTGCTGAAGCCACCAGATTAGCATAGATCACTTTGCTATCTCAGAAAAAATGGAAGCACGAGATTATAACCAAGAAATGCAACTCGACGGTGGCAGGAAGTCCGGTTAACGTTCTGCTTCTGCTTTTTATAAATGATGCACAATGAAATACGCTAATACTACTACTGATAATAATAATAATAATAATAATAATAATAATAATAATAATAATAGTAATAATAAGAAGATAAAAGTGAGGTGTGTGTAAATAGTGCTGAGGCGTAAAGTTCAGGCTTTCGGATTTCAGTAGTTATATCTACAAGAAAGACGCGTCTAGAATTAAAGAGAGAAAATATGGTTTTATGGTAGTTTAATCATGCGGTTTGTGTGCTTTGGAGTTTATTTACACTGCTTGAGATGAGCTCTGAATGTTACGCTCTGCTGCGCTAATCTTTAGATTAATATCATCCAGCAAGGAATAGAGAAAAAGTGTAAAGAGAAAAGATGAAATCAGAGCTGTACACACTTTTTCGTTGTTTCGTTTGCACTTTGGTATGAACTTTATTTAAGCTTGCCTATAAAACTGCTGCAGTATTGATCTAAACCGTAAAGACATGTTTGGTGTCTGAACTCCCTCAATAAACGCCCCCACCCCCCTCCCCCCACATTCCCACAGCAAGTGTTGCTTGTAGTTTATCTGTTATGGGTGTGGCCTGTCCGGCGTCTTCAGTTCCGACGAGATACTCCAGTAACCACCCAATAAAGCTGACTGTTTAAACACAACTTAAATAACGCACTAATGTACAATGTTAAATGCTCAGCTCCGTGCTACCTTATTTTCCCGGATTAGATTAGCAAAGTGAGCTAACCGTACTAGCTACTTCCTTACAGCTTTATTTTTCTTCGTAATGTCTCTATACACGTTTTAATACGTTTTAAGAAAGCACGTTTATACATTTATCTTCCATTTGTGCATCAAAATAAAGGGTAAGAACTAAAGTTGAGAGTGGGGGAACTGAAGAAACCGTTCGAGCTAATCGTTCGGATCTGTTGCTTTACGGTGTTGAGCGTGTACGTACAGTAGAAAACGGACGCTCGTCTGTTGCTTTGTCACTTGCTAGCACGAACGTAGCGTTAGTATTGCGCTGGAGCATAGGAGGCTAATGTAGCTAATGAGTAATGTGTAAAATTTTTTGTGTAAAATTTCCTGCCTTAAACCACACCCACTAAATCTAGTTCCGAATGACTTATCTCCTTAGCACTATTTGGTAGTATGACTCCAAACCCTAAGCCCCGCCCCCTCTGGTTTGAAGGCAGAATTGTAGCAGAGGTTTAAATATGTAAATACGCTGTACACTATCACTGCTGTTTGACAAAAAATATTTAAAAAGAAGATTAGAAAGACTAGCAACGTCATCTGAAGAAGGTTTAAGAAAATCGATGTGTTTATGGACAACATCAGACACCAGACACCAGACACCAGACACGTCTCGGCTGACTTCATTTAGATTTTCCTTTCTTTATATTTACTAGTTCACTCATCTGAGTAGGACTTTTGTATTTTATCACTTGCATGTCTGAATCTTTGCAACTGACTTTCCACTTGGAGCTACTTCTTTAGTCAGTTCTTGTATCAATAATAAATATAAAAAAGAATAAAAAAACAAATGATATGTTAAAAATCGCACACTGTAATTATTTGGTTCTGTTTAAAGACGTCTAACAGCATTAAACTCACAAGTCACTACAACATTCGTGTCTTTAATGAATTCACATGGAAGCGTCTCACTGGTGCAACTCAGACATCCGGAAGTTTCTATGCAGATGATTAACGATGTGTTTCTGGTGAACGGTTTGTTGTAATGACGTCTGTTTCTGCCGTGGTGATTAAACTTAACGTCTATTTAAACTGTTCACGTTGTTTCCGAAAGTTTACGCTGTCTTTTATTTTCTTTGTTTTGTTTTGAATAAATATGGACAAACACATCACAGAGTGGCTGTTTATCACCCAGAGATTAGAAAACACTGTTTATTAAATAAAACCAGATTAAATATGAGATCACATTACACTTTTTTATTACATATAAAACCCAACAGCGTTTATCATGGTTATTTCTGTGGAGGAAAATCCAGTCCACACAAAACGGTGCCATGTTTGTAGCACAAAAAAAAAAAAACAACAACAACAACAACACAAAATCACTGTAACATTCATAGCTTTTTTTACACAAATCAACCAATCAGTGATCTGAGAGTGATCAGACTTGAGAATTCAGGGACAGTTCACTGTCCAATTTCAGGACATCTTTACATCGAGTTTGTCTCTTGTGGACGTGGCCTGTCTAGTGTTTGACTTTTTATCCAATGAAAACATCTCATTCATTGCACAGTGGATAAATTCAGCTGCATATTACAGACTATACTATACAGAGTATGGTTGTAGAAGAGTAATGATTTATAATTTATAATATCCGGTGTCATACATTCCTCCGGAGAACTTCAGAGCTACAGCAAAACATCTTAAAGCTAGATTTTCTTGCTTGTTAGTGGGAAAGTGGGCGAGGCTAATTTGGGATAAAGCATGTGTGAGCTTTCTCACCAATCATAAGGCAGAATGTTGCAAGTTCCATCCACACAGCAGTTTTATCAAGCTAGCAAACAAACGCATATCTAGCGAGCGTAGCCTTCTGATTGGGTGGGTTGGTGCAGGTAAGGTTTAAAAAGCGCAATGCTTATGCTGACTATTAAGAGTGCTCATTAGAATATTAGGCCACGCCCATTAGGAGAGATCTTCAGTGCTTCAGTATTTTGTGAGTCAGTTTGTACAAATTTATACAATTACTTCCACCGTGTCGGTTAGTAGAGCTGTGCGCTGTTACCCTTCTGCACTTTATCTTCCGAGCGGCGTGTCCATTTCCGCTCTTTTCCCGAATCTCTGTAGAGTCCTTCGTCGCTGGCCGCCTGGAGACTGTCGAACGTTCCCTGCCTGTCATTTTCCTGCGAGTCCTTTGCTTCTCCCTGTCCGCGATTTCTGCTGCAGACCTGACTGCAGCGATCCAAGCAGCTGATCCTGGTGTTGGTGGTGCAGGCGAACATTCCTGCAGGAACCGCTAGCACCATGGCGCAAACAATCACGATGATGTGGATGAGTCTTTCGCGCTGCTCCAGTTCGTTCGTGCTGCTCCCCGTCACGAAAACGATACACTGCTCAGGACGAGGCGACTGATTCTTTAGCGAGACGCACACCTCGTACTTTGTAGCTGGTTCGAGATCGTTCACGGAGTACTTATTGATGCCCGGGCCGATGTACAGAGCCTCTTTCTTTGGAGAATCGTAACGACCGAAATGGACAGTGAACCATGTTTCGGAAGGGTTCTCCGTCGCCGCATACCACTCGATGGTTATACCGTACACGGTCTGCTTGGCGATTCGTATATCGATGTAAATGTTTTCGTTGACAGAGGGCAGAGGAAAGCCCGGGGGCATCGCAAAGGAAGCATTGGAGTACAAGATGTTGAGCTGGATGCCAACGGAGGAATTCCCGATGAAGTTGCTGGCACTGCATTCATAGAGGCCGTGATCGGATGAGCGGACGGACGGGATTATTAAAGCCGAGATGATCGTATCCTCGTTCACCTGAGACTGAGAAACTGCAGAGAGAGGAACAGAAAGAGGAGAAATTGAAGATATTATATGATGACAAGAACACAAAATGTTTCTTTGTTAAGGTTTTAGAAAATTTCAACAATGTTTTTTTCCCCCAGTGATTAGCCGCGTTTTTCCATCAAGAGAACAGAGAAGATGACCTCAGCCCTGTCCACACATACAGTATATGGATAGTTTTGAAAACATAGTTTTTTTCTGAGTGTCCACAATCTTGAATCCACCGCTCAATTTTCTACTGCCGTACTTTCATCCTCAGGACATCGTCTGAACATTTTGGATTAAACTGTATAAAGGACGTCTTCAGAATGTTCCAAGATTCTCTTCCTGCCACGACAGAAATTTTTACATGTGTAAAATCAACACAGAGTCTGATCTGTACATTGTGGAGTCTTCAGTGGTGTCATGTCCATCATGGACAATTCACCTACACGCCTCCAGGGGGCACACTCCCATGTACTTTTAAACTTATTCCTCTGTTGTACCTGTCTTGTGTTCCCCTTGCATATGTCCCCTATATACGTTCTGTCTTTTCCCTTCTTAGTGTGTTGTTATGAGTACTCTTTTTTCTCAGGTTATGTAGATATCTTGCCATGAGTTGACTCTAGTTGGTATTTTGGTTTAATAAAACAAGCCTGGACTTGCATCCGTCTCCAGCTTGTTACGAGTGGAGTGTTTGGATTGTGCACTCTAGGTCCTGTACCATTCACAACCTTCACAAAGTTACCAGCGGCCAGTTGCACCCGCTGAACGTAAGTATGATCATAATTCACTGTGTTGAGTCGCTCCTAAGCCATATATCAAGACGGGTTTAAATCTCATGTGGTGTAGAGTCTCGGTTATACCACAGACGTTTAAGGAACGTCGTAACTAGTCGAGCATAAAATGATTGTAGATCAAAACGTTCTCTCGGAGTCACAGAGGCAGGAATTTCTCCATCACCAGCAAATCAGAAGCACCGTCTGATTACAAAGAGGAAGTATTATAATAAATATCACTGATGTCTCGAGGCGTCAATCATGTGGCAGCATCGTAAAATCATGCAGATACAGATCAAGAGCTTCAGTTAGTGAGTGTTCACATCAAACATCAGAATGGAGAAAAATGTCAGTGACCCTGGTCATGGCATGGATGTTGGTGCCAGATAGGTTGGTTTGAGTATTTCAGAAACCGCTGATCTCCTGGGATTTTCACACACAACAGTCTCTAGAGTTTACAAAGAATGATGTGAAAACTAAAATAAAAAAAAAACATCCAGTGAGCGGTAGATCTGTGGGCAGAAACACTACATTGATGAGAAAGCTCAGAGGAGAATGACCAGACTGGTTAAAGGTGACAGGAAGTCTATAGTAACTCAAATAAGCACTTTTTACAACCGTGGTGAGCAGAAAAGCATCTCAACACAGAACACGTTGAACCTTGAGGTGGGTGAACTACAACAGCAGAAGACCACATCAGAAGAACAGGAATCTGAGGCTCCAGTGGGTGCAGGATCACCCAAACTGGACAACTGGAGATTGGCAAAACATCACCTGGTCCTTCTCCAAATCTTCATCTGCCCGGTTTTAACCTACACGCCACTCATAAAACCTGTTTAATTATGTATTGTGTGAAACGAACTCGGCTGATGGTCTAATTGGAGTAAAGGCGCACAAATTAAGGGGGACTTAATGATGCTAACATCTTTTTGCAATAATTAGCTCTTTTCTGAATTTTCAGTCAAATGTATATAACAGTAGAAGGATGGAAAACAAGTATCATTTGTATAAACCTTAGAAAATGCTGACATTATGTAAGAAATAAACCTTTCAGGTTTGTTTTCATTTTTCCTCAATAATCTAAATGTAAAATTGGGCCGTAGACACGCTAATTGTATTTTTGCTTTAAAGTGTGTATTAGCGTGATTCCTCCGAGCTCCTCAGCCAAGAGCAGCACCTTTTACCTGTGAAGCCTCTGATGGCTTTTAGACTGTAGCTCCATCGAACCACCGCATCAGGCCTCGCCTTCACAAAGCACCTCAGCATCGTGTTCGACCCTAGCGCTGCCGTGACGTTAGCATCAGGAGTAGAACTTTCCGGCTTCAGACAATTCCTCAGCTCAACCTCATGAAAAAACTTCCCAGCTTTGGATTTTGGACCCGAACAGGACAGGTACGAGTTCATCAAAATGATGGGTGGACTAACAGATTTGACAAAGTCGACAAAGCCTTTGAGTCGGCAGTCGCACAGCCAGAGGTTATCATGCAACGCTAATACGACGTTAGCATGGCTGTCCTCCCTCCTGCTGTGCTTTTGTACCTGATAGCGAGGCCAGTTGAGAAAAACATCCGGGGATATCACCGTAAGCTGATTGAAGGATAAATCTAAATAGGTCAGTGAGGGAAGGTGGCGTAACGCGAATTCCGGCAGCACGTCCAGCCGGTTGTGCTTCAGATCCAGGATTTTGAGTTTGGGTGTTTCCTGAAAGGCCATCCACGGTATCGTTCTGAGTTTATTTCCTTCCAGTCGGAGTTCAGTCAGGTTATACAGGCCTTCAAGGCTCTTAATGTCCATCAGCGTGATGGTGTTAAAGTTCAACCACAGCGACTCCAAGGCACTGACTGTGTAAAAAGCCCTTTCAGGAACTTCTGTGAGGTGCGAATTCTCAATTCTGATTTTTATAAAATCACCAGGGAGG
Organism: Cranoglanis bouderius; assembly: GCA_023630585.1. Taxonomy (NCBI): domain Eukaryota; kingdom Metazoa; phylum Chordata; class Actinopteri; order Siluriformes; family Cranoglanididae; genus Cranoglanis; species Cranoglanis bouderius. The sequence goes on along the minus strand of CM042562.1, from coordinate 18,354,723 downwards.
TTCTCGGGAATTGATCCTAAAGCAGTCTCCATACATAATAAAGATCTGAAAGAGAGAGGGAAAAAAAACGTTGAGTTATTTCTTCTTTCCTCTTATACCACTGCGAATGAGAAGGTGTTGATTAGTTGTCTATAACAGCAGCTCTGACAGTAGCGCAGCTGCAAATCACAGGTTTATATTAATATTAATACGCTCGTTCCGATACGTTATCGTTTCTATAGTAACAGCTCATTCACAGGGACTAGTACGACATTTTTAAAAACCCGTGATATGGCAAAATTTCCCGTTAACATTGATGGAAGGAGTCTCCAGTGTCAGCGCTTTGTAACAGTCGGAGGTAAAGCTGTAACTGTAAGTTTTCCCAACATCTTCAGGACAGAGGAGTTTACATGGTTTTCTTTGCGGTTTCTCAGTAACAAAAGGCGACAAGCTGCGATTTTTGTCTTATTAGAGCAGGAACTAACTTGTTTCCACAACATTAAATGTAACTATAAACGGATAAATAACATAATATATACTTTAATAAATAAAAATTGTAATTGGTAAATTTCTGAGAGGAATAAAACACTTAAGGACGTGCTGTTATAGGAAATTAATCAACTCCAGAATGATGACAGTAATCCGCTTCATCACACCATCATGTCGTTGATTAATTTCCTGTAACAGCACGGCCCGCTGTGTGTTATTCCTCATACAGACATATAAATACAGACAGATTCCCCTTCATCTACAACAATCACCTAAAGCTCTTGCCGTTTATTAGTTGACTCACCTTCCGCCGCTGTCTTCAGCGCACGAGCATCCCGTCACGCAGAAACCAACGGCTGAATGTAACTGATTAAAAAGTAACAGTGCTGTTAGCGTTATGGAAAACATGCTCACGGTGCTGGTGGAGGCAGGAGTGAGGAGCAGGCTGGTCTGCAGGACATGTCCGAGCACTCGCTGGACTTAAGCTCCTTGTGCTTAATCCGCCTGATGCAGCTCTCCAGGAGGTGAACGATGGCGCAAGTGAATCGAGGAGCCTTTGGGAATCAGGATATACAGTATGTATATATTTATACTCTGCTAGCACTAAAGCGCAATCCAGAAGATTGGACGAATCTTCTGGATATTGGATTGGAATGCTTATTAGTGGATTTAAACCATAGTGTAATGGATGAAATGATGAAGTTAGTGTTTGATTGACAGACTTGTATATAATCGGGGAGGTTTATATTGTGTTGAAGCATGGAGAAGGGGTTTATGGGTAATTGTAGTGCTCAGAGAAGCCCATATTTTGGGCTCATATGTTGTTGCAAGTAGTTTTTTTCTCAACTTAAAAAAAAAATGATGTTATAAAGTAACATTCGAAGAAAACAAAACAAAATTTACCTGCAACTAGCCGACAAAATATATTTACGTTTATATATATTTACGTTTATAACGATATGCTGACTGGTCAGACGAGACATTGTGACCCTTTTTAACCACAATTTCACAGTAATACTGTTCTGAATACATCTCAAGTACAAACTAAAGTTTAACAGTCTAAAGTTGTTACACAATAAAGAGTAAAGAATAAAATGTCCTTTGTTACATCCAGTAATTTTGATCTTCTGCAGCCTGGAGACGTGCTCGTGATTTTTTGCATGTGTGTAGTCTGTTATGTGTCTCATACTTGTGACAGAAACTGATGAAAAATGCTTTCTAAAATCTCAGATTAGACCTTATTACACATTACTGTATAATGGATTTGTTTATAGACAACTACAATCGTGATATTGTGTTATATGTGAATGTAAAGTGTGAGGCTTTATAATGGACAATTTAATCTTGCAGGATGACTTACAGCTTCAGGCTGAGTAGCTAGCTAATTAGCGTGCAAACATTGATTGATGACGTGAGCAGAACGTAGTAATTTTCTTTAATCGTAGGTCTATCGCTAGAGGATCTTCACTGTATAATTAGACATGGAGTCTTTTATAGAGTTGGGTTCTGTCTTAATCTTAAAAGAGTAAAACTGGATTTAAAGTTTTCTTGATAGCGGATAACGAGTGCATGTCATGAGTATGGAAACCTTTTTATTGTAGGTTAACAATAGCCTTTTATCATGATATCGTCCTCTAATGCAGTACTGTTGTTGTTGGTGTTGTTGCTAGCTCGCTAGTTAAGGCTCTGAGCTATCTGGTAGAAGATTGTGATCCAATCTCAGCACTGCCAGATTCACTGTTTAAGACTTAATCATGGCCTTTAAAGATTTGCACATTAATATTTATTATTATCTTTTAGTTTAAAAATCCTTGATTGACATGCAATATTTTCATTATGGTTAATTCAACTTGAAGAAAAAAAAAAAGTCACATTTCATGCTAATACCACCGTCAACTCCATCGCAACTCGTTCACTAGTAGATGACTCAGCAAGACCATCGCAGCAGTGCATTCTGGGACTTTGAGTAAGAAAAGTATCTCTAACTCTTTTGTTTTTAGGAGCTTACGACAAAACCTGACCATTACCACTTATGTTTGAGATTGTTCTTATTTTTCCCCATTGAACGCCATTGTAACTGTAACTGTGCTAGCGATAACAAATAAATGATAACAATTATAACGTCCCGCTCTGACATCACAGTGACACACAGGATTAATGAAAATACAGCACCAACCAACATATTAGCACCAGAATCGCTAAACACCTCAGGATGGAAACTTAACTTTCCAGTGTTAATCTCTTCATTATTATTTTATACATCATATGAATGAAGAGCCTCAGACACTTTGCTACCGTTTTTTCCCCATTTTACTTCCTGATTTTTTGCATGCTTTGATTTTTAAATAGACTTTAGATTGCAGATAAAGATCTAGCTCTTGTATCTCAATCCAGAATAAAAAATAAAATGAATTTTAGATACTTAACTCCGACCTCCTGAGTGGTTTGATGTCACTAATGGAGGCGGTGTAGCAGACAGATAAAGCTCTATTCCAGCTTCAGATTAGCATCGAGTCTGACGACTCTGGGTTTCACACGAAGGATCAGATTAGCCAAACTTCTGTTTAATTATCTCTAATAAGTAAGTCGCTTCTTACAGCTTTGAGAGAGATAAAAATACAGCCTGTTTGCTGGTTTTCTTGATTAAATAAGACCATTTCCACTAGAGATGGCAGCGATGATCATTATCAGTCTGATGTCGGAGAAATAAAATATACCTATTTATCTATTTCTAAATATAAAATGTAATTAAGGGATAAATTCATACATTTAAAATCTATATCCTGAATTTATATATTTCCGTAAAGCTGCTTTGGCACAATGTCCATTGTTAATAGCGCTATACAAATAAAACTGAACTGAATTGAATTGAATTAATGGATTGGAATTGGGTTTTGAATGTTTTTCAACTGTAAATGTTTACATATAAAGAGATTTTATATTTTATATTTATACTTTATAGTTTATTATATGTCTGATAAACTATAAAGTGTACATTTGCAGTGTACATAATTGTTTAATGTTTAACTGAATAAAAAAAAGGTTTCGATTATGTCCTGCTCTTTTAAAAGCGTAGTTTTTAAAGCAGTGATATTGGATGAATATAAGTATCAGCTGATACTCAAGGTTTCAGTATCAGAAAAGAGAAAGTGTTTTCGCAGATCTGTAGTTTCCGCACTTCAGATTGATTAACGCGATCTCAGATTGTGTACTACATAAAACATGACAGCAGACAAAACCAAACCCCCAGAACCCCTCAGCGTGACTAACACGCAGTCACGTCACTGCTGCAGTAAGTTAAAGCTTATTATCGTTAATCTCCTGTTTAAGGCAGCGCTTTTAGGAGGCTTTCAGATTTAGATCAGGCTTCTAAAACACTGAGTAATTGTGAACATCTCCGGGTCACTGTGCTGTTCCCAACATACACCAGTGAGCATCTGAGATAAAACTGTGGAGCAATCTGGTGTAACCAAAATAGATGAAGCCTTAAAGGTGCAATAGGAGATGTATTTCCTAGCGTAAATAACCTGGAAAAATATGTAAAATAATTGTTTATGCAGAGCAAATTTATTGTGTGGCTGAGAAAACCCTGTTTGGAAAACTTTTCCCGGCCGGAATGCTTATGTGTTTACATGGGCCTCCTGTCAGTCTTTTTTATAGACACGCCCCTAACATCTCCATACTCCATCAGTTTGGGAAGGAAACCATGGCAGCATCCAGTAAGCGCTCAACACAACCACTTTTTTAAAAAAAAAAAAAAAAAAAAAAAGTTTCTTTTGCACTTTTCCATCATATTCTTCCAAATTTGGTCTTGCCCGTTCCCACCAGCTAAGAAGCTCACCCCTATCATTCAACAGCTATCAACCCAGGAGCGTAAAGGCTAACACGTGAAGCCAACTGCTCATGCTACGTCACAGGGTGGCATAACACATATGGAGGAAAGGTCTATTCATCCTCATGAGCTAGTGTTGCTGTGATTGACAGGGAACTGAGAGTATGCCCCTCCCACCCTGATAGCACAGCCAATATTTGCTCTCTTGTCTCCCAGACACAGATAACCAGATAATTTTACTGTGAACACAAAACCACATTTTTTCCCTTCCAAAATAATTAACAAGAAACACTAGAAAACATAGAATAAACATTGATAGTGCTTTTCCAAGATGGAGAACTGTATTACTGGATGAAGCTAGACACAGAATTAGCGATGGTGCTCCTAGACAGGTGAGTACACGTACAAATCGAATGTCCAGCTTTACATCACAAATCAAGGAGGTACATTTTTATCACTTGGAGAAAAAATGTTTGTAAAATGTGCAGCCAATGATGCTAACTAGCTAGAAAAACTCAAAAAAAGAAAGAAATGTTCCAGTGTTGCTGTAGTTCAGCTACTTCACAGCTAGAGACCATGGGTTAGTCTCATATTAATAACTCTGTGGCCAAAAATGTTGTATTTAGCTACGCTCAAGAATAAGGTTTTAGTCTATACAGCTTATTTAGCCAGTCCTAACTGCGGATATAAACCCAAAAACCTCAAGTTTAATTTCTTTAGGTACTGTACATACTGTAACATTCTAAACAACGACCATAGTTTAATTAAAAAAAAAAATATTACTGGAATATTTCAATATTTATATTGGTCTAATGAGAGATTTGTATGAATGCGTGTTGTTTGTGCGAATGAGGGTCAATGTTGTGGTTGAAATTCTGTTGAGACCGTACTGTATATACTGTAGCTAAAGCAATTACATAACTAATCACGCCCAATGCCACCACCTTACTACTGGAAAGTGGAATTAGTCACACTTCTGTCTCATTATGTTCAGAAGTAATTTTACTAAACACCCAGACCAAATAAAATTTTGCATGGCCTCGTTTTATCATAAAGATATTAATTTCAGCCTCGATTTTACTGCAAAGTTCATTTATATGGAAATATTCTTTCAAGCAATATTTACATCTAATGATAATTCTGTGTAAACCGCTCAACTAATGCGGGAAATAAACAATTCATCGTTTTTTAAAACGGAATTTTTGGCGCACTAAAAATTACTAGAAACACTGAAAAGACTGATAGAGGTTGGCTTGCAGAAAATATTGTAAAATATTAGCAGAAATTCAGGATCACATTTCTTATAGATTTATGTAAAACATTTATTCATGCATAAATTTTAAGACAAATAAAGTTAAGAAATAAATATCTGTTTACATAGAATATCTTGAATTAGAGTTGAATTAGAGGACAGTAAATGAATTAACATGGTAAATACACTGAAGTACAAAACAAAAGAGAAGTCATACACTTCTAGTATTGTGCACAAAACATTGTGGAAACAGACGAGGTGTGTATGAGGACGCATGAGAGTCGAGTCTTTTGTTCTTTTTCTTGCTTTCTGATGCCTTTAAAATCCCATCATTGTTGCTGTAATCGTAGTTTTCCAATATGAAGCGGTTCCTGAATTCCTTCCCTTCTTCAAAAAGGATAAACAATCTCATTATTCAAAATATTTTGTTTTAGATATACTATATGGCCAAAAGTATGTGCATCCCTGACCATCACACCCATACACTGGTGCTTGCAAGTTTGTGAACCTTTCAGAATTTTCTATATTTCTGCATAAATATGACCTAAAACACGTGAACCTCTATGATGATCAGGTGTTTTCAATCAATGGCGCGACAATCAGGTGTGACTGAACGTCCTGTTTTATTTAAAGAACAGGGATCTGTGAAAGTCTGATCTTCACAACACATGTTTGTGGAAGTGTATCATGGCACAAACAAAGGAGATTTCTGAGGACCTCAGAAAAGAGTTGTTGATGCTCATCAGGCTGGAAAAAAAACTCTCTCTAAATCTCTAAAGAGTTTGTACTCCACCAATCCACAATCAGTCAGAATCAAGACCATTGTTATCCTCCCCAGGAGTGGAGACCAACAAAGATCACTCCAAGAGAAAGACGTGTAATAGACCGCGAGGTCACAAAGGAACCCAGGGTAACTTCTAAGCAACTAAAGGACTCTCTCACATTGGCTAATGTTAATGTTCATGAGTCCACCATCAGGAGAACACTGAACAACAATGGTGTGTATGGCAGAGTTGCAAGGAGAACGTCACTGCTCTCCAAAAAGAACATTGCTGCCCCTCTGCAGTTTGCTAAAGATCACGTGGACAAGCCAGAAGGCTACTGGAAAAATGTTTTGAGACCAAAATAGAACTTTTTGGATTAAATTAGAAGCGTTTTGTTTGAAGGAAGGAAAACACTGCATTCAAGCATAAGAACTTTATCCCATCTGTGAAGGCTGTTGAAGCTGTTCTGTACTGAGGGACGGGCTAAAACTCCTCCAAGCCGATGTGCAGGACTGATCAACAGTTACCGCTAACGTTTAGTTGCAGTTATTGCTGCACAAGGAGGGGTCACACCAGATACTGAAAACAAAGGTTCACATACTTTCACCACTCACAGATATGTAATATTGGATCATTTTCCTCAGTAAATAAATTACCAAGTATAACATCCTTGTCTCATTTGTTTAATTTGGTTCTCTTTATCTACTTTTAGGACTTGTGTGAAAATCGGATGAAGTTTTAGCTCATATTTATGCAGAAATATAGAAGATTCTAAAGGGTTCACAAACTTTCAAGCACCACTGAATGTCCTCGTTGAACATGCCATTCCAGATTCATTCCTTCTTTGCTGTTATAATAAGCTTCACTCTTCTGGGGCGTGGCTGTGGGGATTTGTGTTCATTCAGCTACAAGAGCATTAGTGAGGTTGAGGAGGCTCCAGTTCCAGTTCATCCCAAAGGTGTTCAGTGGGGTTGAGGTCAGAGCTCTGTGCAGGACACTCCAGTTCTTCCACCTTCTTCCAACTTTAACAAACCATGGCTCACTTTGTGCCTAGGGGCATTGTCATGCTGGAACAGGTTTGGGCCTCTTAGTTCCAGTGAAGGGAAATTGTAATGCTACAGCATACATAGACATTCTATACAATTGTGTCCTTCTGACTTTGTGAGAAAAAACACATATGGGCGTGATGGTCAGGGGTGCACATACTTTTGGCCATACCAAAAAAAGTAAACACAGAGACACTTAGTTTAGACTCCTGGATTTACAGTGAATAAACATCTTGTTTGTTTATGCCCAGATCCCATGGTGTATCCTGGCATGGTTGTGAAGATGATTTCTTTGCACATATACAGGGCCGTATTCACAATCAATGACTTAATAAAATCTCTGGCGTTCCAAATAGATTGTATTCCCCCCACATGCCCAGTATTCCTGGGATAGTCTCCAGATCTACCGTCCAGGATAAAGCAGATACTGAAGATCAATAAGTGAATTAATGAATGATGTTGTCCATGTTCCATCTTTATGAGCAGACTTTAGCAGTAATACTCATTAGGGTGTCCTTCAGTTCTGTTTACGGCCTCGGAATCGACGCTGGAGCGAGCCGAGAGCAGGCGGTTGGATTCGTCTTGGTTGAGGTGGGTGAGGTACTCCGCTTCCGTCCCTTTAGCCTTGCCACCTGGTGTGAGGGTCTCAAAGGTCACGTATGAGTCCTGAATGTCTTTCGATCTTCTTCCCATGAGCTTCTGGAGTCGTCTTTTCAAAGCCCCGCAGCAAACGATCAAGGTAAGAGGCACTGCAATGACACACGCCACCGTGATCACCACCACGTTGATAAGCTTCTGAGTGCTACTAGCACTTGCTGCCTCATCAGTTGAGAAGATCACACACTGCTCCTTCTTTGGGATTAGACCTTTCACACATACACAGGCGATATACTTGGTTTTCGGAACAAGGCCTTCGATGGTGATCCGGTGCTTCCCAGGACCGACGTTGATGCGTCTCATGTCTCTCTCACCGAATACAGCATAAAGAACACTAAACCATGTGGTGTTGGTCGCAGATGGAGCTCGCCAGTTAATTGACACTGTGTGATCAGTGTCTCCGATGACTTTGACGGAACGTACTACCCTTCTCTCTGGACCTTGTTGGAGGGAGGAAGCATTGGCTGCCAAATTGTTCAACACATTCTTATCCAGATCCATTTCTAAGCTGTTTATTGTGGTTTTGCCATCCAGGACACCATCAGAGGTGCTGTAGCTCTCGATCTTGGATGACCCTGTGGATTTTGATACATTAAGCGGCTCGATGATGGGAACAATTACAGAAGTGGAGGCTGGAGGAACGTATCTTGCGATGAGTTTCTCTTGATATGCTGCTCGTCCAAAGCTTCCATTCTTCTTGGTGCCAGTTTTCTTTACAGCAGCTTCATTGACCTGTCGCATTTCTGAAATAACGAGAGAGATGACGGCATTGGTGCTGCCCACAAAATTAGTTGCTCTGCAGATGTATTTGCCTGAGTCATGAGAGGACATGGCGAGGATGCTGAGGATGGACCAGGTGATGCCTTCATTTGAAACCTCCTCATGAACTGTAAAGTGGAATGAAAGTGACATTCTGTTATTCAGCCCAATTTCAATGCAGATATAATAGAACTTCCTTCTGCTCTCATCAGAAGACATTTATTGGTTGTACTACATGGTAGGAAACCCCCAAATTGCCCTGTGGCCAGTGTGTCCTTTGGATGAGTGGGGAAAAGTGCTTTTAAATTAAAGCACAACACTACAAGATGATTCAGAGTTACTTGGTCAATTGAAAAAGCAAATGATTAATTTTCCTTCTAGCACCATTTAGTTAGTCTGTCCCTCAGTGGGAACCCTTAAACAACTACAAAAGAGCTAAGAACCCTCCATTAAGGGCTGTATGCAGAATTGAGTTGCATACACATCAGCATTCAGACCTCAGACCTAACTGCTCATAAGGGGTATTTGATGTAACCACAATATGTCACGCCGAAGTTTATGTTCTGGCTGTAAATACACTTAGAAAACTATGGAATGCAATTTGAAACAAATATTATATACATAAATATGACACTATTAAATAGTATTGTCCCTTTAAGGTCTGTGACCTCCATTTAGACTCTCATGTGCGCATGAGGAACTGAAAAATAGTACAATGTGCTGGATCAAGTGCTATTTTATGCGCTTATGAATAATCAGTGTGGAAGCCATATTGTTAAATTAAAACCAAGCTTGCAGTGAATAATGTGATAATTACAACTAAGACTATTCATGCAGCAATATATTTGCAATATACTAGACTCTTATTACATTTATTTCAATGCTCACCATCTTCTCATTTATACTGTATATCATCATATCAGTCTTTTTATTTTTAATTTGTTAATTGTACCTTGCTTTTATGTTACATCATATTAAATTTGATGGCAAAGAAAAAGAAAAGTAATGTGGTTCCTCAGTCCACATTTTCTATCCTTGATTTTTTAATAATCTGAATGTGGGGCATGAACATCAGCTTCAGCAGCTGTGTAACCTGACTCTAAATGCGAGGATCTTTCCCTACATAAATATTGATGTAGATCGATGTGAGATCTTCGACTCAGAATACCATCCTAATAGTAATTCACTGGGATTATTCTAGGTGTTAGAGTAAAAACGTGACATTACACGAGACATTACACTCACCTGTACCATTGATGGCTTTTCCATCAGCCCGGGACCAGGTGAGCTCAGGCATCGGTACTCCAATAGTGCCACAGCGGAGCAGGACATTGTTGCCTACCGAGCTGCGAAGCTTAGCCACGGCTGTGTGGACCCGTGGTACCTGGCACCTCCGTATCTCCACATCCAAGAAGAGCACGCCGGAAAAACTCTCAGGCTCTGAACAGCGCAGGTGAGTGTCGATGAAGGCTGATGTGGAGGATGGAGACTTCTGGAACTGAACCAGGTCAAACAAGCGACAGTCACACTGCCACGGGTTATCATGAAGACCTGGAGAATTAAAAATAAGGTTTCTGAGCAAATAGATATCGACACTAAAATAAAATAGCAAAATTATTACAGATAATTTTACCCAAAATCATCTTCGAGTTCTCAGCCTCCTGTGCAGGTTTAGCGGAGAACCACATCAGCAGCACTTCAGACGGCAGTGTAGTGAGGCTGTTACTGGACAAATCGAGGTAAGTGAGGTTTTTAATGTAGACGGCTGCCTCGGCCGGGATGCTGGTGATCTTGTTGTCATGCAAATCCAGGAGCCTGAGGTTGGGCATGTCAGTTAAACTCTCCCACGGGAACGAGGTGATGAAATTACCCTCGAGACGAAGCTCATTGAGCACGCTCAGGCCACGGAAACTGTCCACATGGAGAACGGAAAGAGAGTTGAAGGACATCCAGAGGAATTCAAGATTTCTGAGGGAGATAAAGGCCTCGCTGGAGATTTGGGTAATGTCAGTCTTTTCAATACGAAGCTTTGAAACGTCAGAGGGGAGGTTGGTGGGGATGGAGGTGAGCTCAGGATCACTGCACAGTACACTCCTGAAAAAACAAAATAAAATGCAAAGGAAATGAACAATGTTAATAGTATGATCCAGATTTTTAAAGTACATTCGTTCAGATAAACAGTTAATGATGACAACGATTCAAGTACGAGATAATGAATATACCACTGCACTGCTGAATTCTCTATAATAAATATATTACAAAAAGTGTGTAATCGTTGATACAGTGAAGTTTTCTGTAAGGAGATGTTTATTTAACGTTTATTGAAGGAGTCTCCAGTGTCAGCGCTATGTGACAGTCAGAGGTAAAGCTGTACCTTTAAACTTTCGGACATCTTCATTCAGGACAGAGGAGTTTACGCTTTGTAACATGACAAGCTGGTGAACAGGAACTCATGGATGTTTAGCAATATTAAATGTAACTATAACTATGTGTTGTTCTTTAATAAATAAAAAATGTAATCGTTGGCAAATTGTTGTTGTAGAAGAGGAAGGAAACACTTGGGGACGTGTTTTTGTAGGATAATAATGAACTTCGGGGAGGTTACAGCACATTAGTGTTTCCAGAGGAATTTCTTGAGATTTGGGGGAAAAAGCCTAATTTGTTTAGAATTACAGCTGTTTATTATTACACCCATATTTGAGCTTCACAGAACTGATTTTCCTTCCATTATATTTACTGTACTGCTTAATTTTTCAGGAAATAGGCTATCCTGCACTGTGACACCCAACGTGGGGAAGAGATTAAAGAGCACTCGATCTCATCTAATCTCATCAAATTTTATTCTAGACAGGATTATAAACCTGCACTGTAAATGTACTCTGTACACAAAACAACACAAACGAACATTCAGACTTGGGTTCTTACCGGGCCTTGGATCCATCACTGAGTTTGTGGTAAAAACAGCTACACGGTGCGGGACAGGCGCTGCTCAGGACAGGAAGTCGACCAAAAAAGGCCAAACCGAAACACAAACACAGAAAGACGAACATTTTGGCACTGTCCTAATGATTAATTCGTGTTAAAAAAGAGGAAAGAAAAAGAAATAGAGATGTCTGATGGTGTCCCAGCTGCAGCAGCAACATTGTGGTGTCTCTGTCTCAGTCGTCCATGTCCACGCTGCTGCTGCTCTGAATCCCCAGATAAAAAGGATAGAGCAGGATTAGGGAAAGGACGCGGGTTATTTTCATTTACGTGATTAATTCCTTCCTGGAAGCTCATAGGCTGCGTGCTCGCCTTTTGTTTACGTACAGGACAGGGACATTGTGACAGTCTGATTGGACGGTTCAATATAGAGCTTGGATTTTAATGATGATGGTCATCTCATTTGTGCATCACTACATTAGAACATAATGGTGAACGAGGAGTGCTGCACGAAACGCAAAAGTGATAAAAGGCTCAATTATTTAAAGAAAAGTGTTAAAGATATTGTAATAATCGTTGCATTAGTTACTTTATATCTACAAATGTTGCGTTATGTTCCTTTCCTTACAGTTTTCGGAAACAATTGCAGCTACTTGGTTTAAAAGATCATTTAAGCCAAAAAAAAGTTTGACAGTGATTACAATTTTTCATAGTTAAAGAAAATGTCTGACTTTTTTATCTATTTATAGTTACATTTAATATTTGTGAAAGAAGTTAGTTCCTGTTCGCACTTAAGTTATAGCAGCTACAGTTTATAGTGTATCAGTATATCTTATTAAGCCAACCCCCCCCCCCCCACGCCCTCCCCCCCCCCCAAAAAAAAATAGCTTGTCATGTTACTGAGAAACTGCAAAGCGTAAACTCAAAGCGCTGACACTGGAGACTCCTTCCGTTAATGTTACATAAAGGTTTTAATCTGTCTATGCGGCACGTCCGTCATACACGTCCCTGCGAATGAGCTGTTACTATAGAAACGGTAACGTGTTAGAAGATAAACCTGCACTACTGGCAGTTAATTTTAAATGATAAAGCTTTACAATAGGAAGGAAATGAATCTCTGATGTACTTTTAGACCTTTTAGCTCCACTCAGGCATCTGCAGTTCCCATGACCAGCACTTGTTGTTACCCAAAATCCTCAGTGCTAATCACCTCGCTGTAAATAGCACTGAATCAGGATTACTGCAGCCGGGAGTCGAGTTCTGCCCGAAAATGTACAACATCTACTTGCTACAAAAATAAGAAACGAGTGCGAAAGTCAAAGTGTCCAGAAGAACTGTGTCTGGTTCTGCAAGATGCTCAATAAAACTTACCAGCTCATTTCCTTATAAAACTGCACACATTGTACAGGAGACTACTATTTTAATTTTCATTTTCATTTTTTTATACAGATAGATAGATAGATAGATAGACAAGTGGGAGTGCTGAATAGATAGAGTGACAGGCAGACAAATAGATAGATAGAGACAGATGGATGGATGCGCAGGTAGAGAGAGACAGATGGATTTAAAGACCGATAGGGACAGATGGACAGTTAGAGATGGACAGAGAATGACCGACACAGATGGGCAGATAAATAGAAAGAGATGAGCAGACAGACAGATAAAGATGGATGGAGGGACAGACAAGTAATGAAGAGTGTAGAATAGTGTACAGTGTGTTTCTCAGCTATTGTGTATTGTGAAATCTTTCTCTCTCTCTCTCTCTCTCTCTCTCTCTCTCTCTCTCAGTCCCACAGCAGTGTATTAAGACATTCCTTCAGGCATTACTCACTCTAACACCTCTCACACTCTCATGGCCTTTCACGTGAAACAGGATATAAAATCCCAGAGTTCTTTTTAAAACCTTCTCATTTCAGACTCGGCTGAAGGAGGCGCGTGTCGTTATTCATAACACTGCTATAGATCAATTCGTTTTAAAATGGTGCCCCACACGTTACCCGAGGGATTCAGTGATTTTGACGTGTTTGCGTTCGGCTCGGTGCTGCTGGTTGGTGGTAGGTGCCAATATTTATTCAAGTTATAATACTAATATTAACTTTTATTCCCTATAAAATTTATGGCATTAATATAAACCTGTGATTGCAGAGCTGCTGTTAGAGAAAATTAATCAACACCTTCCAACCAATCAGAATCCAGAATTCAGCAGCTGTGTGGTATAGATAGGATTGACTCTCTTCAGTAAAGTATAACGGTTAATGTTTAGGAGTATTATATGTGTTTATATTTTGAGTGTTGATTTAGACATACCGTTTGCATAATGCTAAATTGGTGGCTATAAGCTTCGCTTGTTTGTTAGCTACATTAGCTTTGTAGCTTGACTATAAAACAAAGGCCAGTCAACTATATTTGAGGTAAAAATGGAATTTGTGTTCCTTTAATACACACCTTTGGTATAAATTGTACTGTAATCCTCACTCGTGTGTGTGTGTGTGTGTGTGTGTGTGTGTGTGTGTGTGTGTGTGTGTGTGTGTGTGTGTGTGTGTGTGTTTAGGTTTGCTAGGTTTCTTCCTAAACTTCATATCCATGTTGGCCTTCCTGAATGTGAAGCATCTCAGGACTCCCAGTAACTTCTTTGTCTTCAGTCTGGCGCTCGCTGATCTCGGAGTCAGCTGTAACGGTCTGACATCTGCTTACGCCAGTTACCTCAGGTACACGTCACATTCGGGCACACGTCACATTTGGGCACACGTCACACTCGGGCACACGTCACATTCGGGCACACGTCACACTCGGGCACACGTCACACTCGGGCACACGTCACACTCGGGCACACGTCACATTCGGGCACACGTCACACTCGGGCACACGTCACACTCGGGCACACGTCACATTCGGGTGCACGTCATGCACAGGTACACGTCACATTTGGGCGCACGTCACATTCGGCACACGTCACACACAAGCACACGTCACATTCGGGCACACGTCACGCACAGGTACACGTCACTCTTGGGCACACGTCACACACAGGTACACGTCACTCTCAGGCGCACATCACATTCGGGCACACGTCACACTCAGGCACACGTCACTCTCGGGCACACGTCACACACAGGTACACGTCACACACAGGTACACGTCACATTTGGGCACATGTCATGCTCAGGCACACGTCACTCACAGATACACATCACACACAGATACATGTCACTGTTGGGCGGATGTCATGCTCAGGTACACGTCACACTCAGGCACACAACACTCTCGGGCCCACGTCACACACAGGTCTACACGTCTCATTCTTGATTAAACCTTGCCTTGTTCTCGCTGTGTTTTAGAGCAAAAATTTTTATTTCACACAAAAACACTTCTTAAAGAGCATCAGGGAGCAAATACTTTTCTTTGGTGTTTAGTTTTTTTGTGCGTCTTTGGGATTTAAGTCAACAATTTTAATCCAAAAGTTACGTCAATATTTATGTTGGGTTACGCACCTGCGCACCGCATTCAGATTATTATTCAGATATTACATCATGAACAGTCCTAGTTGTAATGATCACATTAATCACTGGTTTAACTGAACAAACTGGCTTCCACACTCATTATTCAGCAGCACATAGAATAGCACTTGATCCAGCGCACCGTTATTTTACATTTTATTATTTTTATGTCATTAGTCAGTTACTCCTGTGTGACTTAATGAATTCGTAATGTGTGTGTATGATGCTGGTCATGTTATCACCCTGTTAATTCACTGTAGACTTAATAAAATAATGCCAGTGTTTGTGTTAATTCGATGCGCTCTCCTGTAAAGAAAACATGTCCACGGTTTATACGGTAATCTGACAATATGATTACAGTTCACATTCATTTCATTAATAATTTTATCCATAAAACCTTCATTCCTTGAGATAAGCAATGTTTCTGATTAAGATGCGTCACCTCTGATGTCCTCTGGAAGAAAACAAACTTTCTTGTGCACTTTAAAGGGATAATATTATTAAATATAGTATATATAGTAGTATATATGTGTGTGTGTGTGTGTGTGTGTGTGTGTGTGTGTGTATGTAGATACTGGCCGTTTGGTCCTGAGGGTTGCCAGATCCACGCTTTTCAGGGACTGGTGTCCATCTTGGCGGGAATCAGTTTTCTCAGTGCTGTAGCGTGGGACCGATATCACATGTACTGCACCAGTGAGTTCATATAAATCATATTTATTAAAAACAATAGGAAAGACTTTTCCATCAGTAAACTTTAAAATGTGTTTCTCACACTGAGTGATGAGGTGATGTGATGAAACTGAGTTAGTGTTCAGCCTGAAGATGATTATTTTCATGTCCCCAGCACGTCCCCACGTGTTTTATTCCTCTTACACCACAGCAGCTTACCAACTATTACAAATTCTCCTCTGTCCCGAAGATATCGGGTTACAGCGTTACTGTTACAAAGTGCTGACACTGGAGACTCCTTCCACAAGCGTTCCTTCTGCCGCACACGTCCCTGTGAATGAATGAGTTGTTACTATAGAAACGATAACGTATCGGAGCGAGCGCATTATTATTTTACAATAATTTACAATACAGCTCTGACAGAGCTGCTGTTATAGAACGTGGTGAATCAACACCTTCTGACCAATCAGGATCCAGAACTCAGCAGCGCTGTGGTTTAATCTGAGATATCCTGAGAGTAAAATAGTGGTGTTTGATTCCCACTGTTTTTTTATCTCTTTATTATTTATACTGATCGTCATATATTAAGAAATGACCTGGGCTAGTTAGATTAGATTAGATTCAACTTTATTGTCATTACACATGTATAAATACAAGGTAATGAAATGCAGTTTAGCATCCAATCAGAAGTGCAAGAGCAGCAAGTGCAATATATACAGTTATGTACAGATAAGTTAAATGAGCAGTTATGTACAGATAAGGGCAATGTAAAAGGTGGGAATAAATAATTTAGCAGTGTAAGAGGTGGGGATAGTGGGACATGAATAAAAACATAGAGGATATTCATAAACACAGAGCAGTGTGCTACAGTCAGGTGTGTGTGTGTTACAGAGCAGAAGATGTTTTGGAGCACGTCTCTGACCATGAGCTCCATCATGTGGGGTTCGGCCACGCTGTGGGCCGCTCTGCCGTTACCCTTCATCGGATGGGGTGTGTTCGACTTTGAGCCCATACATGTAGGCTGCACCCTCGACTACACCAGAGGAGACAGGTACACACCTCATCAAACACTGCGTACCACACCTCATCAAACACTGCGTACCACACCTCATCAAACACTGCATACCACACCTCATCAAACACTGCATACCACACCTCATCAAACACTGCATACCACACCTCATCAAACACTGCGTACCACACCTCATCAAACACTGCGTACCACGCCTCATCAAACACTGCGTACCACACCTCATCAAACACTGCGTACCACACCTCATCAAACACTGCATACCACACCTCATCAAACACTGCGCACCACAACTCATCAAACACTGCGTACCACGCCTCATCAAACACTGCGTACCATACCTCATCAAACACTGCATACCATACCTCATCAAACACTGCGCACCACACCTCATCAAACACTGCGTACCACACCTCATCAAACACTGCGTACCATACCTCATCAAACACTGCATACCATACCTCATCAAACACTGCGTATCACGCCTCATCAAACACTGCGTACCACACCTCATCAAACACTGCGTACCATACCTCATCAAACACTGCATACCATACCTCATCAAACACTGCATACCATACCTCATCAAACACTGCATACCATACCTCATCAAACACTGCGTATCACGCCTCATCAAACACTGCGTACCACGCCTCATCAAACACTGCGTACCATACCTCATCAAACACTGCATACCATACCTCATCAAACACTGCGCACCACACCTCATCAAACACTGCGTACCACACCTCATCAAACACTGCGTACCATACCTCATCAAACACTGCATACCATACCTCATCAAACACTGCGTATCACGCCTCATCAAACACTGCGTACCACACCTCATCAAACACTGCGTATCACACCTCATCAAACACTGCGTACCACACCTCATCAAACACTGCGTACCACACCTCATCAAACACTGCGTACCACACCTCATCAAACACTGCGTACCACACCTCATCAAACACTGCGTACCACACCTCATCAAACACTGCGTACCACACCTCATCAAACACTGCATACCATACCTCATCAAACACTGCGTATCACGCCTCATCAAACACTGCGTATCACGCCTCATCAAACACTGCGTATCACACCTCATCAAACATTGCGTACCATACCTCATCAAACACTGCATACCATACCTCATCAAACACTGCGTATCACACCTCATCAAACACTGCGTACCACGCCTCATCAAACACTGCGTACCACGCATCATCAAACACTGCGTACCACGCCTCATCAAACACTGCATACCATACCTCATCAAACACTGCATACCATACCTCATCAAACACTGCATACCACACCTCATCAAACACTGCGTATCACACCTCATCAAGCACACCTGAGCGGTATACTTAAAGCAGGCATGTAAACCAGATATGAATGTGTTACACAGAATAATGTTTTCTAAACACATACAAATACAGATAGGAATAGAATTAGCACTGTGGTTTCTTTTCTTATTGTCTGTCGTCGGGGGTTTGCTCCAGTAGCCCTGACCTCAACTCCGCCTTACTGAGCTCCAAAATAAAATCATATTTCTACCACAGATCTGTAAAAGGAAATAATTTTTTTTTAATTCATGCCGTTTAGCAGATTCCCTTATCCAGAGCGACCCTTACAGAAGTACTTATAGAGCCCCCGATCCATAAAGCTCGTGTACCGTGGTCTGCATGGGATCAGCGGGTCAATTAGGGCGAAATAAAAGGCACCCTATAAAAGGAGGAGGAGTTACTGTGTGTCTGTGGTAGCCGATGCATTGCAGTGGCTGAGCTCCATTACTGCAAGATTTAATTACTGGCACTTTTCGGCGCTGTTTCACCGTTTAGTCGCCATTTTGTTTGTTTTCAGCTCTCTGTGAGCTTTGCCTTTTATGGAGTTTCGTGGGCGTGGCTAAATGTAAATCAACTATGTCGAGAATGTGCTTAGGAGGTCATCAGTGGCTCATTGGGGTTTATCACCATACGCACGTGAGTACAAAGAAAATCAGAGAAACTTTTGCAAATATCGCAGAAACTTTTAGTTCATGAAAACATTTACACGTTTAAAGGAAAGACTGAAAATAAAAATAAAAAACTGAGGCCCAGCGTTCTCACATCTGATGATGGATTCCATTCAAAATGTTCTGCTTCCCAGTAAACTTTGTATATCTGTAGTATTATCTGTAATATCCATCCATCTCCAATTCTCCAATACAACTATAACACGTGATTTTAAACTAAAAGGCATTTAGCTTCCAGCGCATGATGTTAGCGCTACGCGGTGTGATTGAAGTCATCAGTAACGCTGTAACACTGATGTCTGACGCCATTATTTCCTCCTCTGTGGTATTCAGGGGTTACGTCACCTACACGCTGGCCCTCAGCGTACTCTACCTGGCTTTCCCTCTCCTCATCATGTACTCCTCCTACTCCTCCATCTACACTTACTTCAGAAAGATCCACAACTTCAAGGTAGCAGCATTTCATTTATATATATGTTTTTACATTTATACTATTTATATACATTTTAATGATATATACTAACATAAATCCATCGTTTTATCTTTGCATACAGTAATGAGATGTACAGCTATCAGTTAACCCCAATGCTACATTTGACATGATTCAGAAAAGACAAATAATCTTAATAAATACGTCATTAAATAAAGGTAACACTACATTCACGCTTTATTATTTACAGCATTTATTAACATTGACTAATGTTAAACTTTAGTGCTAATAAACCATACGTACTGTTAATGTTACAAGGTGAATTTTGAATTTTTCGATAACAAACACAAACATTTTCATGTTCTTAAAAAATATATTAAATATTGAGGTAGTTACTTTATTAATGTTACTGATGATGCATTAATTCTCCAGTTTATGGTTAAATAATGTTACTCAGCTGTATTTAGTAAACATAAACATGTTTGTGCAAATGAAAACATAAATTTATATAACTTCATTTGTACATGATTCATTTATTCATTAATGTGTTTATTTATTTATTTGTTTGTTTATTGTTTGGTTTGTTTTTATAAAACTGCCCAGTTTTATTTTTAAAAATAACTATTTATTTTTTATCAATTTTATTTACTTTGACTTATTTATTTATTTATTTATGTTTGTTTGTTTGTTTTACAAAACTACTCATTAAAAAATATTTATTTTTATACATTTAAATTACTCTCATTTATTTATTTGTTTGTTTGTTTGATTGTTTTAATACAACTACCCAGTTTTTAAAAATAATTATTAATTTTTTAAATAAAGGTTTATTTATTTGTTTGTTTGTTGTTTCTTTGTTTGTTTGTTATTTATTTACTTATTAATTCACGTATCACACAGAGACAGAGACTGTGCACTGAAGAAGAGGTCAGTTCTTCAGGACTTCAATCATGAGCTTCTGTTCAGTGGGTTATTGTCTATAGCTCAGGTTTATAAAGAGTGTTTTATCAGATTATTCACCGTGATTTGTGTGTGTGTGTGTGTGTGTGTGTGTGTGTGTGTGTGTGTGTGTGTGTGTGTGTGCAGTTTAACACAGGTCTGCCTGTAAAGATGCTGCTGCTCTGTTGGGGTCCGTACGTTATCATGTGTGTGTACGCCTGCTTCGAGAATACCAAGGTCCTATCACCTAAACTCAGAATGGTACAGGAACCTTTAACACACACACACACACACACACACACACACACACACACACACACACACACACAATGAAGTAGTTGATATACTCCACTCTATTTTCAATCAAAACCCTGTAACAAATCAAATAAAATATACAATTAATATAATACAAATGTAATAATAATAAGAAGACAAAAATTTAAAAAAATAATAATTAATTAAATGATTCAATAAAAATAAAAAATGCTCAAAAATGCTGCTTTAGATGTTATCATTAAAAAATAAATTAATTTAAAAAATAAAAATAAATAAATAAATAAATAAATAAATAATAACTACTGTACCATGACTACTAATTATTATTATTACTAATGATAATTTAAACAACAATTATAAGTAACAATAACAAAACTAAATAAAAATAGCAACAGCAGCAGTGATCAGAAGAAGAAGAAGAAGAAGAAAAAGATGAATGAAATTAAATAATTAAATGATGATAAAATGCTCAGTGCTTCTCAAAAAGTAGAAATAATTTATTTAAAAAACACTAACACTAGTATTACTGCTACTACTAATACATAAAGACATAAAGCATAATAATAATAATAATAATAATAATAATAATAATAATAATAATAAAAATAATAATAATAGTTGTTCTTATTAAAAATAGTCAGTGGCACTGAGGAAGGAGTGCTCATCTCTGTGACACACATTCTTACAAAGAAAAGCTTATTACTAAAAATAAAGAGACGGTGGCCAGCTGTTATAACTTTCTATTTCTCTCGCAGGTCCTCCATGTTCTCGCTAAACTGTCTCCGATGTTCAACGCTTTGCTGTACGCGTACGGGAACGAGTTCTACAGAGGAGGAATCTGGCAGTTCCTGACGGGACAGAGACAGCTGGAGAAGAAGAAATAAAAGTCCAGTGGTGTGTTTAAGTTCTCTGTGAGGAGGAGAGTGGAATCATCGGGAGAGGTTTAACTCGGTGAAGACACGAGGCTACGTTAGAGAACGGGTTTTAATTCTATAATCTGATTCATTATTGTTCTCACATTCATCTGCTGCATCCGTGTGTGCAAGTAAACCAGGGAGTGTAAATATCAGGGGCGTGGTCCGGGGCAGTAATATCGAAGAGACACAGAGAAGAAGAAGAGCTGTATTTATATTCACACTCTGCCTTTAAGTCAATAAATACATACCGATTTATTAAAGCTTCATTATTTCTTGTTTTTAAAAACATTTCTACGCACTAAAAAAAAGTTTCTCAATGGAGAAAATTGATCGTATGTGTAGTTCATGTATTATTACATGTCTATTAAGATATTTTTGTCTTATACATGTCTCCACAGATATTTTTAGGCTATTTTTGTTTTTTTCTCTGTGTTATTTTTATCTGCTTTTGTTTTGGCATACACACACTGTGAGTCTAAGAATATACTTGATTTTTGGTTAAAATAAAATGTTGATCACGAAAAAGAAAAGATGTTATTAGAGAAAATACACTGATTTGAGAACTTATCACCATTGGGTTACACCTGAGAGGTTATTCTGGTATACAGTACCGTGCAAAAGTTTTAGGCGCATGCAAAGAAATGCTGTAGAGCAAAGATGCCTTCAAAATAATGAAATTAAATGTTTCTAAGTTTTAAAAAAATATCGGAAAGAGCAGTAAACTGTAGTAAATGAAACAAAGTCAATATTTGGTGACAATAAAATAAAAATTTAAATAAAAATAGTCTCTGGTACAATGTGTGCAGTTTTATAAGGAAATGAGCTGGTAAGTTTTATTGAGCATCTTGCAGACACAGTTCTTCTGGACACTTGGACTTTCGCACTCGCTTCTTATTTTCGCAGCGAAACCCAGCAGCCTTCATTGTGTTCGAACATTTTTCTGTTTTAATTTTAATTTTGTGCTAGAAAACCAATGTTTGAGAATCTAAAATGTTTTTTGTACCGACTTGATCATGTAGACGTCATAAAATAAAAAATCTATAACAAAGTTTGTACTAAAAAAAAAATAGGGTGCCTAAAACTTTTGCACAGTGCTGTATATGCAACAGTAACTGAGCTACAAAAATAACCTCTGTTATAACTTCGAGTAACTGGATGGGTGAGTTTATGTAACTAATGAAAAGTAAACAGGTGAGTGTTAATGACCTGAAATCAGTTAAACACACAGGAGTTATACGGCTAACTTTATTTTTAAGGAAAGCAGCAGGCTGGAGATCAGATCAGTGAGTTCTGTCCTTTACAAGTTGGATCTTTATAATATAAAACCAGAATATCTACACTAACATGTTGGGTTGTTACCACATTAACCCAATAATGAAACAAACAACCCAACTAAACTAGCTAATAGATGTAACCCAGCAGTTTGGGGTAAAAGAACCAAACCTACTCAGAGATAAATTAACTTGCCGGAGGGACCCCACAACATTTCATGCGAGGGACATCCTCATCAAAACGTTAAGAGACTGTGTTTTGTTTTGAATTTATTTATACCACAGTGCTTCTCTAAGCAGTTTAATCCCCGTGTTCATGCTCTCTGCTTAGCATTTTAACCTCTGAGATTATTAGCGAGTAAACAATGTTCCACTGTGTGTGGATTAGTTTGGATCAAACCCGCTTGCCTAACACACTGCTCTGTCCCACACTGAACACACAGAACATATTGTGTTTAATGAGAACTCTGTTTGAGTTATGAAACTATATATAACTATATATATTAGCTAGCTAGTTTTTTATGCTAGGTACAGTCACTTGCAAGATTAGACTGTTTATTAGCTAGCAACCTTTTCTTTATCAATCCCAGTCGCTCCAAATGATTTTATTTACTTCCTATAGTTTTATGTTATAGCTGTTACAATCTCATCCTCCCTACTTTATGTCTCAGTTCACCTTGAAACACCACCGTGTGTGTGTGTGTGTGTGTGTGTGTGTGTGTGTGTGTGTGTGTGTGTGTGTGTGTGTGTGTTGGTTTTGTTTTTATTTTGGTCTAGACTCTGACTTCACCTTTTCACAGGTTTTCTAGATTGTTCTCGTTTGTCTCCTATTACTCTTCATTAGTTCATTTAAAATTCCTGTGTTGTTGTTGTTGTGCATTATTTATTTATTTATTTATTTAGTTAGTTAGTTTTTCTAGTTACTCTTTTTTTCTTTGCATAGAGTTACTAATTTTTTTTTCATTTCACACAGAAATGAACAATTCTCAACTGAAGTTGTTGTAGTGTGGATATTTTAGAAACGCTTATAAACGCTCATGTGTCTGTTCTCCTGTGATTGGCTCCTGATTGTCACATGATCCAGCTCCAACACCTGAAACACAGGTTAAGTTGTTGGTTAATCTTTATTTAGTGAGTCAGATCATTTGACTCGACTCTACAATGAGAACCGACTGTTTTTGATTTTGCTCAGTAGTGTTAATCTTCTGTGTGCGTTATCTAGAGATACAGTGGGGGGAAAAAGTATTTGACCCCCTGCTGATTTTGTACGTTTGCCCACTGACAAAGAAATGATCAGTCTATAATTTTAATGGTAGGTGAAAAAAAAATCCAGAAAAACGCATTTCAAAAAAGTTATAAATTGATTTGCATTTTAATGAGGGAAATAAGTATTTGACCCCTTCGACTTAGTACTTGGTGGCAAAACCCTTGTTGACAATCACAGAGGTCAGACGTTTCTTGTAGTTGGCCACCAGGTTTGCACACATCTCAGGACGGATTTTGTCCCACTCCTCTTTGCAGATCCTCTCCAAGTCATTAAGATCATTTTCAATGCCCTGGCTGAGGGAAGGAGGTTCTCACCCAAGATTTGACGGTACATGGCCCCGTCCATCCTCCCTTTGATGCGGTGCAGTTGTCCTGTCCCCTTAGCAGAAAAACACCCCCAAAGCATAATGTTCCCACCTCCATGTTTGACGGTGGGGATGGTGTTATGACTTGGGTTCATAGGCAGCATTCCTCCTCCTCCAAACAAGGCGAGTTGAGTTGATGCCAGAGAGATCTGACCACACCTGACCACAACACTTTCACCCAGTTCTCCTCTGAATCATTCAGGCAAACTTCAGATGGGCCTGTACATGTGCTTTCTTGAGCAGGGGGACCTTGCGGGCGCTGCAGGATTTCAGTCCTTCACGGCGTAGTGTGTTACCAATTGTTTTCTTGGTGACTATGGTCCCAGCTGCCTTGAGATCATTAACAAGATCCTCCCGTGTAGTTCTGGGCTGATTCCTCACAGTTCTCATGATCACTGAAACTCCACGAGGTGAGATCTTGCATGGAGCCCCAGACCGAGGGAGACTGATAGTTTCTTCCATTTGCGAATAATCGCACCAACTGTTGTCACCTTCTCACCAAGCTGCTTGGCGATGGTCTTGTAGCCCATTCCAGCCTTGTGTAGGTCTACAATCTTGTCCCTGACATCCTTGGACAGCTCTTTGGTCTTGGCCATGGTGGAGAGTTTGGAATCTGATTGATTGATTGCTTCTGTGGACAGGTGTCTTTTATACAGGTAACAAACTGAGATTATCAGTTAGATTAGCACTCTCTTAAAGGGACTGCTCCTAATCTCAGCTCATTACCTGTGTAAAATACACCTGGGAGCCAGAAATCTTACTGATTGATAGGGGATCAAATACTTATTTCCCTCATTAAAATTCAAATCAATTTATAACTTTTTTGAAATGTGTTTTTCTGGATGTTTTTGTTGTTATTCTGTCTCTCACTGTTAAAATACACCTACCATTAAAATTATACACTGATCATTTCTTTGTCAGTGGGCAAACGTACAAAATCAGCAGGGGATCAAATACTTTTTTCCCCCACTGTACCTTTTCATTGTGAAAATGAAAGCTGTGTCGTATACGTGATTTTTGTTTCCAGAAGCAAAAATGTATTTTAAATTTTATTTTAAATGTAAAGAAAAGAATGTTTTGAAAAGGACGAACTGAGGTCATACTGCAGCAGATTAATCAGATTAATTATAATCCACATTAATCTGAGAACAAATTCAATTAATCTGAAATACTTTTGTCAGTCACATCTAAAATCTCTTACAGTTAGTGGTGGAGTTACTCATCTTTCCATCTTTCCAGTAAAAGAATGAATTATAGTGTGTGTTTAGTGTGATTTTCCTATAACAGCACATCCCCAAGTGTTTTATTTCTCTGAAAAAATGAATGCTGTGCTCTAACTGGACGGTCAGACCATTTGATAAATATATTCAAAACACTACAACAGAGAGAATTCACTGTAACGAGACTCGAATAGTCGAATAGTCATTCGTTTATTTCTGTCTTCATATGAACTGTTATTCTCTGTGGTCATGTGACTGTGTGAATTACCCATCATGCACTGTGAACTTACATCCTCAATCGCATGTAGAGAGCGTGTGTCTGTGTGTGGTACATTATGCAGATTATTCCGTGACAACAGCACAAAGAGCCGGCCATCAATCATCACACAAACACACACACACACACACACACAAACACACACACACACACACACACACAGAGTTTTAAGAGTGTGTTATAAAGCTACACATTTCCACAATTGGTTTTGTACAGAAATGATTTTAAAGGATTACAGAGAAAGTGTAATCTGGATTAGTTCATATTTACGTAACAGCTCTGTCTACAGCTCACTGCTCTAATTCATTACAGCGAACAAGTTTTGACAACAACAAGGACCAAGCCAGAAGCACACACACACACACACACACACACACACACACGCATACACACACATACATGCACAAACACACATACACACACACTCACACACAGGCACACAACACCAGCTCTAATGTAACACTGACCCTAATGTAACCCTAATCTATATGTAATTGAATTCTGATCTAACCCTAAAGTAAAACTAACCATAATATAAGTCTAATGTAACCCTAATTTACCTCTGATGTAACCCTGAGGTAACACTAACCCTAATGTAATCCTAATGTACTTCTGATATAACCTGAGTGTAACACTCACCCTCAAGTAACACTAACCCTAATGTACCTCTGATATTATCCTAATGTAAAACTAACCATAATGTACCTCTGATATTACCCTAATGTACCTCTGATATTACCCTAATGTACCCCTGATATTACCCTAATGTACCTCTGATATTACCCTAATGTACCTCTGATATTACCCTAATGTACCCCTGATATTACCCTAATGTACCTCTGATATTACCCTAATGTACCCCTGATATTACCCTAATGTACCTCTGATATTACCCTAATGTACCCCTGATATTACCCTAATGTACCTCTGATATTACCCTAATGTACCCCTGATATTACCCTAATGTACCTCTGATATTACCCTAATGTACCCCTGATATTACCCTAATGTACCTCTGATATTACCCTAATGTACCCCTGATATTACCCTAATGTACCTCTGATATTACCCTAATGTACCCCTGATATTACCCTAATGTACCCCTGATATTACCCTAATGTACCTCTGATATTACCCTAATGTAACACTAGCCCTAAAGTAACACTAACCCTAATGTAACCCTAATGTACCTCTGATATTACCCTAATGTACCCCTGATATTACCCTAATGTACCTCTGATATTACCCTAATGTACCTCTGATATTACCCTAATGTAACACTAGCCCTAAAGTAACACTAACCCTAATGTAACCCTAATGTACCTCTGATATTACCCTAATGTAACACTAACCCTAATGTACCTCTGATATTACACTAATGTAACACTAACCCTAATGTAACCCTAATGTACCTCTGATATTGGGGCGGCTGTGGCTCAGGTGGTAGACTAACTAACAACTAATCATGGACAGTCGTGGTGGATCTGCAGTCTATCCTGGGAATGCTGGGCCCGAGGCTGAGACACACCCTGAATGGGACCCCAGTCCATCACAGGGCACCACACACACACACACATTCACACACTCATTCACAACAAGGTGCAATTTAGCATAGCCAATCCAGCCACTGGCATGTTTTTGGGAGGATGGAAGAAATCAGAGAACTCGGAGGAAACCCACATGGACACAAGGAGAATAGGTGAAACACCACACAGAAAGGACCTTAGATCAAAGATAAGACAATAAAAATGATTTAAACTGGGAAACTTACCTATACTACAACTTCCTGTCATTCTGTCTTAATCTCTGTTTCTGGGCTGCCAACATGGACATCCATGAACCATTGTTTTTTTTGTTTTTTTTTATTCTGTAGGATCCTTGTGGATCCCAGTTCCATTCATCCAGATTGTCTACCTCATTAAAGCTCCCCCTGATGTATTTCCCTGCTTAATGCGTCTCTACTGCAGTTAGCTCGGCACCTCAGTGTGTTCAGAACGGTGTTTCCCAAACCACTCCTCAGGGGAAACAGGTGGTGCACATTTTTTTGCTCACTCAGAGGATCCTTCAAACTGTTTATTCAGCTGCTTGGTATTACGCACATTGGGACCATGGGCTCTGATCTATGAAGACCAAATAGGAAGTACTGGAACTCTAAAAAATAATACACAGCACCCTCTTGAGGCTACACTGAGGCATCACACAATTTTCCTCAAACAGTCACCAAAGCCAGGTTGAAGGGTCATGATCAGAAGGTGGCACTGTGTATTCACACCATAACCAAGCATACCCAAGCACTCTATGTCCTCTCATGGTGTAGTGGTTAGCATGTTGGTTTATGGTACAAAGATCATGGGTTTGATTCTTGTTTCTTTTTGTAAACCTTCATCTGCTTGGCTCAGTTGTAAGTTACTATGGATAAAAGCATTAACCAAATGTAAATGTGAGTGAATGTCTAACCCTAACCCTAACTAAACCCTAAAATAATCCTAACCCTAACATAACCCTAACTCAACCCTAGCATAGCCTTAAATCTACCCTAGCATAACCCTAACCCAACTCTAGCATAACCCTAACTAAACCCTAACATAATCCTAACCCTAACTCAACCCTGACCCTAACCCAACTTTAACAAAACTCTAACTGAACCCTAACATAATCCTAACCTTAACTGAACCCTAACATAACCCAACCACAACATAACCCCAACCCTAACTAAACCCTAACATAATCCTAACCCTAACATAACCCTAACTCAACCCTAGCATAGCCTTAAAACCACCCTAACATAACCCTAACCCAACTCTAGCATAACCCTAACTAAACCCTAACATAATCCTAACCCTAACATAACCCTAACATGACTCTTCCTCTTGAACTTAGGGAAGCTCAGACCTAGGACATTTTTAAAGTTCAACACAAGACATTTTTTTTTAAAGTAGCATTTGCTTGTTGATGTTTATTTTTATTTTTTATTTATTACGTTATGTACTCCTTATTTTGTGTACAGTGCTTTGAGAAGCTGCTTTTGAAGGCGCTTTATAAAATAAAGTTTATTATTATTATTACTTTATTATTATTATTATTATTATTATTATTATTATTATTATATCATCCTATTTTGAAAAACCAATTTATTTTCATTATATCGACTAGTTTTGGAAATAAACCCCCTCATCTTTTTCACTTCTCGCGCTCATTTATATTAGCACGTGGACTTCAGTTTAATGTATCTGTGGATTAATTAGAGAATAAGCAACAGTTCCAGTAAGAATCCAGAATCCAGATGTTATCTTTTCGACTGATTTTGCTGATGATGTGCACAGTAATGGTGTGAACACAAGGTGGCAGTGTCTCTACATTGTACAACATCGTATCGTCATCTTGTAATTCAGAATAGTTCATTTTTTAATTTTAAGCGTTTTTATTGCTGTTTCCCTTCTGTTTTTTTTGTCCAATGCACGCGACTCCATCACTTTTACAACTTTATATTAAATGTTTGATATACAATTAATTAACCAATTATGCAATTCCATTAGAGAATATTGTAGTAATGTTTTCACTGTTATTGTTTATTGTCTAATGTTGTTTTAGTGTTTAGGCTCCATTGACAGATTACCGAGTCTGCTTATAATTCATTTGATTCATAATTTCATAACTGGATTTTATGTATGTATGTATGTATGTATGTATGTATGTATGTATGCATTTATTTATTTATTTATTTATTAACTTGTTATTTTAACCCCCAGCATGGGGCGCTGTCCATCAATGTGATCCTGAAGAGCTTATTTGTTTGTTTGTTTGTTTGTTCGTTCATTCATTTTAATTGCTCTTCTCCCTTTAGCCTCAACATCGATGTTTATTTGTTATATTTCCTTTCCATTCTACATCAGCTGTATTTATTTGACAGCTGTATGAATTTTGCATCGTCTTTTTATATTTATTCGTTCAGTTATTTGTTCATACATGTGCTCAGGTATATGTTTATTTATTGCTCTTATATTATTGAATGGAATTCACTTCTTTATAAATAATAATAATAATAATAATAATAATAATAATAATAATAATAATAATAATAATAATAATAAATCTCAATATATTTACCTTTAATTTTTTTTTAATTATGTTATATTGTTTTTGTATTATTTCTATTATTCTTACATCTGCTACTGTTGATCCACATTACATTTTCCTTTTATATAATTTCCTATATCGTGCTTATAGCTATATTTATCCATTACACTTCATTATGTATTGCGTTATCTGCCTGAATGTGAGAATGTAGTTAAAGGTCAATTTTAAAAATCTGTTTTTATGCGTCTGGATTTTATTGTAAATCTCTTTCTCCCTCTATAACACATACACACACACACACACACACACACACACACACACACACACACACACACACACACACACTTACCCATTGTGAAGGAGGTGATGCTCGAGAGCTCGGGTACTTCTCTTTCCACTTCTGATTGGTCAATGCGATTCCATTTATAGATCAGACAGAGAGAGAGAGAGAGAGAGAGAGAATCGGACAAAAACGAAAACCATCTGAACACAAAGCTGCAAGTTCATTCGCGCTAATGGCAGCGCCGCCGTTTATGGATCCGGAAAGGCGCACAGTCTGAGCGCAACAGACGAGGAAGAGAGACAGAAAGTAAAAAAAAAAAAAGAAAAAAAAGAAAGAAAGAAAGTAGGGAAAAAGGAGAAACAAGAATAGAGAAAGGCAGAGAGAGAATAAGACAACGCCCGAAAGACGCAACTAGTCCGGATGAGAGTGACACAAGATGGAAAATAAACGCTGGATGAGCTGAACGCTGCGCGTAAAGACAGAGAGACCGGGGGAAACTTCGCGCTTCGGGGAAGAAGAAAGAATACACGACAGCTAAAGCAGGAGGAGAGATTATCCTTCACTTTGGAGCATGGAGGAGTCCGGAGGTTCTCTCGGTCTGGCCAGGTCAGCTGCTCAGAAACTTTCCGAAAGGACGAAGCAGCTCGGCGGGGCGGTGCACGACCCCGAGCGCCAGCGGAGGATTATCTTAGTTATCGTGTGCGTGGCGCTGCTCTTAGACAACATGCTGTACATGGTGATCGTGCCAATTATCCCAGACTACCTGGCCGACCTGGAGAGCGAAAATGAAGCAAAGACACACAGTAACACCTCCACAGACAGCACCAAGGAGAACCTGGATGTAAAGATAGGAGTTCTGTTCGCCTCCAAAGCCATCGTTCAGCTTCTTGTGAACCCTTTATCGGGGACGTTTATTGACCGGGTGGGTTACGACATCCCACTCCTGATTGGGCTGATGGTCATGTTCTTGTCCACCAGCGTGTTCGCGTTTGCTGAGAACTATGCTACGTTGTTTGCGGCACGCAGCCTACAGGGTCTTGGTTCAGCATTTGCAGACACATCAGGCATCGCCATGATCGCCGACAAGTACACGGAGGAGCCGGAACGCAGCCGTGCACTCGGTATTGCACTGGCGTTCATATCATTTGGCAGTCTCGTGGCACCACCGTTCGGCGGAGTGCTGTATGAGTTTGCTGGTAAGCGTGTACCGTTCATCGTGTTGGCATGCGTGTGTCTGGCCGACGGTATCCTGCTGCTCACTGTGATCAAGCCCTTCTCAGACCGGTCACGTGAGAACATGCCCATTGGCACTCCCATCCACCGTCTCATGGTGGACCCGTATATCGCCGTGGTGGCAGGGGCACTTACGGTGTGCAACGTGCCATTGGCCTTCCTCGAGCCAACGGTGGCAAACTGGATGGAGACAACGATGCACGCCACCAAGTGGGAGATGGGCCTGACATGGCTGCCCTCATTCTTCCCACATGTTCTTGGTGTGTACATGACAGTCAAACTGGCAGCCAAGTACCCACACCTACAGTGGTTCTATGGTGCTCTGGGCATGGTGATTATCGGTGCTAGCTCATGCACCGTGCCTGCCTGCAAGAACTTCGGACAGCTCATGGTGCCGCTGTGTGGTATCTGCTTCGGGATCGCGCTCGTCGACACGGCACTGTTGCCCACGCTGGCCTTCCTTGTCGATGTCCGTCACGTGTCTGTTTACGGCAGCGTCTACGCCATCGCAGACATCTCGTACTCCGTGGCCTACGCCATGGGGCCCATCGTGGCCGGACAGATCGTCCATAACCTGGGGTTTGTCCAGCTCAATTTGGGCATGGGCCTCGTCAACATGCTGTACGCTCCCGCTCTGCTCGCACTGCGCCACGTCTGCCAGATGAAGCCGTCCTACTCCGAGCAGAACGTGCTGCTGGAGGAGGGTCCCACAGGACTCTATGACACCATCAAGATGGAGGAACGCAAGCTGAAAAGGAAAGGACTGAGCACCACCACAAACACCGGCATCAACACCACAACCAGTGCTCTGCCCATCGAGGACGGATTCGGTTCGAGATCATTCTCCGAGGAGGAGTCGTCAGGACCAGAATACACTTAACATCACACTCTTAAATATAAAGGTGCTAGAGAAGGTTATTTGCCAAACATTCTAAAACATATTAATTGATGTAAGTTCTTTAAACATTTAGTTCTTTGTATTTGTTTCTCATAGATTCCTTGGTTCCTGTAGGTGTATAAAGGGTCACATATGATACAATCCTGAAGGATTTTCCAGGAAAGTTTAGTTTTAGAGTGGCGAAGAACCATTTTCGGTTCCCTAAATAACTTTTTTTATATTTCTTAATCCATGTGGTATTTGTGCCAGAAAGAACCTCAGAGAAAACAGGTTCTTTAGGGGCTCTAGATAGTTCTTAGATTACTTAAAGGATGCTACTTTCAGAGAGGGCTCTATACAGGAATGGCCCCAGAGGGACAACCTGAAGAATGCTTTAGGGTTACACATTTGGCCTTTTAAAAGTATTTAATGAATCATTGACAGTTTTCTGGGAACCAAAACCTTATTTTAAGGCATTTCTAGCACCGTTGTTATTCAAAGGAATAGTAATATTTTATTTAAAATGAGAAGTTCTCCTAATGCCAACCTATCTCTGATGTTCCGTGGAACAGACATGGCAAAAAACACAGTGTTCATAGGGAATTTAAATAATTTTACCATCACACAGGAGTTCATTTCCACACAGCTGCTTGTACTGTGAAGTTTTCATGAAAAAGTGAACCTTATTAACTCTTTAAATCAGTTAAAATGCATTAACGTTACTGCTTTCTTTTAAATGTATAGAAATTATATGTACAGAAAATAACATTTCACATATATTTCCATATGAACAAAAATGGTAGCTTATTTTGATGTAAAAAAAATAAATAAAATAAAATCTCATTTTATTTGTTGTACAAAATGTACTTGAGCTTTAACAAAATGTCCACCTATCTAGTTTACTGGAATCAAAAGAATATCTTTTAAATACTGAACTATAATATGACACATGTACATACTTGTAAATCGATGTAAATTGGTGGTGTGTGAATATGTGGATATGATTAAATATATGGGACTGAAATGTTTAAAAAAATGTATAAAGGTAAGAGTATAAACTGTTGAAGTCAAAACAAAATGGAGTATTGTCATTTATGATGATAATTTTGATAATAAACATCTTGAAACAGGTGTCACTGTCTGGAGTGTTGTGTCTACTTTAACAAACAAAACAAAACAAACAAACAAACAAACAAATAAGTACACAGCCAATACATTTGGCTATTAAATAAAATGACAATATAATTGTTCATTCATTCATATATAGTGTAAATAAAAAGAAAAAAAAGGAGAAAATACAGAATAAATGAGATGGATTGGCTAATCTCATTTATTGTTTATTATTATTATTATTATTATTATTATTATTATTATTATTATTATTTCATTTATAAATGAAAAAAACATCATTCATATCTCTAGATAAATTAATACATTTTAAAGTATATATTTTGATTAAAAAAGGAAACAATATTTCATTAGTCAATTTATTTTCATTTTCAGCTAGCTAACTCATATGAGGCTAACTGAAACAAATGAATTCAGTTAATATGTAAATTAATAATATGTATATTATATAATGGTTAAAACTAATGACATATTTTCCATCAAATAGTTAACATTTAATGTTTTAACAAGCATGTTATTTTAGTCACAGACACTTTCCACTCTTTCCATCGTGTCTTTGCTAACATTTTTACCTCAGAGTCGTTCCTCAAAAGTCTGTCAGAGCGCCGTCGCGTGCGCTGCACACTGACCAATCAGAGCGCCCTCAGAACGCCTTCACAGTATCCACTGACCAATGACAGCGCGCCTGATTAACCAAGGGGAGTGGTTTCGGATGAAAGCCTGAGGGGCAAACAGAAAGGACAGGATTTAAAAAAAAAAAAAAAAAAGTAACGGTGCGCGCGGAAAGAGGAGCGCGAGGAAGATGGACTGTGAGGAGCGCGCGCACTGGAACTTCTAATCCACTCCACAGGTAATTAATAATAATAATAATAATAACAATAAAAGAATAATAAATGAATTAAAAATAAATGCTTATCTCGTAAATCTCACACTGCCGTGTTAAAGAGCGCGTCTAAAAATATTATAGAAAATTAAGACGGAAAATGATGCGGTGTGTAATGGAGACTTTGGTTGATTTTTTGAGTGTAAAGAATAAAACTTATATATAGGCTATATATTTTAATATATCAAGTATTATAGATTAGTTTGCATGTCTTTGCATGTTGCTTTTTTTTGGACATGATGTCAGATGTCAGCGTAATTAATTCTTTATTATTAGTATTTCTTTTTTTAAAAAGAAGAAGACAGGTGTCTTAATAGATAAGGTTCTCGCGCAGGTCTGGAAATCTTGTAATAAACAATGTGCATATTCAGATTTCCAAGTCATTCTCATGTTTTAAATCCGTCGTCTTTGCACATCCCATCATTTTCTGCACTAACGCATCCTCCCTGATGCACATCACAGCTCAAGTTTCAGTTTGCACGACAGCTTTAAAAACAGAACACAAATCGCAAAAAAGAAAAGAAAGAAAGAGGGGAAAAAAAAACATAAAAACCGGATATTAATGACCGGACAATTTAAAAATAAATCTGTAAAAAGCTCTTGAGCAAAAAGCAAGAACCCTGCATCATTAGCCGTAAGATATTTGCAGGATAAACGTATATACAGCTGTGTGCAAAAGTTTGCACACCCCAGCTGTCAGAGTGTCTAAACACAGATATAGTAGGCTCTATTTTTTCCTCATCCTTTGCTTTGCCCTAAATGTAACTGCACTAATTTCTGTGTTTATCATGTGTTCTACATTTATAATCAATTTTTTATTTTTATGATGTTTTGGGTATGTAGCGTTGCTCATACACAGTCGCATGAGCCTGCATGTCTGCACCCTACTTTCTGTTACTCGGGTATTACTGACCTGTATATCTACATTCTTTACTTATATTTATTTCCACAGACCTGTCTTTATATATTTAGCTTATTTTAAAATATTTATGGATTTTCATTACAGATGTTCACCACAAGCATTGAAAACAAGCATATGTCATGATATTAACAGTAAAACAACCACAGTCGTCTTTCTGAATGAGATTAAAAGTATGATAAATGTATAAATACACTCCTGACATATCCTCTCTGTGTGTGTGTGTGTGTGTGTGTGTGTGTGTGTGTGTGTGTGTGTGTGTGTGTGTGTGTGTGTGTGTGTTGCGAAGACAGTCCGGACAGATCAGCGTCTGGATAATAGTGTGAAGATGCCTGTGCTGGAAAGAGAACCATCCAGAGACAGCAATGTAAGCACAATATCATCATCATCTTCATCATCATCAACATCTCAGACAGCATCAACTCACTATAGCGTATAAACTGTTCCTTTCTGCATTACTCCAAGTGATTCATTCATTATTTTGCATTTTTCTCATCTTTTATTGTTGTTACGGTTACAGTATGAGGTGTATTGATGTAGAACTTTACATTTTTTTGTGACTGGATCTACTTTAGACATGACACAATAATATATATATAAAAAAAAAACAACCCAGAAAACAAGTTGCTCTGTTTCAATAATTGGTGTTAAGATGTTAAGTGTGTAACCCTCACGTCACGCAAGAGAAGGAGGAACAACAAGGAGTGGATTTTAAATGAGCAAAAAGTGATGCCGAGTTCTGGATCGTGATTGGGTCAGAAGGTGCTGATTAATTTTCTATAACAGCAGCTCTGACAGTAGCGCAGCTGCACATCACAGGTTTATATTGATATTAATGCGTTCGTTCTAACACGTTATCATTTCTATAGTAACAGCTCATTTACAGGGACGTGTACAGCGGATGCTCCACTGATAATAAACGGATTTTAAAATAGTATGTAATCGATGATATGTGAGGAGACATTTATTTATCATTTAGGGAAGGAGTCTCCAGTGTCAGCGCTTTGTAACAGTCAGAGCTAAAACTGTAGCTTTAAGTTTTCCGACATCTTCAGGACAGAGGAGTTTACGCTTCTTTGCGGTTTGTGCATTTTTTGTCTCATTAATGTCAAGAGAGGGGGGGGAAAAATCTAGGCTGGTGAGGGAACGACTGTTTATAGCTGCTATAACGTAAGTGACAACAGGAAGTGACTCGTTTCACGGATGTTCCACAACATTTAAAGTAACTGCAAAAAGTAGGATGTGTCATTCTTTAATTTAAAAAAAAATTGTCAGTGTTGACAAACTGCTGTGGTATAAGAGGAATAAAACACTTCTGGATGTGCTGTTATAGAACCCTTCCCATTATAAATTGACCCTAAAAGTGGAACTGTGAGCAATCTTTTGAGCATTGCATTTGGACTTAAGCTCTAAGGAACATGAATGTGTAAAATGTTTGTATATGTGCATGTACCTTGTAATGTGCTCTAGAGATCAGGTTTTGTTCCAAGGAATTAGGACCATCCTGAGCCGTGATACTGAGGTTTCTGTAAACAGCTGTATAATCAAAATTTGTAGTGTGCCATGACACAAAGATGGCCGTCGTAGTTAAACCAAGTAAAATAAAATAAAATAATAAAACGGTGGTTTTGCAATGCCAATACATAGAGGTAATCACTAAAAAAAATTTTTAAAAAGAAAGAAAAATTAAAAACGTTACAATTATCGGACCACGTGAGATAGACTGACCCTTAAATAAAAGTCCACTTTAATTACAGTAACGCCACCGTGTTTTATTTATTATGTGTATTATTTACACTTATGCTGAACGTGGATGAGTTCTGGACGAGTTGTGCTCCTGAAGTCTACATTAATGTCGACTCGATCCCGCTGTCCTCCAAGGACTCATCTAACAAACCTCATAGAGCTAATAGAGTAATGGAACAGCTCTTAACATGGCGTCAGTGATTCTCCCAAGGGGCAAGAGCAAGGCCAAGTCAATGAGGGTATGTTAAAAACAGTACTGAAACAATTTCTCAGTGTGTGTGTGTGTGTGTGTGTGTGTGTGTGTGTGTGTGTGTGTGATCATGCAAATGCAGACCAGTATTGAAAAGGAAGATATTCGTGTTGTTATAAAGTACGGTGAGGTGAACTTTATTACTAAAGTATGAGGGTGATTCATATAAGTTGCATTGAAGGAAATTGAGTTTATGTAGAAACGTGATAGACTTTTGTGGCCTACATTATTTGCAATAAACAAGAAAAATTGAGGTTTTCATTTGACTCACCCTCATAGAGCCAATCAAAACCATAAAGCTCTAAATCAGTGCACTATATTATACTGTAACCATAACAAGACAAAAAAAAAAAAAAACATAAGGAAAACATCAATTAATCAAATGAATTCATACTGAAAACAAAACTTGTGTGATATCAGAACAACTCAGTGTGTTTTATCTCATAAATATACAAACATTTATTTTTATTTTTTTTACATTTACGCTTCTCTTTCCTCTTTTACTCCTTAAAGCCTTTTTGCTTATTTTTGAATGTTACTTTGTGTTATGTACATGTTAAGTGACCTTGGGTGTTAGGAAGGAACAATATACGTAAAAAGAACACGTAAAAACTAAATAAATAGATAAATTCTTATGACAGAAAATTTTATCAGGTGATCTTAAACATTTTGCAGGCGGTGAGCTCTTTATCTAACTAACAAACAAACAAACAAACAAACAAACAAACAAACATCTCCCTCAGTACAGATTTATCTTCAGTACAAAACTGCAAATGATTCAAACATTAGGCTCATTATTAATTAATTTATTATATTATATTTATATTTATTATAATTGATTATTTGATGACTTTTTATATTTAAATTTACTATTTATTGGCGCCATTGAGTTTTTTATTTCTGAACGTCCCTGTCCCGAAACACATTTTTAAAAAAAATGAAAACTGTTATTAAATTCGCATTGACGTTATTTAAAGACCTACTTGTTGTATCTGTCCGTCCATCTTTCCATCCATCAATCAGTCTCTCCATCCAACTAAAAGTCCTTGACCTGTTCTGTCCAAAACGTTTTGTTTTTATTGACTTTTTCGAAACGCTCTATGCTGTGCTTTCATTTCCGCTCTCTAGGTTTATTCCCGCAGAACTCTGCAGTTACCCCCTGAACACGCCTTCCATCTGAGATACAACGAGTGACTGCATTCACATTGTGTTTCACTCCCTATTGATTGTCAGGACACATAAGAAAAGGCGTTTTAGTCTAAGTGAGACGTTTGTGAACCTCGAGTGGCCGGCCTTGACTATAAAGCGCATTTATACCACATCCATTACTTATCGTTACAGTGAAGGAGGAAACACGACAAGCGTCCTTGGCCACGTTGTGTGGTTTGATCCATCCACGCTCACGTCCTGAAAAGACTGACGAACACTCAGTGGAGAATTTCTTTCCTAGCCTGTTTTCCTTCGACACATTTAGAAAACAGAAATTGAATTAGGATTGAGGAATGTATGTGATACTCTCACGTTTTATTAAAGAATCTACATCGCAAAAGGAATTTGAGAGGAATGAGAGGGATGAAACATGAAATTTCAGAGAGATGAACATCTGATTAATTAACACCGGACCAGAGGACACGAACGCAGGACTGATCCTGTCCAAATTTCACATTAATCAACCACATTTGTTCTGTAATGTGTAACATTTCCTACATGATAACACTGCTCTCAATTTCCATATCAGATCATCATAATTCACAGGATGAACATAACACCACCACTTAACTGTCTAGACTGCATCATATTTGTTTAATTTAATTCCTTTAGGTGCTACCCAAAGTACCTGTACCAGACCTGCAGCAAACCATGTCTGCTTACCTGAAGTGTGTGAAACATCTCGTCCCTGAGGCCCAGTTCCAGAAAACCAAAGCCATAGTAGAGAAGTTCAGCAAACCAGGAGGAACAGGAGAGATGCTCCAGAAAAAACTGCTGGAGAGAAGAGACAAGACCGAGAACTGGGTATAAAATACAAAATACTACTACACACACATAGAACCTGTGCAGAACAAAACATTCACAATGATGTACAGTATATCAAATATAATGTATTATGAACTAGGGTTCTTCAGTTCTTCGCTCTGGTAGAACCCTTAAAGTTTCTTTAACAGAAGGTTCTCATGTAAGTAAATGTTCCAAGTAGAAGCCTTTACTCTGCTACGTTCACACTAATAAGTGACAAGTCACTCATGTTGC
This sequence comes from Cranoglanis bouderius, assembly GCA_023630585.1. Classification (NCBI taxonomy): domain Eukaryota; kingdom Metazoa; phylum Chordata; class Actinopteri; order Siluriformes; family Cranoglanididae; genus Cranoglanis; species Cranoglanis bouderius. Next base: position 18,315,200 of record CM042562.1, on the reverse strand, counting down.
TTATAGTTTGTCTCTTGCTTGTGGGCGTGGCCTGTCCACCATTTTCTTTTCACTTCCAATGACAAACAGTAGTAGCTACATACTGTATAGCTTTTAAAGCTGACTGGTTAAACACAAATTCAATGACACACTAATCAGTGTGAAAATAGATTGTTTGTTTGACATGTTACATGCTCGGCTTCGTTCTGAGATTAGATTAGCAAAGCAAGCTAACTGTACTAGCTGGCCAAAAGTATGTGCACCCCTGACCATCACACTCACATGTGATTCTTCCCCAAGAGTGGAGCATAATTTATAACAACAAAGGGGGAATAAATCTGGAATGGGATGTTCAACAAGCACATATGGGTCATGGGTGATGGCCAGGGGTGCACATACTAGGGGTGCACATATTTTTGTAGGCAGTGGTAGCTTAGTGGTTAAAACCTCTAACCTCAAACCCCAGCACTGCCAAGCTGCCACTTTGGGCCCTTGAGCAAGGCTCTTAATCCTCAACTGCTCAGTTATATAAATATAAATTTACATAAATGCAAGTCACTCTGGATAAGGGTGTCGGCCAGATGCCATAAATGTAAATGTAATGAAAATACAGAACACTTGTATTAATAGTCATTAACCAGTCCTACCAGGATTTCATGATTATTTTGTGCTTTTCGCGACCGAAATGACTGATTTTGTGGCCGTAAGTTTCAGAATTTTGCAGAAAATCTGTGATGTTTTTTTTATAATTAGGATACCACTTTTACTGTATTCTGGCAGGTGAGAAGGATTCGCTTTCCCATGTTTCGGACAGACCAAATCAAGTGTGCGACATCTGTAGCCTCGGGAAAACCATGCATTCATAGTAGGTTAACTCAAATTAAATTTGTAGCCTATTTTTTGCGATTATTTTGCGGCTAAATCACCAATTATGAGTTAAAATGGCGAATTACGCAGGATCTCAACTTTCTGTTGATTTTGCGTTGTGTTATGCGATCGCGGAATCGCGAAAAACTGGAGGGACTGATTAACGTTTGCGTCTTTAGTTTTGCACCGGAGCTACAAGGCTTATGTAGACAAGATTAAATAATGGATGTCTATAGCTATCAATTTACAGCACTTACCAGTGTACTATGATTTCTGCAGTTCCACCGTTATGTTGTGTTTATTCTCTATATTACCTATTTGAAATATCTCTTAATCCTGTGTTTAGTTTGATGGATATAAAAGAACAGGGTTTTTTTTTTTTTTGACGGCTGTGTTCCGGTGTTGTGTTTAACACACCCTGACTGACCTTTCCTCTTGCTGAAAACACGTCACCACGTTAAAAGTCAGTCCGGTCCTTTATAAGCGCTTGGAGCTCCGAGAAATTGAGTTAACATCACTGTAGAACGTATTAGAACTTACCCAGAATGCCTCGCTCTTTCCTTTTTGTATATAAGCATGTTTATGTCTGTAACCGGTGTGTATGATTCAGGTTTATGATTACTGGCTGGATGACATGTACCTGAACAACAGACTTGCACTTCCTGTCAACTCCAGTCCCGTCCTGGTGTTTCCCAAACAGGACTTCAGAGACCGAGACAACTCCCTCAGGTACACCGCCAGTCGCCAATTATGCAATTATGATAATTGTGCGATTATGGAATTATATAAGTAATAAACACGGCGTGTCTCTCTGTTACGTGTATTTTAATCCGTTTGAGTGGCGCGTCCACTGTACACGTCCCTGTGAACGAGCCGTTACTATGGAAACGATAACGCATCAGAACGAGTGCATTAATATAAACCTGTGATTTGCAGCTGCACTGCTGTCAGAGCTGCTGTTATAGAAAATTAATCAACACCTTCTGACCAATCACAATCCAGAACTGGATTCAGAAGTGGCTCCTGACAGAGCTGATGATTTTATATAAAACCGTTTCCTGCTTTCAGTCTCCACTGAGGAACGATAAAAGGAACTCACAGCCTTTATTTTATTTCACTGAGGCAGAATAATGCAGTGCTCTCAACACATACTGCCTCAGGGCGAGAGAGAGAGAGAGAGAGAGAGAGAGAGAGAGAGAGAGAGAGAGACAGAGAGAGAGAGAGACCTTTTAAATTTTTTTATTTTTTTTCTACTTTTGACAGTCCTTTATTTTAACCATTCATGACGTGCTGACACTACCATAACAATTCGCATGGAATAAATAGCATTTTTAAATAACTACTCAATTATTATTATTATTAATTTTATAAATAACCAGTTACTTAATTACTTAATAGATAAATACAGAGGTTGATGAATACACGTACATGCAATCATTAAAACGTGTTAAAAATCCGATTTAAAAACCTCTCAATCCAAACTCCAGTGCAAATACTAGATCATCATTTAGAACAGCACACACTGCTTCTCTATATCACCAAATTTGATTTCATTTCTCAAGGTTATTCATGCATCTGCAGAATGACAGACTCTGTTAAATCAATCACAATCCTTGATTTCACTAATCTTCAAAAAGTCCTTGTTACATCGGCTTGTTCTTCCGGCTGACGTACAGTACTGTGCAAAAGTTTTAGGCATGTGTAAAGAAATGCTGTAGAGCAAAGATGCCTTCAAAATAATGACAGTAAATGTTTTTACGTTTAAAAAAAAAATACAGTAAAGAGCAGAAAACAGTAGTAAATGAAACAAAGTCAAAATTTGGTGTGACAAAAAAATTAAAATAGTAGTCTCCGGTACAATGTGTGCAGTTTTATAAGGAAATGAGCTGGTAAGTTTTATTGGGCATCTTGCAGAACCAGACACAGTTCTTCTGGACACTTTGACTTTCGCACTCGCTTCTTATTTTTGCAGCAAAACCCAGCAGCCTTCATTGTGTTTTTTTTTGGTCTGAAAAGTGTCTCTTACGTAATATGCTGCTTTCTTCAATGATATACAAACATTTTTCTGTAGCATTTAATTTTGTGCCAGAAAACTAATGTTTGGGAATCTAAAATGTTTTTTTTTGTACTAATGTAGAAGTCATAAAATAAAAAAATCTATAACAAAGTTTGTGGTAAAAAAAAATAAATAAAAAATAGGATGCCTAAAATCTTTCACAGTACTGTATATGGCCATTTTGGCCCTGTGCCAGTATGACATTAATCAGCTGTCATTTGGAGTTTTCTTTTCTCACATATTTAAAACCAAGGATAAAAAACTCAGGGGACGCAACCTAAAAAACTGTCTCCCTCTGCAAACCAAATGGACACTTGTGTGTGATCTCAGGGTTAAGGTTAGGGTTAGGGTTAGGGTTAAGGTTAGGGTTAGGGTTAGGGTTAAGGTTAGGGTTAGGGTTACGGTTAGGGTTAAGGTTAGAGTTAGGATTAGGGTTAGAGTTAGGGTTAGAGTTAGGGTTAGGGTTAGGGTTAAGGTTAGAGTTAGTACAAACCACTGCAGATCACCTGCTTTTTGAGTTAACGGTGGTTTATACACTGCTCTACATTCTGGCTTTACATCATTATTCAGCTCAAGTACGCTGTAGCAGGGCGTGTCAACCCTCATAGCCAAACTTTTCTTATTAAGTACATTTACACAGGATCTGTACAGGAGCTTACCAGAGGCTGTGTTGAAGGTTTATTGGTGTTTCTCTCCTGACCTCTGAAAGAGCACCTGAAGCGTCTGGTGTGATCTGGTGTGATGGCTATGTGTGGGATGAGCTCACCTAGCTCATCTAATGTCAGCTTTAAGGACTCACTACATTGGGTCCTTCTTCCCCGAGCTCAGCCACCGGGAGATCTGCGCAGCATCACATTATGATTGACGGATCCGGATTTTCCTAATAGGAGAGACCTGTTTTCCATTCCAGACTTTTTTTTTTGCTGGAGAACTGAGAGGAAGAACAGGTGTCTGCCTGTTAAACTATCAAACACTTCGGCATTTGGAGTCACCATGCTTCCCAGCAACCACACAGACACACACACACACACACACACACACACACACACACACACATAGAGAGAGAGGGAGAGAGAGAGCAACAGAGAGAGAGAGAGAGAGAGAGAGAGGAAGGAATAAAAGGGGTAGAAAGAGAAGAGAGATCTGCATTAACTTTGTGTGTATGTGTGAATATAAGACGCAATGAATGAGGAGAAGTAGCACAGCATAGAGATGGTGTGTGTGTGTGTGTGTGTGTGTGTGTGTGTGTGTGTGTGTGTGTGTGTGAACCGTTTCTCAGAAAGCAGCAGTGAGGAACACAACATCTCTCCTCTCCAATCTATACATCTTCAGTTTGTAATCATATTACTGTCTCATTTCTGAGCCACAACAGATACTGTGTGTGTTTCTGTATCTGTGTGTATGTGTGTGTGTGTGTGTGTGTGTGTGTGTGTGTGTGATACGATCAGCTTGTGTGTTTGTGATTATTCCTTGTGTAAACAAGGGTTCACCACACCCTACACACATACACAATATGATATTTTGCCATGTCTCTCTCTCATGCACACACACACACACACACACACACACACACACACACACACACAGCTCTATTGCTTTCTGGCACCTATTTCATTATCATTCTAAATACACTACTTTATTCTTATATTAAAATTAAGGAGGTGTGGCCTCTGTGTCTGTCAGTCTCAGTCTCAGTTAAGGAGGTGTGTATGGAATAAAAAGACGTTCAAAAAAACGTGCTTGAATCAAAACCGTACGTGCGTAACTCAAAAAAAACTCTAAAATAAATAAATAAATAAAAATCTATGATCACAATAGACACAGATACGATATTTGCTTTGATTGTACGACTCCAAAGGCCAATTTTGTTTGTAAAGTACTTTTCTAATGGTAAAAATAAATTCTTTGCTCATTAGACTGCAGCGCCCCAAAAAATCTGCTCACATCCTGCTAAGTGTGTGTGATCGATTTATCTTTCGCTCATCTATTAATGCCTGTGACCGTGGTGACGTAATTTTGACAGTCGATTATTGCTTCTTTTGATTCATACTCGTAGCAGTGGTAAAACTATTTTGTGTGTTTAAACTAAACCAGTCGTAATTCTGCATCTATTGTGATATATATATATATATATATATATATATATATATATATATATATTTTAAACTTTAGAGTTAAGCACGTATGGTTTTGATTTACACACATGCATTTTTTTGGCAGTCTTTTTATTCCATAGTGTTGCTTTTGTGTCTTCTAATCTCAGTGAAGGAGGCGTGGCTTTTGTTTATATTACAGTGAAGGGGCATGGCCATCGAACCTGACAATCTTTTCTTCTCCATACAGATTTGCTGCTCATCTCATTTCAGGAGTGATGGAGTATAAAGCCATGCTGGACAGGTACACCATTACTCAGCTGTGCAAATCAAATCTACTGACATGAGCAATAGGATAAAGGTTAAAATGGTAAAAAGTAAAGCTGTGTTTACTGACGGACTGATAGAAATGTCTACAGACCACTGATAGAAATGTTTACTGACGGACTGATAGAAATGTTTACAGATGGCCTGATAGAAATGTTTACTGACGGACTGATAGAAATGTTTACACATGGGCAGATAGAAATGTTTACACATGGCCTGATAGAAATGTTTACAGACGGCCAGATAGAAATATTTACACATGGCCTGAGAGAAATGTTTACAGATGGCCAGATAGAAATATTTACACATGGCCTGAGAGAAATGTTTACAGAAGGGCTGATAGAAATGTTTACTGATGGGCTGATAGAAATGTTTACAGACGGGGCTGATAGAAATGTTTACAGACGGGGCTGATAGAAATGTTTACAGAAGGGCTGATGGAAATGTTTACAGAAGGGCTGATAGAAATGTTTACAGACAGCCTGCATGATGTTCAAAGTATTTGATAAGGTGTGTATGTAATTTTAATATTTATATACATTTTGGTGTGTGTGATCAGGAGGACTTTACCCCCTGATAACGCTCGAGGTCAGCAGGCTGGCAGTGATCTGTGTCTGGAGCAGTATTACCATCTCTTCACATCGTACAGACGACCTGGACTGAAAAAAGATTCGCTGATCACACAGAGCAGCACAGGAGCTGAGAAAACACCTGAACCTGGGCATGTTATAGTGGCCTGCAACAACCAGGTCATCATCATTATTATTATTATTATTATTATTATTATTATTATTATTTATTATTATTATTATTATTATTATTATTGTAGATTAGGTAGAAAACTGATCAGGCCACATAAACACCATCACTGTATCACTGTGTCCCAAACTATACCGAGTTCATTATAAGTCACAGAAACTGTATCCTATACCACACCTTAGTGACTATGCCACATAATAATATATGCCACATAAACACCACATAACTATCTCACCATCGTCAGTCTATTAGGACGTGTCTCAAACCACTTCTTCACCACATAGATCACATAAGCACCATCATAACTGTCTTACAATCTTTGGTCCAATGTTGGGGTGTTCCAAACCCCATCTTATTCACCTTAAATACTGTAGGGGCTGCATAACCATCACCATAACCATCTCACTATTGTCACTCCCCTGTGGGTGTGTCCCAAATCATGTAACATTCACTATATAGGCCAAATAAACACAATCACTCCTAAAACTCCTAACCATTGCCAATCCATTCTGGAAATGTCTTGAACCACATCTTATTCACTATAAGCCACAGAAAATGTATCCAAAACAATAAATTACTGTCAATATAGGCCACATAAACACCATCATAACTGTCTAACCTTCATAACATCACTACTGGTGTGTCCCAAACCAAACCTTATTCACCATATAGGCCACATAACCATTATATCACTGTGGGCATGTTGCAAAACATACCTTCACCACAGACCACATAAACAGCATCGCCAATGTGTAATGTTACCTAGCGCTGAAACATTAGCACTACTGCAAATCGGAAATGTTCTTTTGATTCATTGGTAGTTTAGGTTAGCATGTGTTTAGCACCCATAGCTCAGATTGCGAGATTGTGTGAGTTCCTCTGATGTTTTTGCGCAGTCATTTGGAGTACCGGTGTTACTCGGGGGGTTACAGAGAGAATCCTGTACCTGGAAATAACTCAGGAACAGTTGTTATGCTGCTAATGAGCGCTTGGCCATGGAGCTGCAGCTGGCTAACTCGATCAGTCCTGATTGGATCTGCCACTTTGTCTGGCTTGAACTATCAGCGCTGGCAGGATTTTAACCCCCTCACAAACCAGTCTCAGTGGACTTTACCTGATGAATCCATGCCATCTTACCCTTAATCCCTAACAGGAAATTACATAGAGTAATGTAATGTAACACGGAAACTGTGCGTTTCCGAACAGATTTCATTTAGCGATAAGACAGAGACAAGATAACTTGACAAAGTAGCATCAGTATGATCGGCTTCTGATGCAATGGAAATATCATAATCACAACATCTTTACTTAAGCTGTTTTCCAAATGGACTGCCGCATGATTCTGTCAAACAAGGCTCCAGTCACTTCTTATGGACTTTTCATTTTAGAGAAACTGACAAAGCGACTAAAGACACTTTTGGAGTAATCTGGCTTGGGTTTGGAAGTCTAAATGATCAAACCAAGGCCTAAAGGTTTGTCCAGTTTATTCCTGTTTTTAAGTACATTTGACAGGAACACAGCACTGATCTTTTATCCTGACCGGTTGTGTTCCAAATACAGTTTTAAAGTCATCAAGTGCAAGGGAGAAAATGTTAAAAATAGGGAAGTGTGAGGCAGTGTTTTTATTTATGTTCTTGATACTCTTGGAACCTCTTAGTATCCCACAGTGATGCTGAATTCTGGATTGTGATTGGTCAGAAGGTGTTGATTCATTTTCTATAACAGCAGCTCTGACAGCAGTGCAGCTGCAAATTTAATGCGCTCGTTCTAATACGTTATCGTTTCTATAGTAACAGCTCATTCACAGGGACTTGTCTTTGTCTTATTAACTTCAAGAGAGGAAAAAAGGAGAGACTGGTGAGGGAACGGCTGTTTATAGCCACGATAAAGTAAATGAGAACACAAAGTAACTTGTTTCACTACATTAAATGTAACTATAAATGGATAAAAAGTAGTATGACGTCATTCATTAATAAATATGTGGTGTATGAGGAATAAAACACTTGGGAAAGTGCTGTTATAGGAAAATGATCAACTTTGGGTTTTTGTAACAGTGTTTTGTACATTTATAACTGTTAGGAATAAGGTTTTTTTGCAGACACTGGATCAAAAGTGTAAAAGGTGCACTGCAGTATGTAAATAAACTCCTTTTCATTATTATTATTATTATTATTATTATTATTATTATTATTATTATTCCTCAGTTCTTTGTGTTAAATCTGATGGAGAAATCCCGGAGGCTGAACGAGAGCGATGTCCTAACCCAGCTGGTCAGGATCAGTAAAATGGCGGAGAAGGTGGAGGAGAAATGTCCCCCCATCGGCCTCTTCACCTCAGACGGCCGGACCGAGTGGGCAAAAGCTAGAGACCTGCTGCTCAAAGGTCAGAGGTCACATTTATACAGGGCTTTGTGTTAAAATAAAGTTTCTTAAGCATGTGTTGCTAAAAATTATTTTGCGAATGCCGGTCTTGTTTCAGTCAGGGCAAAAGTCCGATCGAAGGATTTATTATTTAAAGCTGAGATGTGTCCACCAGTATTATGTTCCTTGACCGGGAATAATGCACCATCCCGGGAAGGGGAGCGTAAAAACACAATGATGCTAGCTATATATGATCTTTCAAGCAGGAAAATCAAGTTGAGATGAGAGCACTGCACTAAACATCACTAATGTGAGATTGAGGGAAGGGGGCGGGGCTTCCAGGGGGCCAGTTAATATGGGAGAGTTCAAAACACTTGCGCACTGTAACTGTCAATCATTCCACATTCATATATCGACTGGCTCATCAGCTCTTTTTATTGGGGGATAAAAAGCTACACTTTTGGTGTGATAACTCGAGCAGTGTAGTCCGATGTTAAAATGCACACAAATCCTACACAATCCTACATAAAACGCATAAAGGTTGGCAGGTCTGCCATGAAAAGCAACAGCTGGAAGATTATGGGCAGTCCTGTTCCTGGTCTTGTGTAATTTTGGAGAGAATAACACAAGTATTAGCTAGGCAAAGTGTTTTTGTTAGTTTGTTTGTATAGCCGTGGCCAAAAGTTTTGAGAATGACACAAATATTAATTTTCACAAAGTCTACTGCTTCAGTGTTTTTAGATCTTTTTGTCAGATGTTACTGTTACTGAAATATAATCACAAGCATTTCATAAGTGTCAATGGCTTTTATTGACAATTACATGAAGTTTATGCAAAGAGTCAATATTTGCAGTGTTGACCCTTCTTTTTCAAGATCTCTGCAATTCACCCTGGCATGCTGTCAATCAACTTCTGGGCCACATCCTGACTGATGGCAGCCCATTCTTGCATAATCAATGCTTGGAGTTTGTGGGTTTTTGTTTGTCCACCCGCCTCTTGAGGATTGACCACAAATTCTCAGTGGGATTAAGGTCTGGGGAGTTTCCTGGCCATGGACCCAAAATGTCGATGTTTTGTCCCCCGAGTCACTTCGTTATCACTTTTGCCTTGTGGCAAGGTGCCCCATCATGCTGGAAAAGGCATTGTTCATCACCAAACTGTTCTTGGATGGTTGGGAGAAGTTGCTCTCTGAGGATGTTTTTGTACCATTCTTTATTCATGGCTGTGTTCTTAGGCAAAATTGTGAGTGAGCCCACTCCCTTGGCTGAGAAGCAACCCCACACATGAGTGGTCTCAGGATGCTTTACTGTTGGCATGACACAGGACTGATGGTAGCGCTCACCTTTTCTTCTCCGGACAAGCTTTTTTCCAGATGCCCCAAACAATCGGAAAGGGGATTCATCAGAGAAAATGACATTACCCCAGTCCTCAGCAGTCCAATCCCTGTACTTTTTGCAGAATAGCAGTCTGTCCCTGATGTTTTTCCTGGAGAGAAGTGGCTTCTTTGCTGCCCTTCTTGACACCAGGCCATCCTCCAAAAGTCTTCGCCTTACTGTGCGTGCAGATGCACTCACACCTGCCTGCTGCCATTCCTGAGCAAGCTCTGCACTGGTGGTGCCCCGATCCCACAGCCGAATCAACTTTAGGAGACGGTCCTGGCGCAATCTTACTAGCAGCAATATCCTTGCCTGTGAATCCCTTTTAGTGCAAAGCAATGATGGCTGCACGTGTTTCCTTGCAGGTAACCATAGTTAACAGAGAAAGAACAATAATTTCAAGCACCACCCTCCTTTTAAAGCTTCCAGTCTGTTATTCTAACTCAGTCAGCATGACAGAGTGATCTCCAGCCTTGTCCTCATTAACACTCTCACCTGTGTTAACGAGAGAATCACTGACATGATGTCAGCTGGTCCTTTTGTGGAAGGGCTGAAATGCAGTGGACATGTTTTTTTGGGATTAAGTTCATTTTCATGGCAAAGAGGAACTTTGAAATTAATTGCAGTTCATCTGATCACTCTTCATAACATTCTGGAGTATATGCAAATTGCCATCATAAAAACTGAAGCAGTAGACTTTGTGAAAATTAATATTTGTGTCATTCTCAAAACTTTTGGCCACGGCTGTACAGTATCAATTTGGACATTTTCACTTAGGGGTGTACTCACTTTTGTTGCCAGCGGTTTAGACATTAATGGCTGTGTGTTGAGTTATTTTGAGGGGACAGCAAATTTACACTGTTATACAAGCTGTACACTCACTACTTTACATTGTAGCAAAGTGTCATTTCTTCAGTGTTGTCCCATGAAAAGATATAATAAAATATTCACAAAAATGTGAGGGGTGTACTCACTTTTGTGAGATACTGTATTTTTATGTGTCTGCGCTGACTGGTGCAGGAGAGAAAATGATGAACAGTGTTTTAATTCATTGTTGTTTACATTATTTGTAAAGTGTGTGATCTGACATTACACTGTAGACCTATTTTTCTTTCCACTCACAATTTTAATTAATAGTCAGACACATTGATTGATTTTATTTCACATTAAGAAAACACTTTGTTGATCTCATGGGGAAATTAGAGATTTAATACAACTATGAACTTCATTAAAGAAAAAAAAATGATGTACTTATTAATTATCAATAACTCCATTTTGTTTCTTTCTTCAGGACAAAAAAAAAAAGAGACCACAGTCTTGATTTCTACCGACTCACACTGGCAACTTTTACAGATTAGCTTTTTCGTTGTATTATCACCTCTACTGCTTTTATGTTCGTGATAAATGAAATAAGATGAGGATTATAACTCAGCAAAACCGCATAAAGATCAGTGAAATGAAAACGATTCTTAGTAGTGTTTAATGACCTTAATACACACACACACACACACACACACACACACACACACACACACACCACACACACTCTCACAAATGAGTGTGTGATTAACAGACCCAGTGAACCGGGAGTCTCTGGAGCTGATGGAGCGGAGTGTGTGTGTGCTGTGTCTGGATGAACCCACTGGAGTTCAGCCCACCGACTCCAACAGAGCGTTACTCATGCTCCACGGCGGTGGCCATGACAAGAACGGCGCCAACCGCTGGTACGACAAGTCCATGCAGGTACAGCCTACAAAATTACCTACAAACGTTGAATATGTCGAACGACATTAATAAAGTGCAACACTACATAAAATGTTTTCAGTATTTTGTGACACACTTCACCATTAATCTTATCCATGACACCAGAGCTTGTTACGCTGCCTGACATAAAAACAGCTTATTTGTATGGATCAACTGTTTATAGCTGCTTTAATTTAAGTGAGAACGGGAACTATCTTGTTTCGTGGATCTTCCACAACATTATACTGTATGCAACTGTAAATGGTTAAAATGTGTCATACTTTCATAAATAAAAATTGCTGTGGTCTAAGGTTTTAGAGAATTAACCCATGTCAGGACATGCTGTAATAGGAAAACAATCCATTTTTGGAGTGGTAACAGTAACTCATGTAGTGTTTTGTTTGCTAATAAAATGCAACAATCTGAAATCTTCTTTAAAACGAAAGTATTAGTCAATTCAGGATCGATGAGTTACAGAACAAGTGTATAAAATGACCTCACAGGGAATTCGAGTGTCAGATGATATTAAACAGCAGTGTGTTGTCCTTGTTGCAGTTTGTGGTTGGTGCTGATGGTGTGTGTGGAGTGGTGTGTGAACACTCACCGTTCGAGGGGATCGTCCTGGTCCAGTGTACTGAATACCTGCTGAAGTACATGTAAGCAAAACACATCAGTTTAAGGATCATGGTTTAAGGACCACGTCCAGTGTGTCAATACGTGTATTAAATTTGTTTTACGTCAATACTCTTTGGGCTGTTTTCAGCAATTTAAGTCCAAATCTTGGGTTGGTTAAAGTTCCTTGAATTCAGAGTTGGGTCACGCAGCTGCTTAAGTGGAGTTTTTGAGCTCCACATTGAATTATTTAAAATGAACTGCGGATAGTCCACTCCTCCGAGGTTGCCAGATTTTTCTTGAGTAGAAGCGTCTAATCGTGGTTTAGTATACTGCCAATACAATGCTGTATCCAACAAAATGGCTGCGTCCGAAATCGCGTACTGTGACAGTATGTACTGTATTTGATGTAGTACCTGCCGCATAGCCGTTGAAACAGTACGTACTAATCAGTATGTGTGTGTAGTATGACTACAATCCTGGACATACTATATCCGCCATGTTGGCATTGTCATGTGACCTTCAACGTCATCATCACCAGATTAAAACAACCGCGTTAACGGCAAAATGCACATCAGGAAAGTTAATTTAGCAATTTAATGTGGGCGGGGTTAACGGGCTGAGGTAAATTCATTGCCGTTAGCTTGGCCTGCTAAGGCATGGTGGAGATCACAAAAAAGATTTCAAACGCTGTGAGAACTGTTTTCTTGTTTAAACCTTCAACAAGTTTTATTTTTTTTACAACAATTTTTTTAACAAGTCCTGTTTAACCAAGGTTTAATACTTTAAAAAGAGCAGACGCACTGCCTTCCGCATTTTTTTCTGAGCTTGTCCGCACCCGTCCTGTTGCATTATGGGAATTTTTGACTCGTGTAGTGTCCATCGGTTGCACACTGCAAAATCTCGCCGGAAGCAGTGCGTCATCCGGGTATTTCTCGCCTACTGTATCTTGCCTACTGAGAATTCGGACATACTACTCCTCTGGCGTATTGCTTTTTGCCTACTGTGTAGTAGGGTAGTACACCATTTCAGATGCAGCCAATGGCTTTCACACTGATTATTCAAAATAGCACTTGATCCAGCACATCCTATTGTTTTGCATTTTATTTTTTGACATGGTGCTCCTAAGGTTACTCGTGCACACAACCTAATGAAATCACGAGAGACTAAACCGAGATCCTGAAATCATGTGTTTGTGTTAATACGATGCTCTCTCCTGTAAAACAAAAACAAAAACTAACAAACAAACAAAAATAAACTCGCCCATAGTTTGAAGGATAAGCTGACCAAGCGCTCATCTGCTACACTTACAGAGAAACTTCATTCATCTTTTTATCCATAAACATTCACTCCTCACAATAAAGAGATGATATTCTTAATTAATTAATAGCGTCATGTTTATGTATTTAATATTCCCCACAAATGATGTTCCACAGTGCTTTGAGTGTACTTACAGCCGAAACATATTTAAACCTGACGATTTGTACCACTTTACCAACAAAATGGATAAGTGTGTATGAAGGAGAATGTTATAAAAAAAAACTTTCCAAACAGATAAAACACACCAAACAAGGCTTCCTGATTGTTAATTATCTCAAGGAATGACACTGGTGATGTGGCTGTGAGTAATTAATAATAAACCCAACATCACATGTTTAGATTTGTTTCTTTTTGTCCATCAGGACCAGAAGCCCTAGTAAGCTGATGAAGACGTCGAGTGTGAGCGACCTCCCGGCTCCACAAAGACTGTCCTGGAATTGTTCTTCTCAGATCCTGAGCATGCTGTCGTCCTCCGCTAACAACCTTCAGAGGTAAGAGCAGTACAGTACACACTGTCTCACAATCACAAACTCTTAACATTAACGCAGGTTTGAGACACTAAGAGGCAGAGGTACAACCCTTCAAACTTTATTTATATCATATATATACTGAAATCAGTCAGGGCTGCCAGAGACAGTTTTTACACCAAATTGAGATAATTTTGGAACAAAGTTGCAGATGGAAAAAGCCCAAAATCATTCTCCAAGACTGTGGGTGCCATTTTTTTGAGCTAGTTTAAAAACAGTCCATATTGTTGTGCAGTTTTTGATATATAGTTGGGCTGGAAATTTAGCTGAGACCTGGTAACCCTGACCACAGTGGAAAACTAATTAAGATTTCACCCAATCGTTTGGAGATCACAAGTACCAACCTCGATGATGGCCAAGAATCCAAGAAAGCATAATTGCATGATTGATGAAGCGTTTTCTTATGACCACGTCGTGAATTGTGGAGGTCTGGGGGTCAATTGGACCCCCTAATTAGGACCTTGACTCACAATAATTTGGAAAAAAAATAAACAAACGGTATGTGAAGAGAATATGCTGATAGTATTAAAGAAATCTGCTAAAAATATAAAAGATTTGTCTCAGTTCAAATTTTTAAAAATATCTTTTTGATATCCATTCAATATACGAGGAGATGATCTTTTTCCTCCAGAACTTTGTTTACATATCCTAGAGCGATCTCTCTGGTTATCAGAAGCTAATAAAAAATAAATAGTAAGGAAAAATTATAATGTATGTATCACACTCTCAAAATTTAGCAAAAACAAAACAAAACAAAATAAAACAACAACGAAAAAGATTCAACATTCCCATTAAGGAAAACTGGATATTTCTGAACTCATAAAGTGTCCTGATCTCCTCTGTGTAGGCTTGTGAGAAACCTGGATATGGAGGTCTTCACGTTCAGAGGTTATGGCAGAGAGTTCATCAAGAAGCAGAAGATGAGTCCTGACGCTTACATCCAGGTGGCACTACAGTTGGCCTTCTACAGGTAAAATATCCAAACTATAATCTATAAACTCCTCCCTCTTTTCCCCTCTGAAACCTTCCATGGATACAGGGAACTGTTGTTCTTATACAAAGCTGTGTGTGTTTTCTTTCCTCAGATGCACCAGGAGGACAGTCTCCACCTACGAGAGCGCCTCCACCCGCCGTTTCCGTCACGGCCGTGTCGACAACATCCGCTCGTCCACTGCCGAGGCGCTGCACTTCTCCAAAGCCATGACAGATGAGGGAGCGTGTGTGCAGGTGCCTCGTTTTTCTTCCTTATCCCCCCATTACTGCTCCTCGCTTCTAATTCTGTCCATCACGGTGCTCCGTTAAACAAGTCCCACCGGCCTCTGTCTCCTCCGCTAAGACCAGCCACTAATCACGTTAGAGATTAGAGAGTGGCACGGCACATAACACACAATGCACGTAATGGCCTTTCACTGTCTATCGATGGTGACTAGGCATCATGCTGTGATCTGTGAATTAAACCCATAATCCCTAAGCTAAACAGAACCACCAGAACCAGAACAGATACTCACTCTATCAAATATCTCTCTATTAAACTATATACTTTACCTGTACTCATAACAACATCAACTTACCAACGATTACAGTTTTTTATTTACTAAAGAACACACATTTTTTATCTGTTTAAAGTTGCACAGTTGCAACAGTCATTCCCTCACCAGCCTCTCCTTTCTCTCTTTCTTTAAGTTAATTAGACAAAAAAAATCGCAGCTTGTCACGTTACCGAGAAACCACAAAGAAGCATAAACCCTTTTGTCCTGAAGATGTTACAGCTTATCCTCTGACCGTTACAAAGCGCTGACACTGGAGACTCCTTCCATGAATGTTACATAAACATCTCCTCACAGATCACGATTACGCACGTCTTTTTAGTCCGTTTACGTGGAGCGTCTGCTGTACACGTCGCTGTGAATGAGCCGTTACTATAGAAACGATAACGTATTAGAACGAGCGCATTAATATAAACAAGTGATTTGCAGCTGCACTACTGTCAGAGCTGCTGTTATAGAGAATTAATCAACACCTTATGACCAATCAGGATCCAGAATTCAACAGCGCTGATATGAAGCCGTACATACAGTATATTACACAGTGCTATTATAAATTCCTTAATAACTGCCGTAACTGATTATAATGCACCTGCGCTGTTTAGTAATTATATTAGGAGTAATTATGATAAATTACTGTATATTTGAGTCATTTACATAAATGGTTATTTAAAAAAAATAAATAATCGAGAGATGCGTGTTGTTGGATTTTTTCTTTCAGGACTCAGAGAAGATGGAGAGACTGAGGAAGGCTGTAGACTCACAGACCCAATACACAAAGATGGTATGCAATAATGTTCCTGTACAAATTAGCACATCATCATTGTTTTCTACTCATATACTTATAGTATAAACAGGCTAATCCTTAAACTAGCATTATATTAAAAAGACTAACCTTTAAAATAGCATTAGTAAACAGCACTTTGACTTTCAGTGTACTCGTATACTAACTCTTCTTGAATGATCCCGTTAAGGCCGTTTCAGGATTGGGAATAGATAATCACCTGCTCGGGCTTCGGGAAATTGCCAGTGAGCTGAAGATGGAAACTCCAGACATTTTCACAGACGAGACGTACCTCCTCAGCAACCACTTCATCCTCTCCACTAGTCAGGTAAAAGCGAGTCTCAGCCTTAAAGCCTCCACCAGTGTGATACAGACTGTCTGAAGGTTTACACAATTTTCTGGTCACAAGCTTCAGGATCATGAAGGTTGCAAGCTGATTATTTAAGAGTTTTGATTAATTAGGGTTAATGGTGATTAATGCTACATTCAAGTGACAGCTGATCATTCATTTGGTATGCTAATTGTTAGCATTTTACTCACATTTTTGTTTCACCAGTATCTGAAGTGTAGAATCAAAAATGTGTAAAAATAAATAAATAAATAAATGAATGAATGAATGAATAAGTTGCATTATGTCCCTAGTGGTCAAAGTTTGTACAGCATGCTAATTTTTAGCCAACTCACTTCTGATTCTTTTTTTTATTTCACATTTTATCCTTTAACTGCATTTCAACAGTGAAAAAAAATAGATTTGGAGAGGAAAAAAATCAACGCAAACGTTCGGTCAGTTTTTATGTGTTATACCTTCGACGTCTGGGGCTTTCTTTAACGTTAAACTTCGGAGACTGGTGGGAAGAAATTGCAGGGGAATTAAATGCTAACAATTAGCATTTATATGGGAGCGTATCTATGTTCCCAGGGTTCTATGTTCTCCAAATTTATATGGCACATAATGAACACACTGTGATTTAAAGCTGGAGTTAGGCTTCAGCATAAATGAGAACTGGGACATGTTCATACTTATTTTGTTACTTTTATGACCGTTTACTAGGTTTTATAGGCTACAGTATGGCATTTCTTCATTCTAGTGTATACATTTCACTATTGTTCATGCATGGATTTGAACTGTATGAATATACAGAACTGTGCAAAAGTTTTAGGCAGGTGTGAAAAAATGCCGCAACGTAAAAACGCTTTCAAAAATAGACATGTTAATAGTTTATAATAATCAATTAACAAAATGCAAAGCGAGTGAACAGAAGAAAAATCTACATCAAATCAATATTTGGTTTACCTTCAAAACACCATCAATTCTTCTAGGTACACTTGCACACAGTCAGGGATTTTGTAGGCATATAGTCAGGTGTATGATTAAACAATTATACCAAACAGGTGCTAATGATCATCAATTCAATATGTAGGTTGAAACACAATCATTAACTGAAACAGAAACAGCTGTGTAGGAATTAAACTGTGTGAGGAACAGCCAAACTCAGCTAACAAGGTGAGGTTGCTGAAGACAGTTTACTGTCAAAAGTCATACACCATGGCAAGACTGAGCACAGCAACAAGACAGAAGGTAGTTATACTGCATCAGCAAGGTCTCTCCCAGGCAGATATTTCAAGGCAGACAGGGGTTTCCATATGTGCTGTCCAAGCTCTTTTGAAGAAGCACAACAGAGGAACGCTGAGGACCATAGATGCAGTGGTCGGCCAAGGACATCAGCTCAGACCTAGCAGAAACCAGTGGGACCCTGGTACACCCATCTACTGTCCGGAGAAGTCTGGTCAGAATTGGCCTTCATGGAAGACTTGCGGCCAAAAAGCCATACCTCCGACATGGAAAGAAGACCAAGCGACACAACTATGCACGAAAACACAGGAACTGGGGCAGGAAAATGGCAGCAGGTGCTCTGGACTGATGAGTCACAATTTGATATATTTGGCTGTAGCAGAAGGCAGTTTGTTTGCCAAAGGGCTGGAGAGCAGTACACGAATGAGTGTCTGCAAGCAAGAGTGAAGCATGGTGGAGGTTCCTTGCAAGTTTGGGGCTGCATTTCTGTAAATGGAGTTGGGGATTTGGTTAGAATTAATGGTCTCCTCAATGCTGAGAAGTACAGGCAGATACTTATCCATCATGCAATACCATCAGGGAGGCATCTGATTGGCCCCAAATTTATTCTGCAGCATGACAACGACCCCAAACATACAGCGAAGGTCATTAAGAACTATCTTCAGTGTAAAGAAGAACAAGGAGTCCTGGAGAGATGGTATGACCCCCACAGAGCCCTGATCTCAACATCATCGAGTCTGTCTGGGATTACATGAAGAGAGAGAAGCAACTGAAGCTGCCTAAATCCACAGAAGAACTGTGGTTAGTTCAAGATGAACAAGATAGTTCAAGATCCAAGATGTTTGGGCTAACCTACCTGCCGAGTTCCTTCAAAAACTGTGTGCAAGTGTACCTAGAAGAATTGATGAATTGATGCTGTTTTGAAGGCAAAAGGTGGTCACACCAAATACTGATTTGATGTATATTTTTCTTCTGTTCACTCACATTGCATTTTGTTAATTGATAAATATATAAATATATATAAATGTCTATTTTTGAAAGCATTCTTACTTTACAGCATTTTTCCAAACCTGCCTAAAACTTTTGCACAGTACTGTATGAGTGTAAACTAACAGCTATTTTTAGAGCAGCACAGATGAGGGTTCAGCGTGCAACCTAGTTCATTTTCCAAGTTCATAACTTTCATAAATTTCAAGTGTGGATGAAGGATGGATTTTAAACTAATGTATGATGTTATTCATTTAAATGTGTCTTTGGTGTTTAAAGTTAAAAGGTAACAACAGAATAGGGCCCTGGGAAAATGAGTCCTGACTACATAAAACCTTTTGAAAAGTTTACATTTACTGCATTGGGCAGACGCTTTTATCCAGAGCGACTTACATTTATCTCATTTATATAGCTGAGCAGTTGAGGATTAAGGGCCTTGCTCAAGGGCTCAAGAGTGGCAGCTTGGTGGTGCTGGGGTTTGAACTCATGATCTTCTGAGCAGTAGACCAACGCCTTAACCACTGAGAACACTGCCCCATTAGTTTACTTAATGCGTGTTAACAGAATATTGAACTGGGGAACATAGGACCCTAGGAGCATAGGAATGACCCCATTTATACCAGTTCTGACCACAAGGTGCAGGTTATAGGGGGTAACAGGGTGCAGGGAGAGCTAAGCTCATTGGCTAGTCATTAATAATTAGTAATTACATCACAGATTTTTTCCCACCATCTCTAAAGGAAATAGAATCCCCTAGAGGTCAAAGGTTGTAAAACATTAATTTTCTATATTTTGTTTTTCATACTTTACCCTTCCAGTGCATTTCAACAGTAAAATGACAGAAAGGATTTTTTCTTTTTTCAGTTCAAAAAGCTAAACATTTTCAGCTGTTTTTATAGAGATAAAGGCTTACCCTTCAGAGCTTCTGTACTCTGTATGAATGTTGGTAAGTAACAACAAGCTTTCTCCTCCACTTTCCCTGTAGGTTCCTACAACAGTAGACATGTTCTGCTGTTATGGCCCGGTGGTCACGAATGGCTATGGGGCGTGTTATAATCCTCAGGCTGAACACATCCTGTTCTGTGTGTCCAGTTTCCGTGAGTATGTGTCCATGTCATCTCTGCTGCTGGTGAAGGCTCTAGATCAAGCGCTTATAGACATGAGGGAGCTGTGCAATAGATGCAGTGCTGTCAGTCAGAAAGAGGGTGGGGCTAAGCAAGCCACACCCAGTAAGTCATGAGAAGCTGACAGTCTACAGTATCTTCAGATATCACTAACGTCTTTGGTATTGTTTTATTTAAAAGCTCAAAATATGATGTATCACCCTGTTTCTGCTAATCCTGTAATCAGTTCTTGGTTGTGAGTTGAGATCGGTGATCTTAGCACACATAAGCCAATTTAGTGTCACTGCGACAACAAGAAAGTTGTGTTAATGTGAGTGCTGCTTCGATGCTAATCTAAAATCCACCAATAGGAGGACGGAGAACTCACAGGACAGCTACATATATGGTAGTTTCAATGGCAAAATGTAAACAAAACCTCTAATGGACAAAAAATCTGCCTATTACCTCGAATTCACTTTGAGGAATGTTTGTGTTTACACAAGCCCGTTTTCTGCACAAGCTCATCTCCGCATCATGCTGCTTGATGACATAAGCAGAACATAGTAATTTTGTTTATCATTAGAGGATCTTCATTGTATAATCTGACATACAGTACTGTGAAAAAGTATTTGCCCCATCCTGATTTCTTCTGTTTTTGTGTATATTTCATAATAAATAGTTTTAGATCTTCAAACATAATACAACATAAAACAAAGGCAACCTGAGTAAACACACAATAGTTTTTTTTTTTTTTTTTTTTTTTTTTTTTATTGTAGCAAAAAAAATTATCCAACACCTATCACCAATGTGATAAACTAATTGCCCCCTTAAACTTAAAATCTGGTTGTGCCATCTTTAATAGCAATAACTGCAATCAAATGCTTCCGATAACTGGAGATCAGTCTTTCACTTACTTCTAGCACTTGGATTAAATCCTATGCTTTGGATCATTGTCTTTCTGCATAATCCAATTGCACTTGAGTTTCAACTTACAGACTGAAGACCGGACATTCTCCTTTAGGATTTTCTGGTCAAAAACAGAATTCATGTTTCCCTCAATTATTGTAAGTTGCCCAGGCCCTGAAGCAGCAAAGCATCCCCACACCATCACACTGCCAGCACCATGTTTGACCGTAGGTAGGATGTTCTTTTTGTGGAATCCTGTGTTTGGTTTACACCAGATGTAATGGGACCCCTGTCTTCCAAACTGTTCCACTTTTGACTCATCTATCCACAGAACATTCTCCCAAAAGGTTTGAGAATCATCAAGGTGTGTTTTGGCAAAATTCAGACGAGCCTTAATGTTCTTCTGGGTTAGCAGTGGTTTTCACCTCGCCACTCTTCCATGGATGACATTTTTCAGTGTCTTTCTGATAGTGGAGTCATGAACAGTGAACTTTATTGATGCAAGAGAGGCCTGTAGGTCCTTCGATGTTGTCCTTGGCTCTTTTGTGACTTCCTGGATGAGTAGTTGCTGTGCTCTTGGAGGACTTTTGGAAGGTCAGCCACTTCAGGGAAGGTTCATTACTGTGTCGAGTTTTCCATTTGGAGATAATGGCTCTCACTGTGGTTCTTTGGAGTCCCAGAGCCTTTGAAATAGCTTTGGTAACCCTTCCCAGACTGATGTATTTCAATCACCTTCTTTCTCATAATTTCTGGAATTTCTTTTAACTTTGGCATAGTGTGTTACTGGGTAAGACCTTTTAACCAACTTCATGCTGTTGAAAAAGTTCTGTTTAAGTGTTCATTTGATTGAACAGGGTTTGCAGTAATCAGGCCTGGTTGTGTCTAGTCTAGCTGAACCCCATTATGAAAGCAGTTTCATAGATTTGGGGAATTAGTAACTACGAGGGCAAATACATTTTCACACAGGCCCAGTTGGTATTGGATAACTTTTTTGCTTCAATAAATAACATTATCATTTAAAGACTGTATTTTGTGTTTACTCAGGTTGCCTTTGTTTTATCTTAGATTTTGTTTTAATTTCTGAAACAATTTAGTATGAGATATACACAAAGACAGAAGAAATCAGGTAAAAATCAAATACTTTTTCACAGCACTGTAATCTGACAGAAATAATATAAAAAAGATGTGCAGTGTAAATTCCGGGTTAAGTTAAAAAGATAGCGAGCTAGTTAGTAATTAAACATTGTGTGGAATGCATGCTAGATAGAAGTGACCAAGCTGAATCCTACAGTCACTTTCATGGTTTATTCATGGTCCAAAGGCTGATAGGTGCAGCAAAACATAGCTTATATATTTCTAAAGTGATATTAAGCATGATAAAAATTGTCAGGCAATCATCAGAGCGAAGTGTGAAAATTATGAAAAGAATATCGGCACGTTTGGTTTCATGTCATCCAGACAGCGCCTGCTTATGAGTTTAGTTTTATCGGCTGGATAGATTTGTGTGTGTGTGTGTGTGTGTGTGTGTGTGTGTGTGTTTATATGATGTGTGTGTTACTTATTTTAGAAACAAAAGCCATGTTCACTATATAGTGAAAAAAAAAAAAACCCAGATAATGAATATGATTTGCGTGCAATGGGAAACTGTGTGTAGATACTGTGATGAACTGAACACTGTGATACTCAGTCATGCCATTATCACACCCTAAATGTATCCTTGTTGTACAATGTATAATAAAAGGAAGTGATAGTTAGTAGTTCAGGGCCTCTATAAAGCGGGATATGTGCAGAACTTCCAGTTAGCAAACAAAAGTGTAAGTGTTTGCTGTTTTTGTGTAGTGGGTCAACCGTACACTTTCTGAGGGTCCTGAGGTTCCAGAGTCTTGTGTTCTGAGGGCCTTATGTTTGCAGGGTCCCAATTTCCTAGTAAATTAGGTTGTCAGGGTTCTGCATTGACAGGATATTGTCCTATGTTGCCATAGTCCTATGTTCCCAGGGACCTATGATTCCAGGTTCATTTATTTCCAGGTTCTCACGTTTCCAGCATTCTTGATGGAATACTCCCAGAGCCCCATTTTCTACCAGCTACAGGAACCCAGTGGAGGGAGATGAAGAGGGGTGTGACATGGGTTCTTTTGGGCTGGTTGAAGACAAGGCGTGCTGCTGCACTTTGAATCATCTGAAGGGGTTTTTATGGAGCTGGCTGGGAGGCCCGGGAGTAGTGCGTCGCAATAGTCCAGTTTTGAGATAACAAGAGCCTGGACTAGTAGCTGTGTAGCCTGTGCGGTAAGATAGGGTCTGATTTTCTTGATGCTGTACAGAATGAACCTACAGGATCATGCAGTTGTTGAAATGTGGTCTGTAAAGGTCAAGTTGTCATCGAAAGTCACCACAAGGTTTCTGGCTGTCCTGGTTGGCTTGAGTGTGGTTGAGCCAAGCTGTATAGTGAGGTTGTGGTTGATTGAGGGGCAGGCAGGCATGACGAGAAGCTCTGTTTTTGCCAAGTTGAGCTTAAGGTGGCGTTCCTTCATCCAGTTTGAGATGTCAGACAGGCAGGCAGAGATGCGTGCTGAGGCAGATGGATTATCAGGCTGTAAGGACAAATAGAGCTGGGTGTCATCAGCACAGCAGTGATATGAGAAGCCATGAGACTCAATCACAGGCCGAAGAGATGTAGTATAAATAGAAAAGAGCAGTGGATCCAGAACTGACCCCTGGGGAACCCCAGTTGTGAGTTGCTGAGTTTCAGAAACCCCTCCACAATTCCTTGAAGGATCTGTTTGAGAGATAGGATTCCACCCAGTGCAGAACCGTTCTGGTGATGCCTAGGCTGGAGAGAGTTGACAGTAGGATCTGATGATTCACCGTGTCAAAGGCAGCAGAGAGGTCGAATAGGATGTGGATAGATGATCTTGAGGTTGATTTTGCTAGTTGAAAGGCTTCAGTGACAGAAAGCAGAGCAGTCTCTGCGGAGTGACTGCTTTTGAAGCCAGACTGCTTGGTGTCCAGGAGGCAGTTCTGTGTAAGAAAAGTGGAGAGTTGATTAAAACAGCTCTTTCAAGGGTTTTGGACAGAAAAGGGAGGAGGGAGACAGACCTGTAGTTGTCAACAGCAGCAGGGTTAGATGTTGTTTTTTTAAGCAGCAGGGTAACCCGGGTCTGCTTAAATGAGGTAGGGACAGGTTGTAGGATGGCTAGAGAGGAGGAGTTTTGAGTCTCTGAGAGAGGGGAAAAGGAGGACAGTTGAGAGTTACATGGAGGAGGAGCCTGACTGTGGGTGTCTGGGGTGGAGAACTGGTTCCTGATTGTTGTAGCCTTGTTGGAAAAGAAAGTGGCGAAGTCATCAGCAGTGAGAGAGGTAGGGGAAGTGGGAGGAAGAGGACAGAGAAGAGAGGAAAAGGTTGTGAAGAGACTACGGGTGTTGGGAGAGCTGCCAATCTTCTCCTGGTAGTATATGGCTTTAGTGATGGAGATGCTATGGGAAAAAGAGGAGAGAAGTGTTTGGTAATTGGTTAGGTCATTTGGATCATTTGATTTACACCATTTCCTTTCAGCTGCCCTTAACTTGGCCCAGTTGTTACGAAGAGCTTCTGAGAGCCAAGGGCTAGGGTGTGAAGTGCTAGCTGGCCTGGAGGTTTGGGGGCAGATGCTGTCACAAGAAGATGTTAGAGTGGAACATAGAGTGGAACATAGAGGTGGCTATCAGAGGGAAGTGAGATAGTAATAAACTAAACAAAGTCAATATTTAGTGTGACTACCCTTAAAAACATCAGTAGTCTCAGGTACACTTTGTGTAGTTTATTAGCTGGTAAGTTTACTGAGCATCTTGGAGAATCTGTCACAGTTCATCTGGAGAGTTTGAGTGTTGTAATTGCTTCTGTTTTTTTCATGTGAAACCCAGCATCTTTCATTATGTTATTTTGTCTAAAAAGTGGTGCATTAGTGGTATGTTACCTTCATCAGGGCATGCAAATATTTTTTGTAGCAATAGTTTTTTTTTTTTTAAATTGAAAACGTAAAATTTGGAAAAATCTAAAATGTTGCTATACTGATTCAATAATGCAGAAATCAAAAAATAAACATTTATCTAACCCTAGGGTCCAATGATTCCAGGGTCCTATTTTTTTGAAGGGTCCTGTGTTTCCAGGGTCCTATGTTTCCAGGGTTCTATTTTTTTAAAGGGTCCTATGTTTCCAGCGTCCTATTTTTTTGAAGGGTCCTGTGTTTCCAGGGTCCTATTTTTTGAAGGGCCCTGTGTTTCCAGGGTCATGTGTTTCCAAGGTCCCATGTTTCTAGGGTCCTATGTTTCCAGTGTCCTTTTTTTTTTTTTGAAGGTCCTGTGTTTCCAGGTTCCTGTGTTTCCAAGGTCCCATGTTTCTAGGGTCCTAAATTTCCAGGGTCTGCTGTTTCTAGCCTTCCATGTTTCCAATGCCCTATGCTTGTAGGGTCCTATGTTTCCAGGGTCTGTTATACATTCACATACACAATTATACATTTTCAAATATTATATGTTCAGTAAATAACGCCTGACATTGTGGTTATTAACTCATCAATATTAAAAGGTCTTTTAAAAGAAAGACTTTGTTGGAAGTTTTGCACATATCTTGCACAAGGCATTATGGGGCTTTTGCAGTTAATTCGTATTCTAAAGACTACATTGCCAAATATGTAAAGAGTGACTGATTATGTGCCACAATCCATAAACAAAATGTGAATTTGTGGTTATATTTTTAAAAGGTTAGCCTTTTTTCCCCAGCATGTCAGCATGTCAGATTAATCTGTATACAAGAAAATAGGAACATTTTTGCTGAATAATAAAATGATCAGCTCTGTTGATTACAGCTATTAACACAAATACAGTGTCACAATATTATTAAGTACTTGAACAAAAAATGATTGCAAGAGTTAAAATCAAACGATTTGCACTTTACGTTAAAAACGTATATATTGTAAAGACCATAAACAGTGTGCATTCAAAATACATCCAGCAGTTTACTGTAATGTTATGTGCAATTATAAATCTATTTTTGTTGTCAACAAAAAACAAAACAAAATACACAGCAATAAATTCAGAGGTAAACATATTTATAATGCCATATGTGATCTATGTGTGTTTTCCCGTGAAATGTTGTAAATGTCCATATATATAAGTCCATATAAGTATTTACATATATTTTATATATGTCTACATATATAATGATATCTTGTTACCTTATATTTGTTAGAAAACATAGCCATATATAGTATAACATTTATTTTTGTTCATTTAAAAGCAAACAAAAAAATGAACTAAACTAAAAAAGTAAAAACAAATAAATAAATAAAATAAAATAAAAGAGTTTCTAAATGGTATTTTGTTACCTAATGTCCTGTACTAAGTATACATAATTTTAAATATATTTTAATAATGTTTTAAGGTAACAAGCTTTATCAGTTGTGTTACTACATTTTCCTTTTCATGGTAAATGTCTATAAATCTGTCTATAAATGTCTGTAAATGTCTATATTTCATCAGTAAATGTCTATAAATGAAATTATAAATAAATAGTGTGTTCAGTGTGTCTATTTTATGTATTTAAGATGGTTGTGAACAAAGGTGGAATTTATTTTAATTTGTTTGCTTATTCATTTATGATAAATATGTTTATAACTAAACACAAATTGATCATTTATTTATTATATATTTTTAGTAATTTATTTATTAAATAAATGTTAATTTATTTCTCTGTAATTATGCAATATGTATGTGCTTGTTTTTGCATTAAAAAACTGTATTTACTCTACATGGTTTAAAATATTTCAAATGAATATATACATTTATTATTAGCTTTGTTTATTTTTTTTATGCACTAATGTCTGTTGCATAGTAAATTATATCATAGAGTATCACCTTGTCCTGTTTTATTTTTAAATATTGTATTGTATTAAATGTAATGTGCATAAAATGCCCAGTTAAATGTGTTAAAATGTTGCTAGTATCTGTCTGATGTTTGATGTGTCAGTGTCAGTGTAGTTATAGTGTTGTCAGAGTTTATATTTATTTATGCAAACACTAAGAAATAGTCTATTTATTTTTGCACCTCCATAGTTCTGTGTGCCATGTATTTTTATCAGAGTCCAAATTCTATTTAATCGCTAAAACATAATAAAAAGGGTTGATCATAGCTTCTGTGTTCAAAGAAAAGAGTGTGTTTATGTAATATTGCACAATAAAGTTGTTTATGAGATGGTAAAATGAGGCTTTTATTTAATTACTTCACATTCATGTAGCACTACAGTAACCAATCAGATCACAGTTACACCCCCCCCCCCAACCCCCCGCTCTTCAATACATCTGCAATACCTTTAATACCACTGCAACCAATCAGATTAGTCCCTCCACCATAATACCATCATAACCAATCAGATCAGTCCCTCCACCATAATACCATCATAACCAATCAGATCATTCCCTGCACTTCTAAACCACTGTACCCAATCATATGCCCCTCCCCCCCACCACTGCAACCAATCAGATCAGTCCTCCAACTTTCAATGCCAATGTAAACAATCAGATCAGTCCTTCCCCACCTCCAATAGCACTGTAACCAATCAGATTACACAAACCCCCACCTTCAATAGCAGTGTAACCAATCAGATCACAGTCCCCCACCTCCAATTGTTTCTAAACAAACAAACAAACAAACATTTTCTTTAATGCCTGTATTCATAAAGCTTTATGACTGTTTTATTCTTCATAAATCTCCATTACAGTAATAAAATGGTGATCCCAAACCCACTGGAGAAAAGTTACAGGTTCAGTGTTGTTTTCAGAAGATCGTGTAATGTTTTTTTGGAATGATCCCCTTACAGAACAGCACGAAAGAGGCTCTTTAAGTCAATAGTGCTAAAGCCCACCTGAAGCCTGGAACATTTCTGCTGATCCGAATTCAACACGCAGGCACACAGAGGGGGCGACACACACCTGCTGCCTCGGATCGAACTTCCACACACAGTCACACAGTCCCACAAACACACACTGATGGTCTGAAACACAAAGTTACAGCTTTCCCTCACCTCTACAGCCGTGTTCTCTTTTACAGTCTTTCACGTTACATTCACAATATGGCCGAAATATCCCTGGCTGACACTGGTATAACTTTGTTGACAACTTCTTCTGATTTTGCATGTCAACAATGAACATCATGAAATTACCTCTACATTACTGTTTGTCTTGTAAAGATGGCAGACGCAACTGCAGAGTCACCAACATAGATCGTATGTTAGACCATTAAATCAATCTCGTCATGAAAACAAACAGAGAATACTGTATGTTTCTCTTGTTCTGGTACTGATATGACATTACATCATACAACAGCGCCCCTACTGGTTATGTTGGTATTGCAGAGCACCAACATATAGAGGTAATTTCTGACGATGTGCCCCAGTGACCCTCCCAACAATCACAGGATATGTGTGGCAGCCATCTTGTGTACATATACATGTAGTTAAAGCAAATATAATCCAGACTTAAGAACTAACTTGTCTCACGGATGTTCCACAACATTAAATGTAACTAAAAATGCACAAAAAGTATGACATGTTCTTCCTTAACAAATAAACAGTTTGTGAATTGCTGTGGTATAAGAGGAATAAAAAACACTTGGGGACATGCTATTACAGGAAAATAATAAACTTTGGGGTGGGAAGAGTAACTCTGCCTCATCACATCTTCTCTTTATCCCTACTCTGAAATTATAAACATGTTGCTGGAAACCCTGACGCTTGTGTCTCAGCAGTAAATGACATCATCATGACTCTGTAATCATTCAATCATCCTCGTCTCCAAACAGCTGAACTCATGGTTATAAGGCGCTTGACTACGCTGTACGCTGAGGGAACACTTCATCACATGCGCTTAAAGAATCAGTTCCATTTTAGGAGCTAATCACAGGTCTGTCCTCCAGGGCTGAGCACTTCTGTCCTGATTGGGTGACTGTGAGTGATTTCCCCAGCAGTCTGAGGAGATAATAGCGATCTGCGAAGGGAATCTTACGTCCAGCCTGAAGAAAAGCTCCAAGCACATTTCCACTTCAGGCTTTTCAGCCTGTAATGCGTGCTGAGGGTCCTAAGAATAAACCCACATTCTCATAATGACCAATTATCACCAGACAACTGACCTAAAACACCACACACGCAGAGACGGGTTATTTTTACTGCCGCCACATTTCACACACTAATTACTGCTTATAATGCAAAAATATTCGTCTAATGAGTAGTGGAGCGCTGGACACACTGACAGTTCCCTCCCAAAAAACATACCGTCCTCCTCGTCCCAGCACGGCGTGTTTAAAGCTCCGGGCATTTATATAAATAGGGAGAAAGAAAGGAAGGAAAGAAAAGAAGAAGAACGTAAGAAACAAAAAGCTTTCAGAAGTAAAGGAACAAAAAGAAAAAAGTGACAGAACAAGGAAGAAAAACAAGAAAAGAAGAGAACAAGAGGGGGGGGAAGTAAATTGTTCATTGTAAATGAATTAGAAAGAAAGAAAGAAAGAAAGAAAGAAAGAAGATCAAAAAAGATGAAGAAAGAAAAGAACACGGAAATGATAAGGGAATGTAGGAAGAACGACAGAAGAAAAGATAAGAAAAGAACAAATAAAGAAACAGGAAAAGATATATAAATATTTAAAAGAAAGAGAAGAAGGGAGGAAATGGGAAAGGAAGAAAAGAGAAAAGGAAGGAAGAAAGAAAGAAAGAAAGAGAGAAAGAAAGAGAGAAAAAAAGAAAGAAAGAAAGAAAGAAAGAAAGAAATGAAAGAAGGGAAGAAAGAATGAAGGAAGATCAGTAGAAACAGAAGCAGTAGGCAGGACAGTAGCAAAGAAGGACAAAATCAATGAGGATGAAAAGAAAGAACAGAGAGATGAAAAGAGGAAGAAATAGGAAGGAAAAGAGAATAAGGAACTAAAGTTAAGAAAAAAGAATTAAAGAAGAGGAGAAGAAATAAAAGGATAGAATTAAGAAAGGCAATAGGGAGGAAGGAAAG
Source organism: Cranoglanis bouderius (assembly GCA_023630585.1). NCBI lineage: Eukaryota > Metazoa > Chordata > Actinopteri > Siluriformes > Cranoglanididae > Cranoglanis > Cranoglanis bouderius. The sequence goes on along the minus strand of CM042562.1, from coordinate 18,285,263 downwards.
AGGAAAGGAAGAAAAGGTGAGGTGTGTCATTTGAATCTTGTGTAAATGTCTGTGTGTGTGTGTGTGTGTGTGTGTGTGTGTGTGTGTGTGGTAATGACCAGCATGACATTTGAGAGAGAGAGAGAAAGAGATGTTTTAGAGGACAGAGAGTCCAGCCGTCTCACACTCAGCTCTAATTGGCTGCTCTGGCAGGATCGTTATCTAATATCTGTGAGAACATGCTGAGAACTACAAGTGCTACCTTACAGCACGTTTAAAGAACCAATCACGGCTTCCTCGTGCGCTGTTCTTTCCACAGACATCGCAAGTCACTAAACTCATTTAAAAGTTCTATGCAGTTCATTTATGAGTCCTAAAGCAGCCTGTTTTTTACTCTTCACGCCGTAAATGACACTCCTGAAACATTCAGGGTTAAAGCGATCCGGCTAATCCTGACCTTTACCTCTTTTTTTATTGTACTGTTTGTTTTTCTTTACCTTCTGCACTATGGAAAACCAGTAATTGTTACTAGACCAGTAATTCAGTCTTTTCCATAATTAAAGCCGAATCCGTTTCAGGACATTGTTATTACCTGAATTCTTTAAAACAGCCAAAAATGATGAAAATTTTTAAAGAAAATCCTGTACTAATAACATCGCTACTATAAGAACACATAAATACGGCTCCCAATCATCAGGGGATTGCGGATATGAATCCCGACAATGCCACAGCCATCGGTGAGAGAACAAGACGGAGCAAGAGAACAACACTGTCCGTGCTTGTCATGGTGGGCGGGGCATTCTCTCGTTCTCTGTCCAATCATGTGCATCTGTGAGCTCATGTATGCCGAAGAGGGTTGATTGTGCTTCTTAGGAAGTTAAAATATCTTGAATATGGTCAAAATGATCCAGCATTTCCTATTAGAAGATTACAAAAACAAAAAAAAACAAAAAAAAAACAAATAAGATGATTAAATCTATTTCTAACATTTTCTTTTCTTTTTTTTTAAATTTATTTTATTATTATTATTATTATTTTTTATTATTATTATTATTTTTTTACTTATTTCTGTAAATAAACAGCGATCTGTTAGACAGAAATGCACCCAACACAACTGAATGCAGTTTAATTTCTACACAAGTGAATTATTTCTAGAACAACACACGGCACTGGAAAAAAAACAAAACAAAACAAAAAAAAAAAACAATAGGAACCATCATAGAAATTCTAATGGTTTCCACTACAAATACCATTACAAACCATCAGCTAACCATTAAAACCATTATTGGTGTTTAATGGTATCCACTAGGCAGAACATGCCACCAATAGAAGGCAAGAAATTACCAATAGAGACCCACAGGGACCATTACAGTTTCCATTAAAACCAGTACAATTCCCATTATAAGCATTAAAACCATTACAAATTCTATGAGGATTTCTATTGTTTTTTTCAGCGTGGGTGTTGTTCTATACTTTTTTTTTTTTTTTTTAAAATAAGGCACATTGTCTGACCGATCAGATCACAGAATTCAACCACACTCTGGTAAACATATCGTTTGTGTCCAAATGGACGAGGCATTTCATGTTTTAGAGGGAAAACGTCTGACTTGTGGTCTAGCAGGTGACCATATCAGACTGTTCAGCTTCTACCAGTAAAACCATGGCAACTGACAATAAACTAAAGACTCTGGAACTGACGGTGCTAGTTCCTGGTGAGTGGAAAGCCAGTAGTTCACTGAACTGCAAGCTAATACTTCTTTAACTAGGTAGCTAGCTAACATAAATGGTTAAAATGAGCGTCAACAGAAGAAAGAAAAAAATTAATATATATTAGGCGGGTGTATACTACTAGCATGAGCCATTATCAAACCCCGGAATCAGGTTTGCTGTGTTAGCTTGCTATGGTAAGATGCTAACGCTGGTTTATGTCAGCGCATCAGTCAGGATGAGATTAATGGTCATGTACGGTATGCGGTGGTCAGATTTAGAAAGGCTTTCCCTCTGGTCCACATTGTCAGATAAACACCGCGAGATGAAAGAGCATCGGTGATTTATACGATTACACATGACATTTATCACGCTAAAAATCTGCTCCTGCAGATCAATGCGCTGCTCGTCTCCGCTCGAGGTCGGGGAGCGAAAGGTCAGCGTGTTTTCCGACAGACGCTCGGATGCTGTCTCTGCTCTCCAATCACGCTCAATACGTCACATGATTGAGCTGTGTGATGGTTTTCCTCTGGCGAGAAGACTCGGACCCGGAGCTTTTCATGGTAACACACCTGGAAGTGCAGTGTGTGTATCCACTGAGAATATACAGGAGGTGAAAGGTTTGTACAGTAACATGTTTATAGGCTCACCATCCACTTTATTAGGAACACCTGTACACCTGCTCATTCATGACGTTATCTAATCAGCCAATCATGTGGTCACAGTGCGACCGTTAGCCGAGTCTCTCCTCTCCCTCACCAGAAATACGATCAGCACGCGTGAACTGTTACAAACAGGTGATGAAGGTTAAGATTTGTAGGGGCGGGGTTAGAGTGGTTAGGGGCGGGGTTAGAAAGAAAGTAAGAACAGAAAGCTTGAAGCAATGCACAAAAGATGAAAGAAAGAAAGTGAAAAGAGAGAAAAAAAAATCAGACAACGGGAAAGAAAGATGAAAGGAAAGACATGAAGGGAAAAGGAAAAGAAGAAAGCTAAGTAAAAATGAGAGGGAATTAAGGAAAGAAAAATAAATGGTATGAATAAAGAACTGTGGGGAAAAGACGGAAGGAAAGAAAGAACGATTTGTTATTATTTCTGTATGTTTAGTGAATTTCTATAAAAAAAGTTCTATCAATAAACTGCAGTGAATCATTTATAATGAATAAAATAAACAGCGGTGTTAGTTCTGGACTTGTGGACGGTGTAGATCTTCACACTGGGTGTGTGTTTGCTGGTTTCAGTACCTGAGCACAGAAATAAACATTTACACGAGAGGAAGAAGAGCTAGTAGCGGAGTGTGTTCTCCTGTGTGTGTGTGTGCGCGTGTGTGTGTGTGTGTGTGTTTTTACACAGTGCAGGAGGAAGAGGAGGAGGAGTGTGATACGTTTAGTGATCGTCAGATCAATAAGCAATTTTGCGGATGGAGGTTACATGGAGGACGCAGAGCCGTATATCAGAGTGACGGAGGGACGGATGAGGAACGAGAGACGGAGGCTGAAGGCAGGAGTGAGGAGATGTGGATCTGCTGTGATTTAACAGGTGTGTGTATTTAACACCGAGAAACAACGGAGAACAAAAAGCATGAAGTCATGAAGGAACAAAAGAAGGAAGAAAGAATACAAGGAGGGAAAGTAAAAAATAAATAAATAAAGAGCGAAGAGAAGAAGTACAGAAAAATGAAAGAGAAGAAAGAGAAGGAAGGAAGGAAACAAATAAAACAACAAAGGGGTAAAAGATGGAATGAAGGAAAGAAAAAGGAAAAAGACAAACAAAACTCTTGAGCAAATAATAACAAAAACGGAAGAGAAAGATAAAAAGAAAGAAAGAAAAAAGAAAGAAAGAAAGAAAGAAAGAAAGAAACCAACAAAAAGGGAACATAAAGCATGAAGTAATGGTATGGGAGATGAAAAGAAAGAAAGAAAGAAAGAAAGAAAGAAAGAAAGAAAGGGAACAAATAAACAATGAAAAGAAAAAAGGAAGGAAATGGCAGAAAATAAATAAAGATATAAGCAAGAAAGAAAGACAAGAAACAAAAAGGGAACATAAAGCATGCAAGAATGAAAGAAAGAAAACAGGATCCCAAAAGAAAGAAAGTAAATAAAAGTATTCACAAAAAAAAAAGATAAAGGAAAGAAAGAAAGACAAAAACACAAACAAAAAGCATGAAGTAATGAAGGAGCTTAAGATAAAGGAAGAAAGAAAAGTGCGAAGGAAAGTATGAGAGAAAGAACAAAAGATGTAAAGGAAAGAGAAAGAAAGGATAAAGGAAAGAAACATCAGAAGCTTCCTCTTTTTTTTTTATTAGGTCTGTTGAAAAGCATGATGTAAAATGAACAGTTTCCCCCTCAGCGTAATTCACCATCAGTGTGACAGACAGAAAGTGTCTGTCTCTCTGTCTCTCTCTCTCTCTCTCTCTCTCTCTCTCTCTCTCTCTCTCTCTCTCTCTCTCTGCACCAGGTTTAAGTGCTCGAGTCTGTTCATCAGTTTCAGACGAGACTGGGGCGTGTAAACGCAGAACCGCCGGAGGAACAGCACATAAAACCCCCTGATTACATCATCACCATAAAACCCCCTGATTACATCATCACCATAAAACCCCCTGATTACATCATCACCATCATCCACTGTAAATCTGGAGCAGAAAAAGAAATGCACACATACCCCGGAGTGGCAAACCCAGTACGTGTGTGTGTGTGTGTGTGTGTGTGTGTGTGTGTGTGTGTGTGTGTGTGTGTGTGTCTCAAAGCACTGGCTAGATGCATGAATATTTTTTAAAGAAAGAAAGAAAGAAAAAGCAAACAAATTAGCCTGGTGAAATGAAGGAACAAATAATAACAATGAAAAGAAAGAAGGAACAAAGAAAAGAATGAAGGAATGTAAGAAAAGGGGGTTCATAAGAAGCAGAGAAAAAGAAACACAAAGAAAGAAAGAAAGAAAGAAAGAAAGAAAGAAAGAAAGAAAGAAACATCAAAGGAAAAAGAAGAATATAGATAAACAAAGATATGAAGCGGGAGGGAAAAACAACAGGACAAAGAATAAGATAGATATAAGAACAGAAAGGAAAATAAAAGAACAAAGGAAATAATGAGGAAATTATGAAACAATAGAAAGAGAAACCAGAAAGAAAGAAAGAAAGAAAGAAAGAAAGAAACCAACAAAAAGAAAACATAAAGCTGGAAGCAATGAAATGAGAGATAAAGTGAAAGAAAAAAAACAGGAACCAGAAAGAAAGTTAGCGAATGAAAGCATAACACAAAAAAGATAAAGGAAAGAAAGTAAGTAAGAAAGAAAGGAAGAGAGAAAGAACAGAAAAAGAAAAGAAAAATCAAGGAAATTAAAGGAAAATGAATACATGTATTAATTAAAGAAAGGAAGAAAGAAAGAAAGAAAGGCCAAAGGAAAAGAAAGAAGGAGTGAAAAATAAAAGAGCAAAGGAAAGAATGAAAGAATGAAAGAATTGAAGAAAAAGAAACATTGGGCCTCATTTATCAAGCTGGATGCGAATGGATTCATTTGTAAATAAATCCATCGGGGTGGCTGTGGCTCAGGTGGTAGAGCAGGTTGTTCACTAATCATAGGGTTGGTGGTTTGATTCCTGACCCACGTGACTCCATGTGCCGGAGTGTCCTTGAGCAAGACACTGAACCCCAAGTTGCTCCTGATGGCAGGCTGGTGCCTTGCATGGTAGCTCTGCTGCCATTGGTGTGTGTGTGTGTGTGTGTGTGTGTGTGTGTGTGTGTGAATGAGACACAGTGTAATGCGCTTTGTAGAACTGCGAAGGTTAAAAGGCGCTATATAAGTACAGATCATTTACCAATTGAAGTGTTTAGGTATTCATGAAAACCCTGTACATTTGGGAAAACGTTCGTATCCTACTCCTGCTCCTGCTCCAAGGATGGAAAGAAAGACAGAAAGAAAAAGAGAGAAGCATGAAAATTGTATGCATCAATTGGGGTATGCCCGACAAACTTCATGCATCATCTCCAGTGTTTTCTATCAGAAAACAGAAATCGGACAGTTCATACAAATCTGACATTGTGATGGACTGATAATCAGCCATGGATGATTAGATCAGAAGATGATCAGATACTCCTCGATTGTTTGTTATTTTTTGGCAGAGGAATAAAAAGCGAACTCAGTGCTCGTCGTTCTGTAGGGTCTCAGGAGTGACTCGCCGGGTCTCAGGAGTGACATCAGTGAGCAGAGTGGAGCTTCAGGACGAGGGAGCGATGATGAAACTCTTCATGCATCACATCATTAAGGTGAGCTGTGAGTAAAGACACGGCAACTCATTAGCTGAGACAGCGGCGGCGTTTAGCGAGTCAGTGGAGCGTGTTAGCGGAGTGCTCCGGTGGGATCGGTGGTGTTTATGAGCGAGCTGTTTTTATCCACACTTCAGAGATGTAGAGAAAATCTCCCACTCTACAGTTCACATTAAAACGAGGAGCTTTTCAGCTCTGACTGAGCGCAGTGGTGGAGTTTGTCTTTATAAAACTCCATAAAGCCCATCGGCTGGACGGTAAATCTCTGGCTAACGGCTGGTGGTGACTCACTCACGTCTCCCCCGGGGTAAAACAGAGGGGTTTTTATAGCCTCAAGGGCAAATGAGCCGTAATGTAAAGATGTTTCCTAGCTGAGGAAACACTCATAATTCTTCTAAATTCCTTCGCTCACTTTATTCTCCTGTTCTGTCCCATTGAGCCACGGCGTCGCTTTAGATTTTATAGCAATACAATTTTTAAAATGTCCAGCATATCTCATCTTTATCTCAAATATGACCAGTATAAACAATCCTGATGGAAATGAAGACAAAAAAAAAAACCTTCCCACATTCAGAATTCTCAAGAAAAGAGACTGAGAAAAATTTCACCAATATTTTTTTTTTTTAATTAAACTTTTTATTTTTTACCTGAATATCATTTCTGTATTATAATAAATAATTTCTAAATAATTATTTATTTTATATATTTATCTAATTATTTTATTTGATATTAATTTTAATAAATAGTACGTATCATCATTTTATGTCTTTACTTTACAGTATATATATATATATATATATATATATATATATATATATATATATATATATATATATATATATATATATATATATATATTTTTTTTTTTTTTTTAACTTTTTTGATGTCATTTACAGTAACTATTGTTTGCAATGTTATCTGTTTGGCCTGGTTGATGTGTTGGAAGCAGGAAAAATGGGCAAGCGTAAGGATCTGAGCAACTTTAACAAGGACTAAATTGTGATGGCTAGATGAATGGGTCAGAGCATCTCCAAAACGGCAGGTCTTGTGGGGTGTTCCCGGTATACAGTGGTAAGTACCTACCAAAAGTGGTCCAAGGAAGGACAACATTGATGTGCGTGGGGAGCAAAGGTGAGCCCGTCTGGTCTGATCCCACAGAAGAGCTACTGTAGCATAAATTGTTAATGAAAAAGTTAATGCTGGCTCTGATAGAAAGGAGTCAGAACATACAGTACATTACAGCTTGCTGTGTATGAAGCTGCGTAGCTGCAGACCGGTCAGAGAGCCCATGCTGACCCCTGTCCACCACCGAAAGCTCCTACAATGGACACGTGATTATCAGAACCAGACCATGGAGCAATAGAAGAAGGTGGCCTGGTCTGATGAATCACATTTTCTTTTACATCATGTGGACGGCCGGGTGCGTGTGTGTCGCTTACCTGGGGAAGAGATGGCACCAGGACGCAACATGGTAAGAAGGCAAGCTGGTGGAGGAAGTGTGATGCTCTGGGCAATGTTCTGCTGGGAAACCTTGGGTCCTGGCATTCATGTGGATGTTACTTTGACACGTACCACCTACCTAAACATTGCTGCGGACCAAGTACACACCTTCATGGCAACAGTATTCCCTAATGGCAGTGGCCTCTTCCAGCAGGATAATGCGCCCTGACACACTGCAAAAGTTGTTCTGGAACGGTTTGAGGAACATGACTAAGTGTTCAAGGTGTTGACTCGGCCTCCGAATTCCCCAGATCTCAATCTGATCGAGCATTTGGAGGACGTAAAGGATTTCCTGCTAACGTCTTGGTGCCAGATACCACAGCACACCTTCAGAGGTCTTCTGGAGTCCATGCCTCGACAGGTCAGAGCTGTTTTGGAATCACAAAGTTTTTTGTAATAACTGTACAAACAAAATCAAGTACATTCTTATTACATTGTGCAAGGTGTCTCTCAGGGTTCAGTCCTCTGCCCTGTTCTGTTTATAATTTATAAGTTGACCCTTAATCAGACGTCATGGACACCTAAACTTTCCACTTCTTCAATTTTCACTGTATTATTTTATAACCTAAACTTCTGAGTAAAAAGTCCGTACACCAAGACTTTTTTTCAGTCCCCAAACATGAAAATAGTACATATTATTTCAACCATAATAATAAACATGCTTAACATTATAGCTATCTTACGCAGCAGTTGGTGTTTAGTTTTTATTATTATTTCCCATTTTTCTCCCCAGTTTGGTCTTGCACATTCCCACCCACTAGCTAACTCTCGTCTATCATACAACAGCTACCAACCGAAGAGGTTAAAGGCTAATGCGAGTTTCTATCGAGACTGATGCTCATGAGGCATCACAGGGCAGAGTAACACACTCGAAGGAAACTGCTATTCGCCCTTTTCCACATACATGAGTTCACAGACGCCTACGATTGGCTAGTGTCACTGTGACTGACCCCTCCCATCCAGCGAGCACAGCCAATTTGGATTCCTGGATGTGGCATCATCGGGATTTGAACTCGTGATCTCCTGACAATCTGAATGCTTTTCTGTTCCACCACTCAGGAGTTTAATAATATTTTTAAGAGTAAAGCCCTATTCAGATCACATTAGTTTTACACGTGGAGGTAGGGAATGTAATCATTATCCCGGTCTCTGGGATTTTATTCCTCTCTCATTTTTTATTTTTTTTTACAGTCTTTTTCTTTATCTCTTGTGAATCGATCATAATTACTAATGACATCCTCCAGTAACATTACTGAACACACACACGTCCAAAAATCTAATCCTGTCTGGATAAAACTTAGGTCTCCTATGCGCAGCCTATTAGCGTTGGATCCGGTAAAATGGAAGGTTAATTAACGCACATGTCCATATTTGCAACTATTCACATCTTGCAACACTATTTACGTTATAAAACTATGTGACATCTCAAAATGACGTCTCAAAATGACTAGCATGACCTTTTCATATACCACATACAAGAATGATAATAAAATATGACTTGACGTACACTTCATTTCAAGCATAAACACTTCAGACTGATTGAGTGCTGAAATCTTTGCACTTCAAACAGCCACAAGTATGAATTATACAGGCGTATCTATAATACAGAATAATGCAACAGAATTCTGGGAGTTTTATCAATGCGTTATTCAGCTCTATCCGAGGCGCTGATTCCCAACAGTCTCACCAAAGCGTCAGGAACTTCCATTTAATTTGTTTTGATTAAAGAAGGAAGTGTCCTGAGGCCTCTGAGAAGGAAGAGGTGATTAAAGGCTGAAATCTGGCTGAGGATCATTTATCCTGATATAAAATACATTATTCACAGAGCAAGACACTTTGTTGTCACTGTAAAATAGGTCCAAAAGAGTCTGCTATAGAAAGCGATCACAATTCTTCCTCAAACATCATTCTTTACTAATGTGAAGTTCAGTTCCAGTACCTAAACACTGCTGGTCTGGAACTGTGAACCAGTGGCTATAAGTGTAATTTACTCTATGTACGCTGTGTTAATTAAATAAGAAATAAAACACTGTGTGTGTATAGTAAAATCTGCTGTACTGAATCTTAGCAACTTACACTGGACTAATCCCTACCAACATTAACAACATGGCTAGAGCACTCAAATGGTTCAGAGAAAAGTTAAACATATGCATATGAAATGAAAGCAATTAAGCTAATGCAGTCTCAATGCTTTTAGAACTGTGTTGTCCCATTTAACTGCATATAAAAGGGTCTTAAAAAATAGATACAGAAATAAATCCCATTTGCCCACCTAATTGGGTCCATTAGGATGCAAAAGATAAGGAAGTGATCCCATATCTGGACTCTGATAAGATTAATGAAAGGTCTTTAAAGGATTAAAGGATAAACTGAGTGAGCCTTGTCACGCAGCTGCACCGTGGGGCCCAGTAACAGCTCTAACTGATGGAAATAATGGCTAAGGAGTTGAAGAATGGAACAGGGGTGAGTGCAGGCCAATTTATTAATAACGTAGAAATAAATAATAAAAACATAGCTGCAGGGCACCAATACTACCCCCTTGGTGGTTCTTGATGGGTTTTTTGTTTGGTTTAAGCCAAGGAAGAAAGAGATATGGGCCTGAATGCTACACTAGAGCAACCATAGCCACCATCAGGTCGACAGGGCAATTATTATTATTATTATTATTATTATTATTATTATTATTATTATTATTATTATTATTATTAAGAAGAAGAAGAAGAAGAAGAAGAACAGAAAGTCCAAATGAAAACAAGAGTGCTTGGCCCCCTAAAAATCACAATATAGTTCACTTTCTGCTTAGACTGCTAAGAAGATGAAGGCATTATGGTTTATGAGATATGGGCCTAAATGCATAATGCTGCACAGCAGCACAATTTTGAGCACAATTCTTTTGATAGAGCTCAAAAGAAAAAGAAAAACAAGAGCAAGAAGAAGAATCCTAACAAAAATGAGAGGCTCCAACCACAAAGTGATTGGCCCCTAAAAAAAATCTTGTTCCCCAGAAAACTGTGCAGACTTGTTATACCATCTTCTCTGATACAATGACAGTCCCAAGAGAGGAGGAAAGAGCACTAAAAAGCTGTAAAGCAAAAATAAATAAATAAATCTCACAAGAGGGCTTGCTCATAGATTTGCGCTGTGAGGCCCACAGGCTTAGCTTGACATCTCTGAGACAATGACAGCCCAGAGAAGGAAAAAACAAAAACAAGCAAGAATGAAGTGAAAATAAAGCTGAAAATGACAACAGAGGGCCTGGTTACAGAGCTGTGTGGTGAAGCCCACTGACCTCATCACTATTACGCATAAAAGAGGTGAAGCTTGAAGGTAAGTCTGAAACGGTGCACCACTGGGAAAATTGGCGGCCGACACCTTGCAGTACCACTCTGACTCCTGACAAGCCTGACACCTCTTTAGCCTCCAAAGTCACCATGGCTTCATCACACCCTCCTCCAGCCACGCTGTGCTACAGGGCATGACACAGCTGTCAATAAATCTGGCCCTGAATCGACAAACACTAAACAGGGCCATGCTGCTGCTTTAGGGTGTAATACACACCGTCACACACAGTGCAATGCTGACACTCTGTCAGCTGCGTAAACACCACTGATGAGCAAGCAGGTAGATCTTAAATCTGTGGCTGCTCTGCTGTTCTTTATCCCTGAAATCATCAGCTCCTGGATGTCCAGCCTACCTGATAGTGGGCTGGTGTTAAAGCGACAAACATAAAACACCTTTTTCCTAATCAGCCATGTTTGGTGTCTGAAGTTTGCTTCTTTACACTACAGTCACACTAGCATGCGACAAGGTGCTTTAGTCGCTTATAGTTTGTCTTTGGGTGGTTTGTTTAGTTCTGATAAGAATTGTTAGTAACTATATATAAAACTAAATAGTTAAACACTAGTCAGCGTGGAAACTGCTGATTAGCTAGCCTACATGCTATGAAAGCACAAAGAAATTACATTCTCTGTTTATTGACTTGTGATATCACAGCAGTTTTTTCTCCTGAATCTTCTTAAACATTAACACTTGGGACATACCACCCCCCCACTTCTATCTCTCTTTCTCTCCCCCCAAACGCCCCCGCCACCAATAACTTCATCAGCGCTGTTCCTCAGCAGATGTGTACAGATGTAATCAAACCCAACATGATCATGATCAAGGCCCTGCAGAACTCTGGCTCTGAGAGGCTGCAGGATGGGAACAGCTGCCCACTGCGCTTTGAACTCAACGCCAGAGAAAATAATAATCTATTTCTCTCCTTTTTACAGGAATATGGCGTCGTGTTGTGGCAGACTTGAGGCAGATGGTGGGAGAGCTTAAGCGAGACTGGAGAGTGTTGGATTACACAGCGGCGAGGGAACAGTGCCGTCCAACACCACTGATAATTAGAGCGAATAACGATAAAAATGACAAACACAGCATAGGACCAAAGAGTGAGCAGAATCATTGACAAATTCAAAGTATCAAACAGATGTAACATTGTTTAATATCTGGAGTGCAGTACTTAAGTATTCACCCCCTTGACCTTTTTAACATTTTGTAGTGCGACAACCAGAAATTGGCCCTAAAAATGGACTTAATTAACAATCAGTTCGCCCTCCAGTGTAACTTTGGCAGAGCGCTTGTTGGAAGGTGAATCTAGACCCCAGTCTCAACTCTCACACCTCGGAACAGGTTTTCTTCTAGTCTGTCCTAGTGGTGCTACCACCACCATGCTTCCCAGTGGGGATGATGGTCACAGTGTTGGATTTCCACCAAACGTAGCACTTTGTACCATATCAAAAAAAGTTCATCAAGGTCTCATTAGACTGCTGAACCGTTTTCCCACATGTTTGTAGAGTCCACAAAACCTAAACCCATGCTTGCTTTTTTCAACATCACTCTTCCATAATGGCCAGATTGATCCTATTTCCTGTAATGATAGACGAGATGATCTGTGTCCGAAATCGTATAATATGACAGTACCTACTGCATTGGATTCAGTACCTACTGCTCGGCCATTGATACAGTACTTATTGATCAGTATAAGTGGTAAGCATGAATACAATCCAGACGTACTACACGGTGCACGGTGTGACAGCTCTTTAGTCTCATTGCATTATGGGATAGCTCAGTATCCACAGTGTCCACTGGCTCCATACTGCAGAATCAAGGCGGAAGCAGTAGGTCATCTGGATATTTCTCGCCTAATGTTTTATGAATACTGAGAATTCGGACATACTACTCCTTTGGCGAACTGCTTTTTCACCTGCTGTATAGTAGGGTAGTAGGGATATTCGGCTGCAGCCTGTGTTTTAGTCTGTTTCTTGTAACACTAATCTGTGTTTTAATATGTTTCCTGTAAAGCTAGCCTATGTTTTACCTTATTTTCTATAACACTATGCTGTGTTTTATCCTTTTGTTAGCAGACATTATTGCACTCTTTACCCTTCAAGGTTTTTCTAGCTTTTTTCAGCCAGCATATTTATTTTGCTTTTAGTCTGATGCAGCTTCAGAAGATTTACTGCTAGTTTATATGTGTTTTCACACCATGTTAGCAGTTAGCCTATTTACTGAGCTGTATAAACTAGAGAAAGTGACCTTACAGAGTTCACAAAGCACCTGTATCTCCCTCAAAATGACAAAATATGAAAGACTCAAAGCAGTCCAGGGATATTTTTTCAGCAAGATTTCAAACTGCTGGATGCTTCCTGTTTCCAAGTCATGTGACTAATGATTTGCTTATTTGTTAGTCAATGTACAAGTAAAATATTCACCTCATTAGTAGTGTACCTTTAATTGTACATTTACAGCATCCTTCATATTGGCATCTCTCACTCACACAAAACACACACACACGCACGCCCACACACACACAGTGAAATGAAGTGGCACATGTTCGGGTGTGGTTCTGGGGTCTGTCAGCGAGTTGAGGCCAAGCTGCTGAATAATTTACACACCAACTCAACATCGATCTCAGCGTGGAACATCTGATACACCACCTGATGCTTTTAGACAGAGAGACAGAGACACAGTGATTAGTTAATGAGGTGGTTAAACAGAAGCAAAGCTTTGAAACACTTTCACTTTGTACCAAATTCTACTCAGAAAAAGCTTATTTATTGGAGCTATAATCTGTGGTGGTACATAAAATGGAGTAAAAACAAAACTGTGGTTAGTAACTTGAGAATCTGTATTATTATTATAACGAACAAACACACAAACAGCTACAGTATTTAACAAAAGTATTATTTTCTTTTGAAATGTAGAGAGTAAAATTCTAAAGAATTTGGTGAAAGAAAAACTAACCAGAGGATATAAGGCTGCTTTACGCTTTCCAACGTTCTCGCTGACTTCTAACACAGATCGGATATGGTCGCATATGTGTAAACAGCAGTGGTCGGCTGTAGCCGATATGGACTACATTTACATGATGTTCTAAACCCTAAACATATGACTCACATCCCATCACATTCTGAAGTTAGTGTCATTGTTATGTGATAAATAAATGTGCCAGTGTATGATAGTTGGATCCTGATGCGAGTGTAAGCACGCACTGTAAACACACATCTGATTTTCCTACATACAAATCCTACATAGTACAACAGTTACATGCCACAACAGTTAACAATAAAAATCTGGCTGCAATGATTTACAGTCCCCTCTGAAAGTATTGGAACGGCAAGACCAATTCTTTCTTTTTTTTGTGCTATACACTGAAGACATTTATATGAGATGATAAATCAGAATTTCAGCCTTCATTTCCTGATATTTACATCTATGATGTGTTAAACATCTTAGAACATGGCACCTTTGGTGGCAGACCACCCAATTTTTAGGTGAGCAAAAGTATAGGAACAGATCGTCTTAAAGTATATGAAAATAAATAACACTTGTTTGCAATAACTGCATCAAGTGGTTGACTCACTGACACCAAACTGTTGGTTTCTTCTTTTGTGAAGCTCCAGGTTTTTACTGCAGCTTCTTTCAGTTGTTGTTTATTTCAGGGGGTTTCTCCCTTCAGTCTCCTCTTCAGGAGGTGAAATGTTGCTCAGTTGGGTTAAGGTCTGGTGATTGACTTGGCCAGTCTAAAACCTTCCACTTTTCCCCCCGATGAAGTCCTTTTTTGTGTCGGCAGTGTGTTTTGCATCGTTGTCTTGCTGCATGATGAAGTTCCTTCCGATTAATTTGGATGCATTTCTCTGTAAATTGTCAGACAACATGTTCCTGTAAGCTTCTGAATTCATTCTGCTGCTTCCATCATCAATAAAGATTAGTGAGTCTGTTCCAGAAGCAGCCATGCAAGCCCAAGCCATGACACTACCTCCACCATGTTTCACAGATGAGCTCGTATGTTTTGGATCATGAGCAGATCCTTTCTTTCTCCACACTTTGGCCTTTCCATCACTTTGGTAGAGGTTCATCTGGGTTCAAGAACTTTTGTAGCTCATCTCTGTATTTCTTTGTGAATTTAAATCTGGCTTTCTGATTCTTACTGCTGATGGGAGGTTTGTGTCTTGTGGTATGGCCTCTATATTTCTTCTCTCGAAGTCTTCTTCAAATGGTGGATTGTGCTACCCTCACCCATGCCCTGTGGAGGTTGTTGGTGATGTCACTGACTTGTTTTGGGGTTTTTCTTCACAGCTCACACAATGTTTCTGTCATCAGCTGTTGTTGTTTTCCTTGGCCGACCCAATCAGTGTCTGTTTCTCAGTACACCAGTGGTTTCCATCTTTTTCAGGACATTTCAAATTGTCCTATGCCCAATGCTTGTGCAATGGCTCTAATGGACTTTCCCTCTTTTCTCAGCTTCAAAATGGCTTGGTTTTCTCTCATAGACAGCTCTCTGGTCTTCATGTGGGTTTATCCTTTTTAAATACAAATGCAGTCTTCACAGGTGAAACCCAGACTCAATAAATCTAACAGGGCACACCTGGGCACCAAGGAACACCTGTCAATCACATGCCCTGATATTTTTGATTACTTGCTAAATGTATGGGTTCAAACAGAAGGTGCCATGTAAATATCAGGAAATTAAAGCTGAAATTCTGATCCATCGTCTCATATTCCTCTTCTGATCTTATAGCATAAACAATAGAATTGGCCTTGCCGTTCCAATACTTTCAGAGGGAACTGTATATGGTGTCTTTGACATTAACTCTGAATTGACTGCTGCTCTTTTTTGCGTTGAGCATGGCTGAATATGGACATTTCCAGACAGATGGTCCCTAAAAGGTCGTGCTCGTTCTGGGGAGGCGACAGAACAGAGGCAAACTCGATGAGCCGAAGCTCGTTTGAAACCTGCCAGCTACAAAGAGCATGCTCAGATCCTGCAGCTAACGCCAGGCACCCATTCGATCATAACCCAGCGTGCTTCACACACTTTTATCCTCACACACCCAGTGCAGTGCGCTAGCATCACTAGCACCACAAAACCGCCCATCCTAAACAACCTGGAACTCCAAAAAAGACGATGTTCATGATGTCTTATTTACACTTCCACCTGCCATGAGGAGCACTGAACATCAGAAGAGCCTTTAGAGCTCCATTTCCATTGTTATTGTTTATGCAACCAACAAAAATGTACTAATTATTATTATAATTATTATTATAATTATTACTCATAACTAGTAACACTATATTACCTTTGAGGTAATTTAAGATATATTGATTATGTTAATAAAAATAATAAAAATTTTACTACTATAAAAATTCCAAAACACAAGCTAGGAGGAAAAATTACTGGTTGTCACGAATCACAATGCATGATGGGATTTTACTGTAATACTAATAATACTAACAATACTACTACTACTATTATGCAAATATAGCATAATAGTAAGAGTATAAAATAAACTAATATTATGAGTACTAATATTAAAATAAGCACTAACAGTATGAGTAACAGTATAAAATAAAATGCAATAGTATGACTACTAGGATAAAATCAGCCAATAGTATGGTTAGTAGTATAAAATTAGCACTAATAGTATAAGTACAGTATTAGTAATAATACACACTAATAGTGTGAGTAGTAGTTTGTATATAAGCACAAATAGTATGAGTCCTAGCATGAAAGTAAGTAGTAATAGTATGTATACTACTACTACTCCCCTGCTCATCTCACAACTGTTACCCCACCTCATCCCACAGCGTTCTTCAGAGGACTCACACATCTACCTTCCCCAATTACCCCACCCCACCTCCATCCAACAGCCATCCTTAAGGGAATCACAACTCCCACCCCCACCTATCAGTCACTATCAGCCAGGTGATGAGACAGTTGGAGAAGCTGAAACTTGGGAAAGCTGCAGGACCTGACTGAATCAGTCCCAGGATACTGAACGTTTGCACCAGCCAGCTGTGTGGAATCCTCCAGCATCTCTTCAACCTGAGCCTTCAACAGGAGAAGGTACCAGAGCTGTGGAAAACATCCTGCCAGGTTCCTGTTCCGAAGAAGACAACTCCCTCCTCCTTGAATGATTATAGACCAGTAGCCCTCACATCACATGCCATGAAGGTCCTGCAGACACTAGTGCTGGATGTTGTAGTCATATATGTACTACAAAAGGTCCTCTCCCATCTGGACTGCAACAACACCACAGAGAGAATAACTTTCTTTGATTTGAAGCACATTTAACACCATCCAACCTGCTAAGAGAGAAGATGAGAAGAATGCAGGTGGATATCTCCTGGGTCACTGACTACCTGTCGGACAGACCCCTAGTTGTGTGGCTGGGAACCTGCCAGTCTGAGCAGCACTGGAGCACCACAGGGAATTGTGCTCTCCCCCTGCCTGTTCACCCTGTACATGACAGATTTTCAGTACAGGTCAAATCTCTGCCACCTTCAGAGATTTTCTGATGAGTCTATGGTGGTCAGGTGCATCAGGGATGGACAGGAAGAGGAGTAAAGAGTCCTGGTCAACAACTTCGTGGAACGGTGCGGGAAGAACCATCTGCTCCTCAATGTGGCCAAGACCAAGGAGATAGTGGTGGACTACAGGAGGAAGAAGACCACAACCAGCCCCATTACTATCATGGGTCAGGATGTTGAGCAGGTTCACACCTACAGATACCTTGGTGTCTATCTTGACAACAAGCTGGACTGGCAGGTCAACACAGATGCTTTGTACAGGAAAAGGATGAGCAGACTCTACTTTCTGAGGAAGCTCAGGTCCTTTAATGTTTGCAACAAGATGTTAGAGATCTTCTACCAGTCAGTGGTGGCCAGTGCAGTCTTATCTGCAGCTGTATGCTGGGGAGAGCTGGAGATGAAAAAAACAAACAAACTCAGCAAACTGACAAAGAAAGCTGGCTTGGTCTTGGGCTGCTCTCTGGAAGTTTTGAGGTGGTGGTTGAAAAGAGGACACAAAATAAATTCAGTCATTCTGGACAGCGAATAACATCCCCTCCATGACCTACCAGTTAAACAGTGGAGCTCCTTTAGCAGAACACTCATCCAGCTCGGCTGTAGAAAGTACCGGTGTACAGGAGTACAGGAGGTTGTTTGTACCAACAGCGATCACACCGTACAACAGCTCACTGCCATTCACTATTCATATCCATATGCACTGCCACATTGTTTACAATGTCGACACGAGTTAAATAAAATGGAGAATAATATGTAATAATATGCACAAAAATAATGCGTATAAAATAGGAATAGCAATATGAATATGAGTTTGAACATATACACTGTAAATACTAATATAAAATACGCAGCAAGAGTATGAGTACTAGTATGAAAATAAGCAGTAATAGGATGGGAAGTAGTATATCAATCAGCGGTAATAGTACGAGTATGAAAATAAACAGTAATAGTATGATCACTAGTGCACTACTTATTTATTTATTTATTTTTATTTAACCTTTATTTAACCAGGAAAGGCTCTTGAGATTACAAATCTCTTTTTGAAGAGCGTCCTGGCCAAGATAGGCAGCAGTTTCACAGTTACAAACAGACAACATAACACAAATAAAAAGTAAAAAAAAAAAAAAAAAAATACAATCAAAAACCTAACAGAACTAATAGTAGAAGTGAGTACTGGAAACATAGAATTCCTATAGAATTAGTACTACTATAGAAACATGAAACAGCTGATAGTTATACTTGTAAATCTTTTAATTTTTCTTCTTGTGACTGATTAATACAACTGTGTAGAACTGTGCATCTGAGCAGCGAGGCTAGTGTCATTAATAAGTGCAAAAAAAATCAATAGCCACCACTTAGCGTAACACAACTGCATAATTCAAGAGAAAATCAATACTGAGTGAAGTAAAGCTACTGAATGTTTAACACAGTAAACGAGTCACACTGTCATTTTACTTCAGTGTAATCAGAAGATTTAAATTAGAGCAGATATCTGTCCCTGGCCTTGAGTTTTGTTTTGTTTTTTTGTGTTGTTTTTTAAATATTGATTTATTCCTGAAATAAATGTGAATTTAGGTTTAGTGAATGCTTAGATTTAAGGATGCAGTAGGGATTCAAAAAGTTTCCATTTCCATCATGCTAATTAGTCACTGTTAATTTCTCCTCAATAGCATTAGCTGTGTAGCAAACCGCAGGAGTGAAGTATGGCTTTAAAAGTGGCCATGATTGATTAAGTACCCGCCGGATAAGTGGACAATCCTGTAGGACGTCCACAAGAGGATGAAGGAGGAGGGGAAGAGGAATGAAGAAGAAAAAAAAAGATGAAATGGACAAAGGAAGAGATGGGAAGAGAGAGTAATCAGGCAAAAGAAAATTAGAAAGAAGAAAAGGGAAAACTTAATATAACCTAAAAAAGAAGGAAAATTCTCATATGATCATTTCTTCTTTTTTTTTTATTCCACTCTTCTTTGTTTTTGTCTTTCCTTTTCAGTCAATCTAATAAAATGAGCAACCAGACAGGACAGATTGGAAAGAGGTAATGAGTAGAATAGTCAATAAAAGAAAAAAATATTTTTTTAAAAAATTAACCATAAAACAAAGATTTTTCTTCCCTATCTTCCATATCTAGTTTTTTTTTTAACGATGGTTTACTCATTTGTATTTTTCTTTCTTTCTTTCTTTCTTCCATAAAAAAATTGGATGAATAATAATAGTAATAATAATAATCATCATCATCATTTACATTTTAGACAATAAGACCTCATTTCACTTTCTTTCTTTTTCTTTGTTTACAGTACTGTGCAAAAGTTTTAGCCAGGTGTGAAAAAAAGAATGCTGTAAAGTAAGAATGCTTTAAAAAAAAAAAAAATAGACATGTTAATAGTTTATATTTATCAATTAAAAAAATGCAAAGTCAGGGATTTTGTAGGCATATAGTCAGGTGTATGATTAAACAATTATACCAAACAGGTGCTAATGATCATCAATTCAATTCCTTCAAAAACTGCAAGTGTACCTAGAAGAATTGATGCTGTTTTGAAGGCAAATATTGATTTGATGTAGATTTTTCCTCTGTTCACTCACTTTGCATTTTTTTAATTGATAAATATAAACTATTAACATGTCTATTTTTGAAAGCATTTTTACTGGCCTGGTTTTGCCTGTATTTCCTCATTTGTAAGTCGCTTTGGATAAAAGCACCTGCTAAATGTATACATGTAAATGTAATGTACTTTACAGCATTTTTTCACACCTGCCTAAAACCTTTGCACAGTACTATCTATCTATTCTTTCTTTTATTCCTAATGTATATATCTCCTTATCTGTCGGTCTTATTTGTTGTCATTTTTTACTCCCCCCCTCCTTTGTGTCTAACAGAAACGTGAGGAAAAATGTAACCAGTAAATTATTTTCATTGTTTTATTTTTTTACCATTCTTTCTTTTTTTATCCATCTTTTTATCTAGTTTTATTTATTTATTGTTTCTTTTTTCCTTCATTTCTTGTTCTCCTCTTTATCTCTCTTTCTGGTGGTTTTTTTTTTGTGTGTGTGTTCGTTTGTTTGTTTTTTGTTAACAGGTGAGTTTTGTTCCTCCTCTTTATTCTAATATTCTCTCGTAACAGTACTGGACCTGAACACACACACACACACACACACATTGCCTAATTAGCATTTTTGTCTTCCTAATATGTGTTTATAAAAGGCTTCTGTCAGAGAGCAGTCAGGTGTGTGACAGACAGACAGAGAGAGAGAGAGAGAGAGAGAGAGAGAGAAGTGACAGAGGGAGAGACAAGGAAGAAAAGACTGGGGAAAAGCAGAGGAAGAGAAATAGAAAAGCAAAGTGAGCAGGAGAAAAAAGAGAAAGATGGAGGGAAAATAGTGAAGGAGAATATGGAGGTATAGGAAAGAGACAGGAGGAGAGAGTGAAATACAGTGATGTGGGAAGAGAGACAGAGAGAAAGTGAGACAGGAGGTGAGAGAAAGAAAGACAGATGGAGAGGAAAACACTTTGTAAACACACTGTAACATTTAGATATAGCTAACACTAAACAACTAACTGATAGAAGCTAACATTACAGGGGTGCTAGAAGCTAACATGTGGGGATTTCTAGAAGCTAAACTGGCAGGGTGTCTAGAAGCTTACCTTACAGGAGTTCTAGAAGCTAACCTGAAGAGATTTCTAGAAGCTAACCTGAGGGGATTTCTAGAAGCTAACCTGAGGGGATTTCTAGAAGCTAACCTGAGGGGATTTCTAGATGCTAACCTGTGGGGATTTCTAGATGCTAACCTGTGGGGATTTCTAGATGCTAACCTGTGGGGATTTCTAGATGCTAACCTGTGGGGATTTCTAGAAGCTAACCTGTGGGGATTTCTAGATGCTAACCTGTGGGGATTTCTAGATGCTAACCTGTGGGGATTTCTAGATGCTAACCTGTGGGGATTTCTAGATGCTAACCTGTGGGGATTTCTAGATGCTAACCTGTGGGGATTTCTAGATGCTAACCTGTGGGGATTTCTAGAAGCTAACCTGAGGGGATTTCTAGAAGCTAACCTGTGGGGATTTCTAGATGCTAACCTGTGGGGATTTCTAGATGCTAACTTGTGGGTATTTCTAGAAGCTAACCTGAGGGGATTTCTAGAAGCTAACCTGTGGGGATTTCTAGATGCTAACCTGTGGGGATTTCTAGATGCTAACCTGTGGGGATTTCTAGATGCTAACCTGTGGGGATTTCTAGATGCTAACCTGTGGGGATTTCTAGAAGCTAACCTGACAATATTTCTAGTTTTGTGTAACAGCGAGTTAGACTAGACGCTAACTTAATTTGTCCGTTTATAATTATATTAATTCACCTGATTATTAGGATATTTGTGAAAAAATACACCCAAAAAGATTCAATAGTTACACACAAACAATTCACACCATTGGTATTTCAGAAACAGGAGAAAGATACAGTATAATAATCATAACCACCATTTTAAGTTGTTTTTTTTTTTTTTTTTTTTTAACCACAATCCAGCACGTATGAAGCGTCGGTTCTCCGAATCGAGGTATTGTGAATCGAGTGATGTATCTATCTCTCGTTCACAAACAAGTCGGATCTTTGAGTCAACACTTGCCAATCTGAAGAGCCGATTTCGCAGTTGAGAAGCGATTGAAAGTCATTGGGATTTTTTTTCTAAATTAGAATGTAAAGTATGAAATGCTTCATGTTGCATTAAATTAAAAAAATCCATTTGCTTTTGAAATGTTGAGTCTGATAAATAGTACAAATATTCCAGCAATATATTTAAGTACAGTACTTCTACTTCCTTGTGAATCATTGTGGATATATTATCTCTGTTTTTATATAGAAATTAATGCATAAACCACCACAGTGGTGCAGCTTGAACTCGGAGCTTCGATTTCTTAAGCAGTTTTAAAATGGATTATTTTTGATAACTGATTAAATAAAAGTAATTATTGCTAGTGCACTCAGATGTTTTATTTTAATTTTTATTTGCATCCCTATTGTGTATCAGGTGCAGTATGTGTGTGATCATGCACAGCACAATTTAATCACATTACTGTCCGATCTAATAAACGCAGATCCTTTTCTCTCTCTGCGCCATCTCAGGAATGTAACCTCGTCCTCGGAGATGGAGGAGATGCCAAACCGCACAAAGAGCTTTATTTAATCTAATAGACGAGTCCTGGCAGAGGCAGAGAGACATGCATCGGCTCATCGTAAAAATAAATAAATAAAATACTGTGCAGAGAGGGCTTTTATATAAATAAGCCCATTGAGTTCATTAGGAAATGGATGAAGCAGCATATTCATTGATCTTAACAAGCCCTCCCACTTCTGACCTTCACGAGCTAAATATAAAGCTGTACCAAGACGTACCGCATGTGCTTTCTGAAAATTTTGAGACCAATTTCAGAGAAATGCTGCATGTAGCAGAATGACATGTACGGTATTGTTTAAAGGGCTTGTTTAAAAAGTTACAGGTCAGGTTGTTTCCAGACGCTAGCATTTGAGAGAATAAATTTTAATATAAACCCTGGTAATCAGTCACAGTCTTCGAGAAAACCTAAAAACAATGTAGTTTGAGCCAGTGCACATAAACACTGTTTCACAAATAAGAGTTTTTTTAAATACAAGAATATAACATTGCACTTCCTTGCTGAAAAAACAAACAAACAATAGAAACCATCACAGAAATTCTAATGGTTTCCACTACAAATACCATTACAAATCACCATTATTTAATTGCAATTATTGGTCCTTAATGGTATCCATTAGACATATGCCGCCAATAAAAGGCAACAAATTACCAGTAGAGACCCACAGGGTCCATTACAGTTTCCATTAAAACCAATATAATTCCTGTTATAACCATTACAAATTCTATGAGGGTTTCTATTGTTTGTTTGTTTCTTTGGGGGTTTTTTTCAGCAGGGCTTTGTAGCCTATTTAACATATAATAGTTAATTCGCAAATTTAGAAAACAAAGATAGTGCTTTACATTCATTAACCCTCAACTAAATTCCGACATGACACAGAGATGCTGAATTTATCCAACATTTAGTGCTATATTGCACATAATGTAACTAATTTTATACTTTATTTTATTTCATTTCAAAACTGAATCAGCTGTCAGTGCATTATGGGCCAGAAAAGTTTCCCCAATCCTTACTTGTACTCTAGTAATTGACAAAGAGACAGGTGCATGACATTTGAATTGAGATTTTCGCAAGTCTGTGCAAATTATGCATGACGCTACAAAGCGACAAATCCAAACAACTGGCTTGAATTCACTGGACCAATCCTGTGGGTCAGTTCCCCACTCCGCACACACTTTACCTGTCATTAGTTCCCAATTACTGTTTGATGCACAAAAATGGAAAGAAATCATGTATTATGTTGTAAAAATGTGCCCTGTATAGCTTAAAGATGGGATGGGTATGGCCGGATGTTGTTTTTTTCTTTCTTCGGACACAATTCTGTGTTGTTGCTGTGGCGGGAGTTGTGTCAAGCTGGTTACAGCTGGTTACTGTGTGCTAGCTAATGAGAGAAGACGGTATTTTGTACACTGTGATGGTGATGACCACTATTTTCATATAAAGCACACGTTACATCATTCCAAACAGTACCATGTGTGTCCTGACTTATATGCCTGTTAGAATCAAGGAACATTGTGAAAGCTGTTACCAAGCCTGACAAACCAGATTCCCTCACTTCCCAACTACGGTCAGGAATGAGAGAGTGGAAAGGTAACACTTAAAACCATGGTTTCATTTCATCCTGTCATAAACAAACCTCTTATTAAATGTATATAGACACATTATGGGGAAAAAAAATACAGCTTGGAGGGACATAGCAGAGTTTGTTGGTGTCTCTTGTAAGTATGTAGCTAGTACAATTAGTTTGCTTTGCTAATCTAATCTGAGAACAAAGCTAGTATGTAGCTAAGCACAAAACATGTAAATCACACATCACATCACATCCACAGTAATACATACACTAGATGTTTGACCCATGACCTTTACATCATTTTCATTTGTTTTGACAATATGAACATAAAGCATGCCCCGGTGTCACATAAAGTATATGTGTGACGGCGGGCCTGCAGCCCACATGCATGAAAGCCGACATGCTCCTCACACAATTGCCATCCGGGTGCTGAACGGACAGCTCCGCTTCAGCATCCCACTTGTTGTAGAAAGCACAAAAGCAAATGGCTGCCAGGCGGGGCGGCAGAAACACACACGGTTGGTGGCCAATGATTGCAGCAGCAGCTCTGCAGAAGCTAGAAGGATATAAAAGGGCACAGCCAACACAGAGAGGAGAGCACATTCTCCTGTCCTGAACCTGCTGATGCGCTTTTCCTTCTCTCCTGCAGACTCCAACAACTACGAAAACGACACCCAAAGACGGGCCACACTGCGCCCCGAGCCTGCGCCCAAGTCCAGCTACAAGCTCCTTGGGTCCCGCCTCGATGCTGCTCCAGCCCGCTCGCCATGCCCCATGCCAGGACGACCGTGATGACAACCACCTTCACCCCGAATCCTCATTCCCTCACCATCCTCGGCCCCACTTTATGTAAAAATAAAAGAGCACTATTTTTTCCTATTTTTGCCTCCTGTGTGTCTGTGTTCAGCCCACCGCAGTCTTGAGTAGCTACAGTGGTTGAGAATACGGGCATGAACACGGACCCAGCCCATACCCCCCGTCATGGACCCCATGCTACAGTGCTTACTGGAGACAAACACCCAGCAGAAAGGCAAGATTCTGGTTCGCTGTGGCCTGTCTCCCACCAATGCGGTGGCAGAGTACCACCGATAGCCCTACCACCCCAGAGCCACCCCTCAATCTCAGATGGACACACCGCTCTGCACAGCTAAGAGGTGGCTTTAGCCCAAAAGGCACACCGGCTCCGGTGTGTTTTGACCTGTCTGGGTCAAAACCTCTGCTGGCAAATGGCCTCTCCTCGTCGAGCTGATCCTGGAGCTCCCAGTCCAGCTGCTTCTTGGGCAAAACTGGCCAGGTTTCCCCACATACCCCCAACCCCCCCAAAGGCTCCCCCCAAGGGTACGATGCAGACGGAAGCTGTCAGATTCCCAGATGCGGGTCCGACTGGTCGCATGGAACATGGAAAAGGGGACACCGAAGTTACCTCAGCAGATAAGAAACACATACCCCCTAACACTGTTTCTTCTGTGTTTCACCAGGTCGCCCAGCAGGGGAACTTTGGACATGTGCAGAAAGAGGATGACCACCTGAAGCACTGCTGGGGTCAGGTGCAACAAATAGAAGGAGTTTAAAAAAAGACTTAAAGACATCCAGCCTTCTATTTCCTGGTCAAAAAGGGGTTACTTTTCTACTGGAGGGAACGCGAAGGCCAGACCGATGACCTTCTTGTAGCCCCCCACTCAAACACCACTCCTAATGCACCTGGCCCACTCGCACCTGCTGGCTCGCAACACACTGGAAAAGCTACGAGACAGATTCCTCTGGCTCAGCATGGATGCAGAAGTCCGGGCTTTCTGTCAATGGTGCCCCCAGTGTCCGCACACTGCACCCCAGAAGCCGGCACCCACACCCTTCATCCCTCTCTCCATCATTGGCATCCCCTTAGAGAGAATAGGCATGGACATCGTAGGGCCGCTCCCAAAGTCCGCCCGAGTTCATGAATACATCCTGGTGATTATCCACTATGCCACCAAGTACCCTGAGGTGGTTCCCCTTTGAAAAGCCACCTTCTGCAACATCACAAAAGAACTCATGCTTCTGTCACGTGAGGATCCCCAAGGACATCCTGACCAACCAAGGTACGCCCTTTATATCACATCTAATGGTTGATCTGTGTCGGCTGTTGCAGGTAAAGTACCCGAGGATGTCTGTCTACCACCCCCAGACTGACAGCCTCGTCGAATGTTTTAACCAGACACTCAAATGGATGCTGCAATGGGTGGTCAATGAAGAGGGTAGGAACTGGGACCTCCTCCCCATGTTCTCTTCGCTGTCCGAGAGACACTACAAGCATCTACAGGCTTCACCCCCTTCAAACTCCTCTTTTGATGGCGACCTCAGGAGGCCTGAGAAGCCTGGGAGGAACAGCCCACTCTCTTGTCGAGTGCATACAGGATATGCAGGGCGGCTCAACTGAGTGGCTCCGATCATCCGGAAGCACATGGAGGCCATACACTGGGACCAGCAAGGAATCTATCATCGACCAGCCCAGCCTAGGGAGTTCCAGCCAGGCAATCAGGTGCTCCACCTACTGCTGAATGCCTCCTACAAGTTTCTAGCATGCTGGCAGGGCCCGTACACAGTCCTCAAGAGGGTGGGTCCAGTAAACTATTGCCTGCGACAGCCCAGCAAGTGTGCAGACACCCTATTATATCATATTAAACTGTTGAAACGGGTCGAGCCAGCGCCAGTGGTGTCTGCTTTTGTCACTCATCCCACAGATCCGGGGCTTACTAAATCCACAAGAGAAGAAAATAGAGGAGGTAAAGGACTATCCCTGGCCCACCTTTTTGGGGTTGGCAGGATATTACTGAAGGTTCATTCCTAATTTCTCCTCTCTAGCCTCCCCCTGCTCAGATATTTCCAAGATCCAACTGGATGGGGTGCGATGGACTGATGAGATGGAGCAGGCATTACAGGCCCTCAAACAGATGCTCACCAGCTCTCCTGTCCTGTAGAACCCAGACTTCAACCTTCCCTTCACAGTCCACATGGACACCTCCGAGACATGGCTGGTTGTCATCCTGTCACAGACCTTTGAGGGAGAAGAGCACCTGATCTTGTACTTCAACAGGAAGCTAACCCCTGCCAAGAGGAAGTGTTCCCCTGTTGAGAGAGAAGTGCTTGCAATAAAGTGGGCCATAGAAGAACTGCATTACTACCTGACAGGTCATCACGTCACATTAGTGACTGACCACGTTCCTCTACAATAGATGGCCATGGCAAAGGACACCAATGCCAGGGTAACAAGGTGGTTTCTTTCATTGCAGGACTTCTCTTTCCAGGTGCAGCACAGAGTGGGGGTTCACCATGAAAATGCAGACAGCCTCTCTGAAGGTAGAGCCAAGGGCCCAGCTTCCATCAGCAGTAGGCTCGGAGCTGGGGGGAAGGGGCGGTACTGTGACGGTGGGCCTGCAGCCCACACACACCAAATCCGATGCGCTCTGGGATAAATTCTTTGGGGATAAATTCATAAATTTAAAATCTATGTCCTGAATTTATATACTTCTGTAAAGCTGCTTTGGGACAATGTCCAGTGTTAAAAGTGCTATACAAATAAACTGAACTTGAACTTGAACTCCAAGCCGCCACTTGTTGTGGAAAGCGCAAAAGCACATGGCTGCAATATAAAAATACCTCATACTTTTTGTGGAGGTCACATGACAGTCACATCAAGGTTTGGACAACTGACATTTGTTTGCATTTATTTTAAATTTTCTTTGGGGTACCAATATATTTTCCATATAGGTTTTTAAAAGAAGATGCTATTGGTTAAGAATTAAGAAACATTAAAATGAAGATTTTTCTTTGAGGAAAGGTATGTAGATTCCTATATTGTTTTTAAGTTTTTATATTATACAATAATTTGCCAATCATCCTGGATCTTATTTTATCTTCAAAAATGTGTTTTTAATACACAGCACCACACAATGATTACAGTTTTTGGTACATTTCTCAGATCACAACTGAAATTCTCAAAACTACTTGTTCAAACTCTGCATCATCTAGTCACTTGTGCACATCATAAAAGCAATGTCTTATTCTTTTGAACAAATTGCAAATGCTTTGGTACATTCATGCAATTGTTTATGTACAAGTGTCTGCTGTTTCCTACATTATCAATTGCTTATGTCATGTCGATCAAAATGTATTATATGGTTCTCTGTTGAATAGTCTTACCCCTCAAGACATCTAGGCATTAGTTCATTGAATAAGCCATTAAATGCAAAATGGTTGAACTAGTTGTCATAAACTGTCACGCATATTTTCCACACATTTCTATTAGACGTTTTGTAAATGTGCCCTGAATTGATGAATTGTGTAGGTGAATCTTGACTTTCACTAATGACGGGAATGTGAAGCGTTAGATCAACCAATGATCAACCAGTTCTCTAAAATAGCTCAAAGGTGCATCTCATGAACCTTCAATTGGCAAGCATATATAGACAGAGCACAACACAGTGTTACAATTTCTGACAATGGAAGAACAACAAGGAAATGAACAGGGTCAACAGCCGGAAAGAAGATGAGGAGTAAGGATGCATGGTGGAAGGGTAGGGAGGCAAAACAGAGGAAGCGGTAGAAGAGGCCAAGGACATAGTCACGTTTCTGATGGAATAATGGTCATTATTATGGACCATGTTCTCAATCATGGGTTTACAATGGTCGAGGCTAGTTGAAGGGTGCATCCAAATGTTAGGAGAACAACCGTGTCCTCAATCATTCAGACGTTTTGTAGACAAGAACTGGTAAATATACTTTATACAGATACATAAATTTTCCCCCTTTGTGCTGTAAAATAGTCTTGTCTTTTTCTTTTCTGTATCGCAGTGGCATTGTACTGTAATTTGTTGACAGACCAACAGTAAAAGTGTGAATGTGAATCCTGTCCAATCTCTTGCAATCAGTATCCCACATACAGTAATGTGTCATTTGTACTGGTGAAATTGATATATGCCATACAGAAAAAGTGCAGCCGTGTGCATTTTCAATACAGTAATTGTCATCAAAACCGTAGCCATAGATTACATCAGGTAATATTGACAGAGTTCACTGTTATACTGACAACATGACTAAGCATTTTGACTCTCTTGTTTGTGAACAATGACACAAGGACTTGTCATTCTGATGGCACTGACATGTTCATTGACATAAATACTTACATTTGAGAGATGAACTAAAGACTTTTGAGCAAGTTACAGGCTTTTGCAGGTTGTGTGGTGCTGTTTGTAGGAATTGTTTTGAGAAATGCACATACTGGTTTGCAAATATTAGGGATGATTCGAGAAATGTACCAAAGCAACTGAGAAAAACTGTAATAATAATCTCTCAGTGGAATTTTAAAAAAATCTTCTTTCCAGGACAGTAAATTCTCCCCAGCTCTCTCTCCTGAGGTGTGTGTTGATGCCGTCGATGGTTCAGACCGACTCACAGGAGAAATGTCCTTATTCCTGTCTGTGTTCTGAAGGGTGTGTTTATGCGTCTCAAAACCCAGCAAAAGGGCACGAGTGCGTCTCATCAGAGTGAAACTGACCGGGTGAAAAGGACCCTCTCAGGAGCATCATTATCATAATTTTAATGTCATCACCTTCTGACGGCTTTGTCTTCCAAAAAAAATCCAGACATCTCCATTCAGAAATCGGACCAACGGGCATTTCCTTTGAGTACCAAACAAATATTGACATTTGAGATTTGAGAAGTTGAGATCAGAGCCTGGAATGACTCTGTCTCCAATGTAATGAGATACTTTAATGAGAAGGAAAAGAAAAAAATTGAAACAAGTAATAAATCTGTATATTTCCTCATATCTAAAATATGTGCAATATTGGTGATGGAAGTAGAACTAGTTAATAAGGAACTTATTAAATTAGGAAATTAGGAACTACAGACATTTGGAGAAACCTGCTAAGCCCAAAAAAGACACCGAAGAGAAAAAAAGAAAGCTTGAGAAAATAGTGAAACTATTTATCTTGCAAAACCTATAGAGGTAGGGAACTTAAACAAGTGAACTTAGGAATTCCATGGAATGACACAACAGAACAAGTGAACTTAACAATGAATTAAAGTGCTTAGGTACACTAGGTATCAAAAATAATAATAATAATAATAATAAAAAACTAGAAACAATACCTTTCTTATGGAATCATGACAGAATATGGATCATGAGAAGACAGGTGCTTAGGGAAACTAGGGCTCATGGAATGCACACAGAAATAGTAGGAAACATGGAAACCTAGAAATTCTATGGAAACATTACTAAATAGAATTGTGGAATTAAGGAATTGGAGAAGGTAGGCAATAAGCTGCTTAGGAACGCTCACAGAAACAGAGTAGGAAATGTGTACAACAAATACTTCAGGGAACAAACCTTAGGTATTCAATGGAAGTATGATGGAAGAGTAGTGAACTTGAATAGCCAGTAAGGTGCTTAGGAAAATCTTAGAAATAGTGTAGGGAACTTGAAAACAATCAAATTTAGGAATTCCATGGAAACATGACATAACAGAATAGGAAATTTAAGAAAATAGTGATTAAGATGCTTAGGGAAATTAGGGATCTTGGAAAATCCACACAAATAGTGTAAGGAACCTGGAAACAGTGTTATTTCCAGGAATTCCATAGAAACACAACATAACAGGAACTTAAGAATGGTGAACTTAAATTGACAACAAGGGACCAGGAACTTTGGGAAAGCCAAAAATAGGAAATGTTGGGAAAATAGGCAATAAGCGACAGAGAAACAGAATAGGGATCTTGGGGAAACAGAAACACAACCACCAAATTAGGAACTTGGAAAACATTTGGAAAAATAAAGAGTAGAGTTCTAGGTGTTAAGGAATTTGGAAAATCCACAGAACCATAACACAGAGAAAGGAACTTGCAGAACCCAAAGGCCATGTCTTTGTTTTTTCATGTTTTTTGTAATCAAATAGGCAACTACTCTTCCACTTATACCCAAAACATGAAAATAAGTCTATATCTATAAGAAGTAAAAACTCGTACTGCTTTTCAACAAAGTCTATTATTAAAAGCCAGATACAAATACAATCATACATTTTGCTGTGTGTGTATTAATGCAATGTTTAGCTACATTTATTCTCACCAGTTGACAATGGTGTAGTGTAGCAGATGTTAGTTACATAAACATCAGATAAGCTAACTAGCTACAGAGCTAGATTAGCTACCTTGCATGCTTGATAATGTTAATATAGGTAGCTTGTAGTTGAGCAACATTTCATGACTGCAAAATGCTCACAATGTTAAAAGTTTGTGAAACTCTGCTGTAACTTCAAAGGTTTCAAACGTGTAATTGCTGTAATTGTCAAAGTTCATTGTGGGGGTCAGAACGCTGGGAGACAGCAACGAACCAACATGATCAGGTGAGGACAAACACACAGGAAATACTACACATGAAAATGGAAAACAAGACTTTGTATTAACGATACAAAGTAATAAATGCAAGATAAAATTTCTCACATGGAGTAGGACATGACAGGGTATCAATAGACAAAATAATCAAAGGCGAGACATGGAACAGGTGAACACAAATGGGTAACACACCAATGACTGGACTAGAATATAAACATAAGCATGTGAACACAAAACAAAACAAAACACGACAACACATGTTGAGGCTCCCAAAGAGGGAATTTGTGAGAATTACACTAACAGCAAGCTCACGTCAAAATGTTTTCTTTTGATATAACTCACTAATAGTCCCGAGTCTTTATGCCATGAGGTCATGGACGTGACCCCACTCTGGATTATGATGCTTGGAAAAATGCATTAGTCAGGTTTGCTACACGATCAGTCCTGCTCGGAAATGCAAAGTGGAGCATCAAGGACATTTAGTAGACAAGGATGTAGGGGACTGGCGTCATATTTTCTCAGGGTCACAGTGGCTATCGATGACTCACACACCATCAGATTAATACTTCCAATCTTACTATCTGTTTTATCTTCCCGATGGTGGGCAGACGCTCCGTCACTAGTGGGAATTCAATTAAGCAAGTTTGTGTAAGAGCCATTAAGGCGGCATGTCACGACTCTCTGCAAAGAATCTGATTTATAACGTGAGCACTATACCTCCGAGAGAGATGAGGAAGGGTGGGGGTGTTCGTAATACTGAAAATAGAGTTGGTGTGCATCAGTCCCGCTCAGGTTGTAATTAATTTCAGTCGACTTTAATAAAGTTAAGTGCACTTTAGCAGGTGGCACAGATGAGGGAGGGGCCAGAAAATGACTCCATGGAAATGGGGTGATGGACACGCGAGGGGAGAATTCTGATGAGGGACAGGGACAGTATGAGAGTAAGGGATTAGTATGCGAGTGATACAGTCTACTACTGAGAATATATGAAAATGGAACATAATATTTATCGGTCATTTCTCAGACAAGATCACATTGTTCCTCACTACGATAAATCCAGTAAAGAGAGTTTTTATTGGCTGAGAGTTGGAGATAGAATAATATATAACTACTAAATGAGTCAGGATGAACTTTAAGTACAAGAAATCACACTCATGAGGAAAAAACTGTCATGTTTTTCAAAATTATCCAGTGTGAGAATAAAACTTTTTATTCTTGTTATGTCAGTGATGACTTTTTTGGTATACATAGAAAATGATTTTATATAAATAAGAATATTTTAAATACGTTTATAAAATGTTTCATTCAAATATTATTTTATTTTACTGTTATTATATTATATCTTTGACTCAATTAAAAAAACTGTTTTAAGCATAAACTTTGTGTTTACCTTAAGTTGTAGTGTACAGAAATGAAGGTTATTGTGATGAGTGATTGATTGTCATTTCCTCCTTGTGAGATGTTTGCAATCTACAGTTAGCAATCAGGACAGACCCCTACAGAGAGAGAGAGACCCCACCGTGCAGGGGCTGATGGGAAACCTGGGAAGAACTGACTGATTGTACGTGGTGATGGTGTGCGATTTACTCGAGTACACACACTTTCCCTCTCAGAACATCAAACGTTTTATCAAAGCAACACAGGGGCTTCTTTTGACGCTGCTGTATAAGGCTATGTGTTTGAATGGTGTCTGTCTACAAGGAGGCTCACAAACAAATCTGTCACTCATTAGACTGTGCATCTAAAATCATATATACTTGTGTTAACTAGCTATGGAGCTAGGCAAGGTAGTTTGTGGGGAGTGGCTTATGAGAGATGGAGTGATCTATACACCCATTTAAAATTAGGATAACCATAACTTCCCTTCCAGTCACGACTGTAGACCTAATGTAACCCTAAAATGGATCTAATGTAGTATAAATGTATCCTTAACCCTTAGGTAATCCTAATGTAACCTTAACCATGATATTGCCTGAATAAAGCCCTGTAACTCCAGCCTTAATGTAACCCTAATATAGCCCTAATGTATCCCCAGCATTAATGTAACCCCAATATAACCCCAGGCCCAATGTAACATTAATGGAAGCCCAGCCCTAATGGAACCTTAATATAACCCTAATGTAACCCAAATGTAGCCCAAATGTAACCCTAAATAACCCCAAATGTAATCCTAATGTAACCCACATGCAACCCTAATGTAACCCAAATGTAAACCTAAAGAAACCCAAATGTAACCGTATATGTAACCCTAATGTAAGCCAAATGCATCCCACATGTAACTCACATGTAACCCAATAGTAAACCTAAAGAAACCCAAATTTAACCCTAAAGAACCCCAAGTATAACCCTAATGTAACTCACATGTAGCCCTAATGTAACTCAAATGTCACCCAAATGTAAACCTAAAGAAACCCAAATGTAACCTTAATGTAACTCACATGTAACCCTAATGTAAAGCAAATGTAACCCAAATGTAACCCAACTGTAAACCTAAAGAAACCCAAATGAAATCTTAATGTAACTCACATGTAACTCTAATGTAACTCAAATGTAACCCACATGTAATCCTAAAGAAACCCAAATGTAACCTTAATGTAACTCACATGTAACCTCAATGTAACTCACCTGTAACCCTAATGTAACTCACATGTAACCCTAATGTAACTCACATGTAACCCTAATGTAAACCTAAAGAAACCCAAATGTAACCTTAATGTAACTCACATGTAACCCTAATGTAACTCACATGTAACCCTAATGTAAAGCAAATGTAACCCTAATGTAAACCTAAAGAAACCCAAATGTAACCTTAATGTAACTCACATGTAACCCTAATGTAAAGCAAATGTAACCCAAATGTAACCCAACTGTAAACCTAAAGAAACCCAAATGAAATCTTAATGTAACTCACATGTAACTCTAATGTAACTCAAATGTAACCCACATGTAATCCTAAAGAAACCCAAATGTAACCTTAATGTAACTCACATGTAACCTCAATGTAACTTACATGTAACCTTAATGTAATTCACCTGTAACCCTAATGTAACTCACATGTAACCCTAATGTAACTCACATGTCACCCAAATGTAAACCTAAAGAAACCCAAATGTAACCTTAATGTAACTCACATGTAACCCTAATGTAACTCACATGTAACCCTAACGTAAAGCAAATGTAACCCTAATGTAACCCAAATGTAAACCTAAAGAAACCCAAATGTAACCTTAATGTAACTCAAATGTAACTTCAATGTAACTTACATGTAACCCTAATGTAACTCACATGTAACCCTAATGTAATTCACATGTAACCCTAATGCAACTCACATGTAACCCTAAAGAAACCCAAATGTAACCCTAATGTAACTCACATGTAACCCTAATGTAATCCACATGTAACCCTAAAGTAACCCAAATGTAAACCTAATGAAACCCAAATGTAACTCTAATGCAACCCAAATGTAACCCTAATGTTGTAACTCACATGTAACCCTAATGTAATTCACATATAACCCTAATGTAACTCACATGTAACCCTAAAAAACCCAAATGTAACCTTAATGTAACTTACATGTAACGCTAATCCACATGTAAAGCAACCAAACTGTAACCCAAATGTATTCATTTGTTGCTGATGTTGCGAAAGTCAATGTGATTCCACTGTGTGTGTCTGTGTGTGTGTGTGTGTGTTACACAGCTGTAATTGCTGATAATCCAAGCCTATCAAATAAGCACTGACACACAATACTGAAGAGAATGAGGGAGTGAGACAGAGAGAAAGACAAAGAAAGACAAAGAGAAAAAGAGAGAAAGAGTTCCCCAGTGGTGCGTAAACCTCACATTGCTGTAGTGTACACTGTAGTGAGACACTTAACATTCTCTTTCTTTCTTTTGAGAGAGAGAGAAAGAGAGAGAGAGAGAGAGAGAGATAAAGAAGTAGAGAAAAAGTCTAATGGAAAGTCCTTGAGGGAGAACAGAGTCCATTCATCCATTTCCATCATCTCTCCACCCTGGAGTGTATCAGCTCCTCCTGACATATTGTGCACACACACACACACACACACAAGCTCAAACCGCTACATTACATTATGTGTATATAATGCATTGCAGGAACAAACTAACGAGACAGAAGTGGACACAGAGAGAGAGAGAGAGAGAGAGAGAGAGAAACACTCCGCCCATTACATCACTCTACATTGTCCATCAAAGGAACCTTGTAGGACCACCACAGAGAAGATATTTTTGCTTTGGTTTAAAACGCATTTTAATGTTGTATTAAAACCCAAGAAAAGATTAGACCATAATTATATGTTTTTAATTCTCTCTCTCTCTCTCTCTCTCTCTCTCTCTCTCTCTCTGTGTGCACTCCTCCTTCCATCAGAGTTACCATTAATCACATTGTGTCTTAGCAAATCAAACAATTGTGACATGACAGAGATACGACTGTGACTCTCAGATATTACTGAGACAGATGGACAGAGATAGACAGAGAGAGAAAGAGAGAGAGAGAGAGAGAGAGAGAGATTGCATTAATCTTGTTAGCTGTGTGTCCTGTGTGTGGAGACATTCTGCTCAATACATTACCAGCAACATCAGGTCAATTCTCCAGGACAAAATGCTGGAAATCCTCCATTAGTTTTCTTCCTCTCAAGGAATGATCAATGCGATAGAAGTAACAAAAATTACCCACGGCAAATGATCAATGTGGTAAAATATTACCAATACTGCACAACAAACAAGGCGGAAGTAAACAAAACTACATACAACTAACAATAAAGGGTAAAAGAAAATGACTCACACCAAACAATAAAGGAGTTAGGAGTAACGAAAATGACCCACGGCAATCTGTAAATGAAGCGGAAGTAACAAAAATGACCAAATGATACGCAAAGTGTAAATAACAAAAATGA
Source organism: Cranoglanis bouderius (assembly GCA_023630585.1). Lineage (NCBI taxonomy): Eukaryota > Metazoa > Chordata > Actinopteri > Siluriformes > Cranoglanididae > Cranoglanis > Cranoglanis bouderius. The sequence goes on along the minus strand of CM042562.1, from coordinate 18,248,949 downwards.
CCAATAGGAATCATTCAAAAGGGTGAAGTAAACGAAATGACTCCCATCAATCGATACAGAATGAAAGTAACAAAAATTACTTCGAATAGATAAATAAAGCAGAAGTAACAAAATGGGGTCTTAACTCTGATATAGCCTTGTTGTAACTCCGGCCTCAATGTAACCCCAGGCCCAGGCCCAGTGTAACCCTAATGTGACCACATGCCCAATGGCCCAATGTAACCTCAATGTAACCCTAATGTGACCACATGCCCAATGTAACCTCAATGTAACCCCAATGTAACCACATGCCCTATGTAACCTCAATTTAACCCTAATGTAACTCCAGGCCCAATGTAACCTCAATGTAACCCTAATGTGACCACATGCCCAATGTAACCTCAATGTAGCCCTAAGAAAGCACATGCCCAATGTAACCTCAGTGTAACCCTAATGTGACCACATGCCCTATGTAACCTCAATGTAACCCTAATGTAACCCCAGGCCCAGTGTAACCTCAATGTAACCCTAATGTAACACCAGGCCCAATGTAACCTCAGTGTAACCCTAATGTGACCCCAGGACAATGTAACCTCAATGTAGCCCTAAGAAACCACATGCCCAATGTAACCTCAATGTAACCCTAATGTGACCACATGCCCAATGTAACCTCAGTGTAACCCTAATGTGACCACATGCCCAATGTAACCTCAATGTAACCCTAATGTAACCCCAGGCCCAATGTAACCTCAATGTAACCCTAATGTAACCCCAGGCCCAATGTAACCTCAATGTAACCCTAAGAAACCACATGCCCAGTGTAACCTCAATGTAACCCTAATGTAACCACATGCCCTATGTAACCTCAATGTAACCCTAATGTAACCCCAGGCCTAATGTAATCTCAATGTAACCCTAAGAAACCACATGCCCAATGTAACCTCAATGTAACCCTAATGTGACCACATGCCCAATGTAACCTCAATGTAACCCTAATGTGACCACATGCCCAATGTATCCTCAATGTAACCCTAAGAAACCACATGCCCAATGTAACCTCAATGTAACCCTAATGTGACCACATGCCCAATGTAACCTCAATGTAACCCTAATGTGACCACATGCCCAATGTAACCTCAATGTAACCCTAATGTGGCCACATGCCCAATGTAACCTCAGTGTAACCCTAATGTAACCCCAGGCCCAATGTAACCTCAATGTAACCCTAATGTAACCCCAGGCCCAATGTAACCTCAATGTAACCCTAATGTAACCCCAGGCCCAATGTAACCTCAATGTAACCGTAATGTAACCACGGACCCAATGTAACCTCAATGTAACCCTAATGTAATCACATGCCTAATGTAACCTTAATTGAACCCTAAAGAAACCCAAATGTAGCCCAAATGTAACCCCAATGTAACTTCAGTGTAATGCAAATGGAAGTAATAAAAATAGGCAAACATTTTAAAGTAGCAAAAAAAAAAAAAACTGCTATGGCAATCGATTAACAAAGCAGAAGTAACAAAAGTTACCTACAGAAACAATAAAGGAGATCAAATTAACAGAAATGGCCAACACTAATCACCAAATACAGCAGAAGTAACAAAATTGACCCATGTTATGCAAAAAAAAACAAAAAAAAAACAAAAAAACAACAAAGCGGGAGTAACAAATATTGGCGTGACTCCAGATTTCTCGAGGTAGGAGAAATGAAAACATTTACCTTTTCAATCAATATTTATCATCCCTTTTCATTCCCTTGCATTGTGCTCACTTTTATTTCACACTGACGTTTCAGTCATAATTTCTAAATATGTAATTTTTGTTATTTTTGCCTCCTAGGTATCTGTTCACTCTGCAGTGCAGCAGCTTGTAAGTGTCTGAAAGCCAGTTTTAAACAGCCACAACGCTTAATAATCTAATATTACACCTCATTCACTTCAGATGAGGATTAAACTGTTTACGAGCTGAACTGGATGTGTCGTGAAGCAGGAAGCTCACTAAAACATGCTCTGGGATTTGTGCACATTTGTTGTAAGGCTGCTTTTTCTCTTTGAAGTCGTGGCTCGGTGCCACTGCAGCAGGTTGATTTCATTACAGCCTCAGTGACACGGCCACAGGTCACACTAATCAGTTTAACCGCTGGCTAAACAAGACAGCTTAATTCCATTGACTCAATTAGCAGGACTAATGTAGGGCTCTCTGAGGGCTCGTCCAATCAGACGAGAGTAATTACCCTGGAGGATTGGAGACGACTCATCCCTTCAAACCGAGAGAGAAACTGAGAATGATGAGGATGAGGATGAAGGTGATGATGATGGCCACTCTGTATAATCAGAGTAATAATAATTAGCTCTGATTTTCCATCTGTAAAGCTGAATGCTCAAACACTACAATTAATTCCATTTCTCCAGAAAGCGTCCAATCTGATTCTACTCTAGAGTCCAAACACTGTGTTCTGATTGGCTGAGAACGTTTTGCACAATAAAACATATGTAAATACTCAATATCGTGATAAATTAAGTCACTACACACTTTTCAAAGACATCTCAGATAAAATATTTTGCTGTTTTTTTTTTCCCTAATCATTGGAAGCGACTGATGTAACGTACCTGTATACTTTATGTACAGACTTACTGTACATTCATGTCTACGCTTTTATCTTGTGTTCATCTTGTATTTTTCTCGTCTTTAGTCGACATTATAACCGAGATTCAGTTTACGTTTACAGGAGTCTCTCTCTGAGATCCGAACTCGTTACAGCAGTCGAGGAAAAAAATCGCAAATACAAAAACAGCATTTAAATACCGTCTCCTCCCACGACTTTACGACACATTATGACATTTCCACAGTTATTCTTTATAAAATTCACCCACACAATAATGTTCACACAAAAGCGATCAGAATACACACGGAAATTCGGGCTTCGTACTTTTAGATCGGACTCTGATTAAAGCGAGAGTTCAGTTATTGAAACCCCGAATGTAGTCGATCAGCTGCAGACTGCACGTCTAAGCCATCACACACCCGCCTCAAGAGACGTCACTGAGCTCATTTGTAATTAAACACACCTCAAATCACTGGCTATTTTGGGGCAATTGATCACTGATCAACTGAGACTGAGTGAAAAAAATATAAAGAATGGGAAAGAGAGAGAGAGAGAGGGAGAGAGAGAGAAAGAAAAATAAATAGATAGACAGAAATACAGAGAGAGAGAGACAGACAGACAGACAGACAGATAGACAGAGATGGATAGTGAGACGGTAGTTGATTAACTCCACAGTCCCAGTAGAGACAGTTAGTTTGTTTTGGTGTTCAGATCCAGCTGTTACTGTGCATTTCAGAGCCAGATGGGTAGAACACACACACACACACACACACACACACAGAGAGAGAGAGAGAGAGAGAGAGAGAGAGAGAGAGCTCATCATTAACTTCATCAGCATGTGAGCTGTGACAGCTGGACTGGAAAACTGCACCAGTGTCCCAAACGCATGTCCAAAACAAACACACACTCTCTCACACTCTCACACACACACACACACACACACACACACACACACTGAGCACTGAGCTAAAACTGAAATGTCAAAAATAGTAAGGTTCCTGGGTTCCATAAAAGATTCCTGAGTTGGTGATTATGAGTGTTTGTGGTGGTTTCATTTTGTTTAAGTGTGTGAGTGTGCTTAAATTAAAACAGTCCAGCACACATCCTGTTGTAGTGACGACAGGTGTGTGTCAGGTGTGTGTCAGGTGTGTATCAGGTGTGTATCAGGTGTGTATCAGGTGTGTATCAGGTGTGTGTCAGTCATTGAACTCAGGATAGATGGATGTTCCCCGAGTTCCTGATTTGGAATTCCAGTTTGAATGAACGTTCCTTTGCACTTGTCCATGCTGGAGGTCGGGATTTTCCGAGTTTCGAGTACAGTGGATGACAATCAGCATGAACACACACACACACACACACACACACACACACACACACACACACACACAGACAGAGTGCACACACTCCTTCATACATCGGGGCAATTTATCTCCACAATACACCTACTGCCATGTTTCTGGAAGGTGGGAAGAAACTGGAGAACCCGGAGGAAACTCGTCCAGACATGGGGAGAACATAAGAAACTCCAGTTCAAATATTTATTAGAAATAAATGAATTTTTAAAAAAATCTCGAGGATAACGAGAAGCAACAGGAACAGCGCCAAAGTTCAACCTGTCAGAGAGAGAGAGAGAGAGAGAGAGAGAGAGAGAGAGAGAGAGAGGGAGAGAGAGAGAGGGAGAGAGAAAGATTTCACTGGGCTTCCACTTTCAAATTTATGCTAACAAGCGGAACGAACCAGCTGCCTGGTAAACGTGTGTCTGAGTGTAGAATGAAGTGCAAATGCTATGTGCAGTATTTACTGGAACATGGCATATAAACAACACAAATGAAAACACACACACACACACAGGGGGAGTCCATCCTGGCGGATACTTCCTGCGGCCTTATTTACGGCGTAGAACGCTGGCCGCTGTCAGAGCGATCCATCATCCCTCCAAGGCCCCTTCTATCTGATTAAAAAGTGGTGTGGAACACATGCAAATGAATGAGTGCAACTGACAGAGCGACACGTTTCTACAGAACGATTTAGCATGACACTACTTAAACAGGCTTCTGTAAGTAACGGCTAACGTCATAAAGCGAGAGGATGAGAGAGAGAGAGAGAGAGAGAGAGAGAGAGTGAACCTGGATGGTGAGCGGTAAATCAAACACAGCCATTGTGTGAGGGAAACACACACACACACACACACACACACACACACGGAGAGAGACAAGGGCTAACACTCACAGCAGGTCTATCCATCAGCGCTAACTGACAAAGTAATCAAGCACGAGTGCGCCGACAGGCCGCGCGTCACAGCTGGCCACATTCAGATTTATGGGCCTTCATACATTCAACTGAACAAACACACACACACACACACACACACACACACACACCTTTGTCTTATTCTGTCTAGTCATGAAATGATGTAGGTATCTGTAAATCTGGAGCTGTATGATAATTGTTCGAAGCGTTCTCCATATCTCGGTTCTCAGTAAATTATGGTGTCGGATTCAGTACTAATTTCAGCGCTAGAACATTCTTTTTGAACCTCTAGAGAGATCTGAGTAAGAAGATAAGATCTGAATATCCTGTAGCTGGACCTCATTAAAGCGTATAGTTCCCTCTAAGCTGGTTAAAAACAACACTAAAAGGTTCTTTGGTTCCGAAAAAGGTTCCGGGTTGCTGAGAAAAACATTAGATTTTATACAGCAGGTTAATTAGTCATTAAACACACGGTTCTAAATCTCCAAAAAAAAATGTATTGTTAAAAATGGTAGCTGAAGCTGGCTTTAGACCAATATACAGTATAAGTTGTTCAATAATACAAACTCCGCCCAGAATTGTTTTTCTGGTCAACCACCTCTAATATGGAAACTGAGAAGGTTCCAGTGGGGGAAACATTTCCTACAGGTCCTGAGTCGATTCAAACTGCTGCACATGCTGCATCACGGGGTCGTGTAACACACTCGGAGGAAAGCGCTATCTACCCTCTTCCACATACAGGAGCTCACAGAAGCCTACGATTGGCTAGTGTCACCGTGATTGACAGGAGAGAGAAACTAAGCCCCTCCCACCCAGAGAGCATGGCCACTTGTGCTCTCTTGGACTATTACATATACTCATTTGAATTAGAAATGCATTATTTATTAAAACAAAAATCATCGGATGTTATTAGAATTTTTTGATTATGCTTTATCATTTCTTCATTGTGTAATAAAAAGGGGAGGAAACCAGAATACCCGGAGGAAACCCCTGAAGAACATGCAAATTCCACACACACAGGGCGGAGGCAGGAATCGAAGCCCCAAACCTGGAGGCGTGAGGCAAATGTGCTAACCACTAAACTACCGAGCCCCTCAGGAAGCGATTGTTTCAGGGACATATGACATGATGTGCTAAGTTTCAGGTGACACAGTGCTCGTGACAGGACAAAGCAGTGAGATGAACATATTTCTATAGATTGTGGCCAGTTTTGTGTTAGTTGAGTGTAAGAGGAGACGTGTTATAGATGAGGTTTATGCAAAAATCTGAAAAATTGTACTCCTGTACTGTCATTTATTTCATTTATTTATTTATTTCAAAAAGGGACAGTGTTGATTAATCAACATTCATGAATGTAAATGTACCCAAGATATCCCAAAGGCCAACTTCCAACTCCTAAATTACTGATCAACTTTATATCTGATGATACAGGAAAAAAAATAAATTACACATAAATGTAAATGGCATCAATATAACACACACACACACACACACACACACACACACACACACACACACACACACACACACACCAATAAAATAAGCACATTCACAACACACTCGGCTTCAGAAAACACACGCCGAGCAGACACTGTCCGTCAAACACACATTTTATTCACCGCACTGAGCAATAAGCGTTACGTATTCTCAGAGCGAACATGCCCTGTCTTCACCCGTCAGTCAAAGTGGACCTGAACTCGTCCATCAAAACGCATCACTCGCCCCGCCTCCCACATCACTGTCACCGAGATCAGACGCAAAGTCAAAGGGAAAATCACTCAGGCTTGACGCCTGAAAAGAAAAAGGACTTAACGCTTCATATTTAGGGCAATAAATAAATAAATGCTTCTTCTTTTAACCTCAGCCAGGTTTCCTGTTCCTGCGGTTTCCTTTTTCCTGTTTTAGATTCCTGTAGACATCGCATAAGGAACAAATCGAGATAAGTGGAGCGTGCGGTTATAGGAAAACAATCCACACTGTAAAAAATGTCACTTAAACATTTCCTCACAGATAAACAATTGAACATGATTTTTAATCAGTTTATGTGGAGCGTCCGCCGTACGAGTCCCTGTGAATGAGCTGTTGCTATAGAAACGATCTTATGTATTAATGTGATTTTCGGCAGCAATACTGTCAGAGCTGCTGTTATAGAAAATTAATCAACACCTTCTGACCAATCACAGTCCAGAATTCAGCAGCGCTGTGGAGTAAAGTGTTGTACATCACACACACTTTACTCCATTTCTCTCTGTTAGCATTAATCTAGTGAGGGATGAAGAGAGAGTTAATGCTGCGTATATTAATATAAAATGAATCGTTCCTGAGAGAGGCAACACACACACACACTCGTAAAACACACAGTCTCCCAGCTCAGGCAGGTCTACTTCTTTAACTCTCTCTCACACACACACACACACACACACACACACACACACACACACACACTTGCTCTGTGACATTTATCAGAAAGCACACACCCTGACACTTCCATTTGAGAGAACGACTCCAACAGTTTATAAGAGCAGCTCTAAATGAGTGTGTGTTTTTATGGCTTGTCGGAACGGCAGCTCTGTCCATCACCGGCCTCATGCTGCCAATTACACACACACACACACACACACACACACACACACACACACACACACACACACACACACAATGCAATTTGGCTTTGACAGATCAAAATACTAACATAAGACTCATCTTGCACATTTAATTATTACATTATTTATTTATTTATTTGCTTCCTGCCAATTTAGCATTTAATATAGACGACATATCTGGGGATTTAATTAGATGGAATTTATTAACCGGCCCTTGTAAACTTTCCAAATACGAAATCAAACGCAAGTCGCGTTGCAATGAGACGAATTAGCATTTTATTTCCATTCATCCTCAGTAACTGCTTCCTCTTGGTAAGGGACAAGGTGGATCCGGAGCCGATCCACACCCTGTACAGGACACCAGTCCATCACACACTTACTTAATTGAACTAGAATCAATTTAGAGTCGACAATTCACTTACACTCATGTTGCTCGTAGGAGGGAAGAAGCCGGAATACCCAGAGGAAACCCACACAAGCTTGAGATCAAATCTTAGACCTTTTTTCCTCTAGATACTAAAAAAAAAACAAAAAAACATGCCACTACTACACACACACACAAAAAAACAATTGTGAGAACGTGGTGCCTTGTGATCAACTGGCATCACAGATATATTCCTGTCTTTCCCCCCCAGTTTTCCCAGGATACACTCCGGATCCACAGAGACCCTGGAGCCTACTGCTGTGCCACTGTGACACCCTAAAGAATTAGGGGATTAGGGAAGTTGCTGGATTTCCACTTGACACATTTCACTGTGCATATCAGAACCTTCTAGATGAGGAGGAGGAGGAGGAGGAGGAAGAGGAGGAGGATATGATGGACGAGATCGTGCTAGTATTCCCGGCAGAACTGCCCTGTACATGGCATCTGCCCACCTGGAATCTACACCTCTTCCACATGTCATATTAGTGATATGATGATATAGCAGTTTCCACCACACACACACACACACACACACACACACACACACACACACACACACACACACACAGAGTTAAGGAACTAGACTCTTAGAAAGAGATGGTCTCCCTGAGGGCTTTTTAATAGTTAAGAGTTCAAACTCTATAATGAAATATTTTCCAAAAGAACAGAACCCTGTAGCTTTTGTGGGTTCAACAGAAATGTGTGAAAATCCAGTTACATAAAATTCCTTACTTATGAAAATCCAGTTTAGTGACTAACATGACTAATGGCAGTCAACTTTTAATATTTAAACTGCTCAAATGACCAGTTTACGGCTATAAATAGAACAATTCAAAGTGGTTATGTATTGTTTTGCACTGGCGCTTCATGTTAACACAGGGGTGTCCAATCTTATCCGGAAAGGGCCGGTGTGGGTGCAGGTTTTATTTCCAATCCATCACCTGTTTAATCAGTTGATCTTGGTTTTCGATAGACTCAGGTGTGGCTCCTGTTTGGTTGGAGTGAAAACCTGCACCCACACCGGCCCTTTCTGGATAAGACAGGACGCCCCTGTGTCAACTCTTTTGACTTGAGCCTTCTGAACGGCTTCTGAAATTATGAGATGTCTTTTTTATTTGTGGTCTTGCCAAAAAAAAAAAAAAAAAACATCTACCAAACATCTACCAACCGATGAAAGCGAATGCTAACATGTGAATGGTAAATGGTCTGCACTTACATAGTGCCTTTTAACTTTCGCGGTTCTACAAAACACTTTACACTGTGTCTCATTCACCCATTCTCACACACACACACACACACACACACACACACACACACACACACACACACACACACACACCAATGGCAGCAGAGCCACCGTGCAAGGCACTTGCCTGCCATCAGGAGCAACTTGGGGTTCAGTGTCTTGCCCAAGGACACTCCAGCACATGGAGTCATGCGGGCCGGGAATCGAACCGCCAACCCTACGATTAACGGACAACCCGCTCTACCACCTGGGCAGAGAAAAACAGTGATTGACAGGGGATAGAGAGTAAGCCCCTCCCACCCACAGCCAGTTTTGCTCTCTTGGATTCCCGGCCAGGGATGGCTGTGGCATCATCAGGATTCAAATGGACCCGCGATCTCCTGATGAAGGAGCGAACGATTTTCTGTATCATCAGAAACTTCAGACTTCTGTTTTGAATTTTAAAGATTCTGTCTTCATCGTAACCAACATTCTGTCTTCATCATTACCAAGCCGTGGAGGCAGTTTGCTAATCAAACCAAAAAAGGGTAACTTAAAGGAAATAAATCTCTGAAAGTCTGTGAAAACTCTTCCCTTTTTGGATGAGCTGCCTTCTGGTAACATGCTAGACATGTAAAAATGCAAAATTCATCCATACATAATACAAGAAAGTGCCAGCAAAAGAGTAGAGACAGGTTTAAATAACCTCATTTTTAATCGAATTTCCCTAAAACGAAATACTTTAACAACAAGTGTGGAAATGAAAACAAACAGAATTGATACAGAAATAGATCTAATCAGTTATTTGTTCCCCAGCAGATCTAAACAAGGAACCCTTAGAGTGCTACAGCGAACCTTAAAAAAAGGTGAATCTTTGAGATGGTATCTGCAAAACCCAGACACGGGTCTGAACGAGGAAGCAAAAGAAGATCTGAGTAAAGAACCATGAAGGCGAGAAGAGGAAGTCCGGCATGATGGATCGACAATTCTGATTCATTTTCAGGTTTTTTTCGGCACAGATTGTAACCGATCCTCTCTACACACTCATCATGTTCCATCCTCACCCTCAGAGTTACAGTCTGACCGTAGTGGACACACCCCCACCCCCGATCCCAGCACCGATCCAATTAAGCAAAAGCACTCCGGCAAATTTTTACTAAGGTCATGCTAACATTCGTCATGAAGCTGTGTGAGGAAAATGATTTAACACTCGAGTGTTACAGAGCTAAAGAGACCACGAGGAAGCCACGCTGCTGTTTGTTAAGAGCTGAAATTAGCTTCTCTATGGATTTACTGGTTTCCTTTAATGGAATTACTTCCATTAAGACAAAGGGGGAAAGTGTCACTGGCTGGAATTGATCTGGGTCTAAAGCAGTGGCTCGGTAACGGGAAGTGACGTTTCATACACCAGGACGCTGCGAGACTAGAACATTTTACAAATCTAGGAGGATATACTGTAGTGGTGTAAAGAGCTTTAAAAAGATCAGAGTCCACTGTTACAATGAAAACAGAGTCTTAAAGAGTGTATTGAAGAAAATTCAGAATAAAGCATTGTAATGTGAGTGTTGTGGAAAAATATTAACGATAAAGTTTAGTGCCGGTTGAGCTAGGAGGTGTTAGAGTTTGAAATTTTCATGATATGATAACTTAGTCACACTGACAGACTGATGTCTGCATGGCTGGACTCACAGATGGACCAAAGGTAAAAATCATAGCTTGCCAAAAAAAGGTGCGGGGGCTTGAGATTCTGAACATGGACGTGTAAGTAACATCTCCATACGACAAACAGAAAGGAAGCTACTGAGGAAAAACTATTTCAGACATCTGACCATGCTGTGACCTTGACCCTGTTTGGATCAATTCCAAAATCTGCTGGTTACGATGATCATTCTGTCCCACGGACGGATAGACGGAAGAGAACATAATCACAATCATGGTGTCATAGAAAGAAAAAGTGATAATAATTCTGAAATATTTGTACAAAAGAAAACAAAAAGATCAAATCCCCTAGTTGTTCTTTCTTTTTCAGGATAAGATTTAAAATCTTCTCCTTTTTAAGTTCTGTTTTGTTATCAGTGGGAGATGATCGGAAAGAAAAAAAAATTTCCATGAAATCTCTTACACTGTCCGTGTTTATCACTTTGTCATAAGATGAAAGAGAGACTGGCGAGGAAAAAAAAGAGACATTTTAATCTATTTTGAAAAAGTCAACAGACAACGTGACGAACCGTAAAACCGTGACACCATAACAACCGTCCCGATGAACATCTTTAACGGGAATCACAAATACTCGCCCTTATTGCTTAAAGCTGTATAGAAAACCAGCGCAGAACGACGTGTGAACAAATCGGTGTCTGATCCATGAAACGCTCATACATCAAAACAAGAACGAACAACGAATCAGCTTCGGGTGTGTGAAAACAAGCTCCGCCCACTGTTGATGTAGTGAGCCAGAATTATGGAAGTCCGTAATGTGGTACTGTGTTTTCTCTCTTTTTTTAATTGTCTCTCAATACCAAATATAGTAAGTGATTTATACACGAGTGAGTACAAGTGACCAGGTTCAAAGTTTTAGGAGAAAAGCATCTTGGGTAGTTTACTTAAAAACAATTGGAGTCGTTTCAGTGCTAAAATAACTGGCTTTCCCTTTAGAAAGACTGTGTTCATTTAATATAAAATAAATTAATCTGTCTGTCTGTCTTTCTCTCTGTCTGTCTCTCCATCAACCTGTCTCTCTCTCTCTGTCAGTCAGCCTGTCTGTCTGTCTATCTGTCTCTCTCTCTCTCTCTGTCTGTTTCTCTGTCTGGCTCTCTATCCGCCTATCTGTCTGTCTTTCTCTCTCTGTCAGTCTTTCTGTCTGTCCCTGTCTACCTGCCTGTCTCTCTATCAGCCTGTCTGCCTGTCTCTCTCTATGTCACTCAGTCAGTCAGTCAATCTGTCTCTCTCTCTGTCTCTCTTTCTATCTGTTTGTCTATCTGTCTCTCACTCTCTGTCTGTCTCTCTATCAGTCTGTCTGCCTCTTTCTCTCTGTCTGTCTGTCTCTCTCTATCAGCCTGTCTGTCAGTCAGTCCGTCCATCTGTCTCTCTCTCTCTCTCTGTCTCTCTGTCTGTCTATGTGAGCCTGTCTGTCTCTCTGTCTGTCTCTCTATCAGCCTGTCTGTCTATCTCTCTCTTTGTCAATCAGTCAGTCAGTCCGTCTGTCTGTCTGTCTGTCTGTCTGTCTGTCTGTCTGTCTCTCTCTCTCTCTCTCTGTCTCTCTGTCTAACTGTTTATCTATCTGTCTATGTGAGCCTGTCTGTCTCTCTGTCTGTCTCTCTATCAGCCTGTCTGTCTATCTCTCTCTTTGTCAGTCAGTCCGTCTGTCTGTCTGTCTCTCTCTCTCTCTCTCTCTCTGTCTCTCTGTCTCTCTGTCTCTCTGTCTGTCTGTCTGTCTGAATTGTAATATAAATGTGTCAGGAAGCAGGATGGTATGTTGTGTGTGTGTGTGTGTGTGTAGAATAATGAAAGATTGTTGTTTGGGCTCTAAATGAAATTACACACTGATGGAACTGAGTCTGCAGACATTCAGACCTTTTTTCTTTTTCTGACAGGCGACTAAAAATGACCTTTTGCTAAAAGGATTCAATTACCTGCTCTTACTCGTTCTGCTTCCTCAGCGTCCATGGGTTTTCGGTAATGAGCCCTGAAAAAAAAAGATATATATGTGACATATAAATATGAGTTTTTATAGGTGTGTGTGTGTGGCTGAAACATTCCGTGATATTTGTAGATAGAGGTTTTATTAACTCCTGTTGGAATGCTGTTTGAGAGAATAAGAGAAGGGTTTACAGTGGGTATAGAAAAGAATCACCCCCCTTTAAAATAATCACATTTTGTTGCTTTTCAGCCTGAAATGAAGACGGACACAGTTTTTGTTTTATCCAGCTGTATTTACTCAGTGCAACTTATAACAGCCAAGTGAAAGATACAACACCAACATGTCAGAAAAAAATAAAAAAAATAAAACAAACATAATCACTGAGTTGGAAAAAGGATCACCCCCCTCCTAAAAATGACTTGTAAACTCAATAAGGTGTAGCTAATCACCTTCTCAATGGCATACAAAGCCATTTAACTGTGGTCATTTTGATTAGCTCAGCATGAAAAGAGCTTTCCTGGAGCATTTTGTAGTGCAACTGAAGCAAACAATCAACTATGGGTGGCAAGGCACTGTCAAAAGATCTCCGGGATAAAGTTGTGGACAGGCACAAGTCAGGAGATGGATACAAAAACATTTCAAAGACTTTATCAATGCCTAGAAGCACAGTGAAGTCTATTATTAAGAAGTGGAAGGTATTTGGTACAACACAGACCCTCCCTGGATCAGGACCTTGCTCCAAACTGGATGAAAGAGCCAGGAGGAAACTGGTCAGAGAGGCTACCAAGAGGCCTACAGCAACTCTGAAGCAGTTACAGGAATTTATGACAAAGAGTAGTCATTGTGTGCATGTGACAACAATATCACAAATTCTCCACAAATGTGGCTTGTATGGGAGGGTTGCAAGAAAAAAGCCACCCACGACTGAGCTTTGCAAAAAGGCACCTTGAAGATTCTGAGGCCACATGGGAAAAGGTGTTATGGTCAGATGAGAATAAAATTGAATTATTTGGCCTCAACACCAAACGATATGTCTGGCGGAAATCCAATACAGCTCACCATCCAAATAACACCATTCCTACAGTAAAGCATGGAGGTGGTAATATCCTGTTATGGGGGTGTTTCTCTGCAGCAGGGACTGGAGCACTTGTCAGGATAGAAGGAAAATGGATGGGGCAAAATACCGTCAAATTCTTGAGGAAAATCTGCTGCCCTCTGCCAGAAAGTTGTCAATGAGAAGAAGGTTTACCTTCCAACATGACAACGACCCAAAGCACACAGCAAAACTGACCACACAGTGGTTGAAGGAGAAAAAGGTGAATGTTCTTGCATGGCCTAGTCAGAGCCCAGACTTAAACCCCATTGAAAATCTGTGGAATGACTTGGAGACTGCAGTCCACAAACGGTCTCCATCAAATTTAAGTGAACTTGAGCAGTTCTGCAAAGAAGAGTGGGCAAATATTGCAAAGTCTAGATGTGCAAAGTTAGTAGAGACATATCCCAACAGAATAAAGGCTGTAATAAAAAAAAAATAAGGCAAATTAAAGAAAGGGGGTGATCCTTTTTCAACTCAGTGATTCTGTTTTTTTTTTTTGTTTTTTTGTTTTTTTAATTTTTCTGACATGTTGGTGTTATATCTTTCACTTGGATGTTATAAGTTGCACTGAATAAATACAGCTGGATAAAACAAAAACTGTGTCTGTCTTCATTTCAGGCTGAAAAGCAACAAAATGTGATTATTTTAAAGGGGGTGATTCTTTTCTATACCCACTGTATTTTTTAGATTTCTGTGCTAGAGCATTTTTATTTTTGTGGTGTAATGGGTGGGGAGATATGACAAAAAAATTTGCATCACAATACCTTTCTACAATAAACAATACTGTATATATCCCAATATATAATACTGATAAAGCAATTCTGCTCGAAAGTTATTATCAGCTGTAATAATGATTAGCCTCATTGTGTTATTAGAATGTTGTTCATGCACGTTCTTTTTAGTTTTACGCAAAAACTAACATTAAACGTTATATACTAATAAATATCTTCTCACAACACCCGAGTAAACAGACTGAACGTTCTTGGAACCAAAAACTCCAACGGCGAAGATTAGAAATGGTTCTGCTAAGCTAAAATTGTTCGCTCTGAGCTGGTTCCAGTCTGGACCCGCGAGCAGGAAACTCAGCGCTGACCTGAACACAGCGCCCTCTGCAGGTATCTGACAGCAGCTTCATGCGTAATAAATCACAGATTATTAAAATGGTGCAGATTCAGACACACGGCCTGCTCTCGCTGAATTCAATTAGAAACGATCAGAGCTCTGAGTGAAGCCACAGCAGAAGGAGACGACCACAATCTGGATCCTGAGACGTCTGAAACAGCCGAGGATTAACATCGTCCTGGATTAAGATTCGTTCACTACTCAAAGATTCGCACTTTAACGACAGACAAAAACATGTTGTTATAGTAAAATACTCCATCTGAAAATGTTAAACAGACGTCTCCTTACAGAAAACCCCACAGTATCAACATTTTTTAATTTGTTTTTTTAATGTGGAGCGTCTAAAGGACGTGTGGCCTCTGTGTGTTAGTCTCAGTGAAGGAGGTGTGGCCTGTGAGAGTCAGTCTCAGTGAAGGAGACAAGCCCTGTGAAAGTCAGTCTCAGTGAAGGAGGCGTGGCCTCTGTGTGTCAGTCTCAGTGAAGGAGGCGTGGCCTGTGAGAGTCAGTCTCACTGAAGGAGGCATGGCCTGTGAGAGTCAGTCTCACTGAAGGAGGCGCGGCCTGTGAGAGTCAGTCTCAGTGAAGGAGGCGTGGCCCGTGAGAGTCAGTCTCAGTGAAGGAGGCGTGGCCTGTGAGAGTCAGTCTCAGTGAAGGAGGAGTGGCCTGTGAGAGTCAGTCTCAGTGAAGGAGGAGTGGCCTGTGAGAGTCAGTCTCAGTGAAGGAGGTGTGGCCTGTGAGAGTCAGTCTCAGTGAAGGAGACAAGCCCTGTGAGAGTCAGTCTCAGTGAAGGAGGTGTGGCCTCTGTGTGTCAGTCTCAGTGAAGGAGGCGTGGCCTCTGTGTGTCAGTCTCAGTGAAGGAGGTGTGGCCTCTGTGTGTCAGTCTCAGTGAAGGAGGCGTGGCCTCTGTGTGTCAGTCTCAGTGAAGGAGGCGTGGCCTCTGTGTGTCAGTCTCAGTGAAGGAGACAAGCCCTGTGAGAGTCAGTCTCAGTGAAGGAGACAAGCCCTGTGAAAGTCAGTCTCAGTGAAGGATACCTGTGTGTGTCAGACTCAGTGAAGGAGGTGTGGCCTGTGAGAATCAGTCTCAGTGAAGGAGGTGTGGCCTGTGAGAGTCAGTCTCAGTGAAGGAGGTGTGGCCTGTGAGAGTCAGCCTCAGTGAAGGAGGTGTGGCCTGTGAGAGTCAGCCTCAGTGAAGGAGGTGTGATTTCTGTCAGTCTTAGTGAAGGGGGTGTGGCCTCTGTGTGTCAGTCTCAGTGAAGGAGGTGTGGCCTCTGTGTGTCAGTCTCAGTGAAGGAGGTGTGGCCTCTGTGTGTCAGTCTCAGTGAAGGAGGTGTGGCCTCTGTGTGTCAGTCTCAGTGAAGGAGGCGTGGTTTATTATTAACACTAAACACTCAAGTCAAACACATGCAATGTTTCATGGATCTCAAAATTTTTCTGACTTAGTTTTGTGCAATTTATTGAAAATAATGAGTCAGATATATTTATGCTTATTGCCTTGTGCTATGTGTCATTGTGCTGGGATTACTGGTATTCTGGATTACTGGTATTCTGGATTACTGGAATTCTGGATTAATACTTTAAAATTTGTAATTTTAATTATATTACTTGGGGTTTTACTTAAAGAAGCCTCACTGTAAATGTTTTTCAAGTTACAATGTATGTTTCTTTATTTTATTTTTTTTTTAATTATCAATTTATTTATCTACAGAGCTCTCTCTCTCTCTCTCTCTCTCTCACACACACACACACACACACACACACACACACACACACACACACACACACACGCACACGCCCCAGCTACAGGTCACCACTGCCCCCTAGAGGAAGGCACATCATCCTATTGTCTGCTATTTAACTCCATGTTTTAATGTACATCAGTGGTCACCACCCCTGTTCCTTCTTGAAGACTTTATCTCCAACCATAATCGCACCCACCTGACCATCTAATCCTTGGTGAGCACAATTATGGTTGGAGCTAAAGTCTTCAGGAAGGTAGATCTCCAGGAACAGGGATGGTGACCAATGATGCACAGAGTCCGAAAAGTCAGGACCTAATGTCCTAAAACAGGATACAGCGCCTGAGAAAATGTGTAGAGTGTAAGGTAAGGGTGAACATATAGAGCGGAAGTTGTAAATAATAAATACAAAGTTAAGTACATGTAGTTTTACTCTTATTGGTTTCAGACTTTTCAAACATCCTGTAATGCATCATCGCTGTAGATAATAACTAATAATAAAGTGGATGTTAAAGTGAATGTTTTGTATTTTATGACACATTCATGATCAGAAACAATCAGAAATTGTTCAGTATATTTAAAGAGCATGTTGGGGAAGTTCCACAGCAGAGTCACACCGCCACCCTGTGGTGAACAACAGCAACTGCAGAGACTCAGCTACAGTACAGACTCATCACTACAGACAATAACACTCAGAGCTGGAACAGAGAGGGGACATGAGGAGCTGAGGTCGTTTATATCCAATGTTGTCATTTCCGCTTTCATTTTAAATTTAATAATTTGTTAGTAATAATTTAATTAGTTTCGTTATTCTGAGAGTACCATCAGGTTCTTTACTTACACCAAAGATCATCTTTTACTTTAATTTCAGTATTCAAGAGTAAAACTTAAAAACCTAACCCTTCTTGTGCTCTATAAATAACATTATTTAAAAATATATTAACTAATAATAATCCTAGATGGTAAAACTAACCTTTTAAAAAATCTTTTAATAAAAACATCGCCATTGTTATTATTATTATTAGTAGTAGTAGTAGTAGTAGTATTTTAATTATTATTATTATTATTATTATTATTATTATTATTATTATTATTATTATTATTATTATTATCACCCATGTGATTTTTATTTACAAAAAGGTAGAAAAATATAAAAACATGTCGTTATTCCAACTTTTAATTTCTCTAAAGAACTTGATTAAAAAAAAACAAAAAAAAAAACGACAACAACAACAAAAAATCAAACGAACTGTACGTTTAAAAGTCCACACACCGCCGGGCGCTGACGTCACACATCACGTGTATAATCCTGGCCAATGAGCTGGCGAGAACCAGGACGTGTCTCAAATCGTCCTTTTCCCCCTGTGTAGTGAAGTGTAGAGTCACAGAAATAACCCTAAATTCTACTGACGTGTCATTTAGTGAAGAAAAAGAACGAATAATGAAATTCTAATCTAATTCCACTTAATTATTATTAGAAATAATTAGATTTAACAGAATGCGAGTCCTTAGCACTGCATAAACAACTAATCCATTTTATAAGATTGATATTAATCCCTTGCCCATCATTTTTAGTTGTCAGACCCGCTGTACATGTGAACGTAAAATCAATAAATGTAATTTATTTATTTATTTAAAGATTAGTTTTATTTGTGTGTGTATTTTATCCGGCGAGTGCGCCTACAAACTCCAGATAACGAGCAGCACGCGGTTTCCTTTATTCAGGTGAAGTGTCCTAATCTAAGGGAGAGTGAGAACGGAGGTGTTAGGAACACAGCACTAGTGACGTCACACTTCCTGGTTCGGCGAGATTAAAAACACAGCTCGTGTCATCGTCAGTCACGCTTTGTGTATTTCTCGGTTTATTATTATTATTTTTTTTTTTTTTTTAACTTTACTTTAAAATCTGATGACATATTTCTAATGGACTACTAAAGTTGACAGATTTTTAAAATAATTTTAAAAAAATAAATAAACATAAAAATAATAAATGCTATAAATTCTTCCCCTCTGCTGTGGGAATGATCTCTTCCACTGTACTGACTGATAAGAGAGCTGTGTTAATGAACACGCAGAGCTCGGCAGGTGCGGGTGCGCGCATGCGCGTGCGCGCGTGTGTGTGTGTGCTGTGCGGGTTACCTGCAGTGGGGAAGTCCACACTCACACACCTCCTCTCTGATCACCTTCACACACTCGGCTGGAGGACTTTTATCATCTCATATGATGAGTTAATACCTGAGGAGGCTTTTCACTTCAACACACCTGAGAGAGATGATGATGATGAGGAGGAGGAGGAGGAGGAGACATCTAAAGAGGTAACAGCTTTTAAATCGTGCACTAGAGTGTTTTATTCCTCTTATACCACTACAATTTACCAACGATTACAGGTTGCTGTTTATGAAAGAACAACACGTCATACTTTTATCCGTTTATAGTTACATTTAATGTTTGTGAAACACTGGTTCCCTCAGCAGCCTCTCTGTATTCTCTCTCTCCAAGTTAATAAGACACCGCAAAGAAAACCGCGTAAACTCCTCTGTCCTGAAGACGTCGGAAAACTTAAAGTTACAGCTTCATCTCTGT
>CM042562.1:18219683-18227183 GCA_023630585.1 Cranoglanis bouderius | reverse complement strand
CTCCCTCCCTCCCTCCCTCCCTCCCTCTCCCTCCCCCTCCCTCTCCCTCCCCCTCCCCCCTCCCTCCCTCCCTCCCTCCTCTCTCCCCCTCTCTCCCTCCCTCCCTCCCTCTCTCCCCCTCCCTCTCCCTCTCTCTCTCTCCTCTCCCTCCCTCCCTCTCTCTCCCTCTCTCCCTCCCTCTCTCTCCCTCTCTCCCTCCCTCCCTCCCTCTCTCTCCCTCCCTCTCTCCCTCCCTCTCCCTCCCTCTCTCTCCCTCCCTCCCTCTCCCTCCCTCCCTCTCCCTCCCTCCCTCTCCCTCCCTCTCCTCCCTCTCTCTCCCTCCCTCTCTCTCCCTCCTCTCCCTCCCTCCCTCTCCCTCCCTCTCCCTCCCTCTCCCTCCCTCTCTCTCCCTCCCTCTCCCTCCCTCTCCTCTCCCTCTCTCTCCCTCCCTCTCCCTCCCTCTCTCTCCCTCCCTCTCCCTCCCTCTCCCTCTCTCTCCCCTCTCTCTCCCTCCCTCTCCCTCCCTCCCCCTCCCTCCCTCTCCTCTCCCTCCCTCCCCCTCCCTCCCTCCCTCTCCCTCCCTCTCTCCCTCTCCCTCTCTCTCCCTCTCCCTCCCTCTCCCTCTCCCTCTCTCCCTCCCTCTCCCTCCCTCTCTCCCTCCCTCTCCCTCCCTCTCTCTCCCTCCCTCTCCCTCCCTCTCTCTCCCTCCCTCTCTCTCTCCCTCCCTCTCCCTCCCTCTCTCCCTCCCTCTCCCTCCCTCTCTCTCCCTCCCTCTCCCTCCCTCTCTCTCCCTCTCTCAGGAGGCAGACCGACAGCGCTGTGCCTGCAGTGTGGTGCACCAGGTGGATCAAGTGTGCAGGAGACTCGTGTCTCAGGCCATGGTGACGGCGAGAGGTAACAAGAGAAAATTAATCAACACCCTCTGACCAATCAGAGTCCAGAATTCCACAGCACAGTGGATTATAATAGGTTTGTGATGATGAAGATGATGATGATGTGTTGTGTGTAGCGTGTATGCAGAGCGGTGAGGAGATGAAGGCATTAGCGAGAGACCTGAGTGAGGAGAAGAGTCGCTTCCTGCAGGAACTCAGGGCTCAGGTTCTCCAGCAGCTGGGACAGGACGAGTGTGTGTGTGTGGAGCGTGTAGTCAACATCGCAACCGACACGTTTACACGCAGAACTCACGTGACGATGGAGCGGCACGGCGTCACCGATCACTCCACATCCAGCTCACAATGAGGGTGTCACGCAGATCGGCTTTATTTATAAAGAATTAAATCAGTCAGTGTGTCTCTGCTGTGATTTACTCAGTAAAGGAATAAACAAACCTCATTTAATTAATAAACAAATAATAAACAAACTTACTTTAATAATATATATTTTTTAAAATTATCATTAATTAAAATGAGACTAAAAAAGACTTAATTGAATTTACTTTTTAATTATTAATTACAATAATTATACACAATTAAAGAGTTAATTAAAACACCTAATAAATGCACTTTTTCAATTACATTTTTTAGGCTCTTATTGTAATTAATACTAAGACTTAATTGAATTTACTTTTTAAATTATTATTAATTACAATAATTATTTTATTATTAATTAAAATAAGACTAAAAAAAGACCTAATTGAATTTACTTTAATTATTTACTTTAATTATTAATTACAATAATTACACACAATTAAATAATTGATTAAAATACCTAATAAATACACTTTTGAAATTACATTTTTATTATTAATTACAATAAGAGATGAACCGAAGCCCTAATTGAATGAACTTTGAATGTTAATTGTTGCATCTTCATTATTTTTCTAACATCAACGATTATTTTTTAATTTAAAAAAAAATTATTTATTGTGAAATGCAAAAGGTTCTTTGCAATTCTTTAATTAACAAACTCACTAATATTAATTATGAAAAGTGCACTGTTGACACTATATATATATATATATATATATATATATATATATATATATATATATATATATAAACTTAATTTTTAATTATTAGATTTAATTAAAATCAGATATTTAAAAAATAGGCAAATCCAGTACACAGCTGTTTATAAAATCACAAATGTTTGTTTCTTCTATACATTTTTTAATTTAGAGAGAAACTATTTGACGTTCAGTAATGTTTTGTTCAGATGTTAATTATTTTCTGATATACAGTTTGTTTTATCACTAATTTCACTAATATTCATCAATATGTAATTATTAATACGTCTTGATGAAATGACGTTTTATATTTTATTCTGTGAATAAGTTTTGCTGCTGGAATTCTCCTTTCTGCTTTATTTATTTTTCATTCAGAGATTAAAATCACGTCACTAAATAAATCAAGCCACATGTTTTCCTTTTATTTTTAATCAGTTTGTAAAATCCCAGATTTATATCGTGAATTTTTTAAAACAATTCTGTAAAACTATGAAGATATTTCATCAACCCCAAAAACCTCACTATCCTACACATCTCTCTCTCACACACACACACACACACACACACACACCAATAGTTTAATAACATTATCATTTTACATATAACAACTGAAACTTTCAAAATAAATGTTTAAAACCTTCCTAAAAGTGTAAAAAATCTCAGGAGTTTATAAAACATAAAACAAATCAGAAGTCGTTGTACAGAACTTCACATTTTAGACGTTTTATAAAATAAGGGATTAAAATTAAACCGTGTTATAAATCCAATGTACAAACAAAGAAATTGACAATATTTCAATTTATTAACATGGAAATCTAATTTAAGTATGTTTTTATTAGAAATTTCCCAACAGTTCAGAGAAACATTAATATAAACGCTAAATACTTTTAGTTTATAAAGTTAAGAGAGGTGGCGTTATATTTATATTCTTTATAATATAAATAACAATACAATTTCTGGGTTTGGTTTGAAGGCCATAAATAGTAAAGATTGTTTGTCCTTGAGAATAATACTGTATATAGAAAGTGGGCGTGGCGTTTTAATTATATGCTGTATATGTAAGGAGTGCAGCTCTAAATGGTCGGGGATTGTCCTTCAAATTAGATCAGCTCTAAGTGGGCGTGGCTTGAGAACCACAGAAACAAATACAGTCGTAGGGGTTATAGATATCAGAACGTCTCTGACTGGGCGTGGCTTTAAGAACATAGTTGTTTGAATGACATAGAAGAGAAGAAGTGGGTGTGTCCTTTAAATTAGAAATTAGAGAGTGGCTTGGAGTGGGCGTGGCTTGATGTTAAATGAAAATGCGCTGCAATTACATACTATATATAAATATTGGAATGGCTCTGAGTGGGCGTGGCTTTAAGAACACAGACGAGAAAGTGAGGGTGATCTTTTAATCACATGCTGTATAGGACAGTGAGAGAGGTTCTGAGTGGGCGTGGCTTGATGGCTTGAAGGCCACAGAACAGAAATGGGGTGTTTCCTATAAATGACAAACTGCATATGAAAATGAGATCAGCTCTATGTGGGTGTGGCTTGAGAACCATGTCTCTGAGTGGGCATGGCTTGAGAACCACATTAAATTCCAAATCAGAGGGGCTCTTAGTGGGCGTGGCATAAATACCATAGAAAATTATGTGGCCGTGTCACTGAAATGACATACTAGCTGGAAATGATCGAAAGGGGCGGGGCTTGTACGCCATAGAACAGAAAGAGGGTGTGGCCCTTACAGCGCATTGTGTGTATGAAAATGAAAGCGGCTGTAGCTGGGAGTGGCTTTAAGACACTGAAACGGCAAAATGTATACGTAAATGAGACCAGCTCTGAGAAGGGGCGTGGCCTGAAGACCACAGAAGAGAAAGTGGGCATGTTTGTATATAAAAAAAAGTATAAATACAAGTGTGTGTGTGTGTGTGTGTCACTTGCGGTGCTGTCCCTGGGCGAAGTGACAGGCGAAGTCGTACTTGTCACTGCAGTGCACACCACAGACGTTACACTGAAAGGGCTGGTCATAACCATGGCAACCCATATGCACGGTGTAGAGCACGTTATCCCCGAAATACGTCTGGCAATGAGGGCAGAAGTACAGCGTCTGAGCGTTGATCTGCGCCGGGGACGATTCCGGACTCAGGAGCGTGTCTGTGTTAGGTTCCTGAGAGGGCGGAGTCAGAGGGTGACCTTTGACCTCCCTTTCGTAGCCCTCCGTAGCCTGGTGGGGAGAACTGGGACGCAATCCGTCGTCGCAGTCTTGCTCCTGATTGGCTGCCGGCTGAGAAAGAGGGAGGGGTTTGTCCTCGGCGATGAACAACGGTTCGGGTTTGGTCTGCGTGGAGGTGGCGTTGGTCAGGCGGCGGAGTTTGTGTCGTCGGCGGCGATGGTGAGACAGGTTACTCCGGTCGTTACAGCGGAACGGACACAGCTCGCACTTATACGGCTTCTCACCTGTGTGTGAGCGCATGTGTGTCTCCAACTGTCTCTCATACGCCGAGGAGAACGGACAGAGCTGACAACGATGAGGCTTCTCTCCTTCACACACACACACACACACACACACACACACATATATATATATATTAAAGAGGAAGTAAGAACGAAACAAAGATTCAAGAGAAAGAAAAAAATGAAACAAAAGCAAGAAAGGAAGGAAGAGAGAACAAATATTGAAGAGAAACACAGATGAAAGAAAGAAAGAAAAAGAAAAGAAAGAAAGGAGGAAAGAAACAAGAGAAAAAAATTGAACAAATAAGAAAGAGAGAAAAAAATGAAGAGAAAGATAGACGAAAGAAAGAAAGAAAAGAAAGAAAGAAAGAAAGAAAGAAAGAAAGAAAGAAAGAAAGAAAAAGGAAAAAAGAAAGAAAGGAGGAAAGAAAAAAATTGAACAAAAAGCAAGAAGGAATAAAGAAAAAGAAATAAAACATTAATATACAATCAAGTGCAAAAATGTTCACCCCCTTAAAAGGGGAAAAGAGAAAAAGACCAGACAGCACCCCGAGTCGGACCTGTGTGTGTACGCATGTGCTCGATGAGTCTGGCCTGCCCCTTGCTGGCGTAACTGCAGTAACGACACCGGAACTTTCCGTCTCGCGTCCTCTCGAACCCGTCCGCGTCCAGACGCACCTCGATAGACGGCAGGTGATCCACCGCACTGTGTTCCGCCTCACACACACCTGAGAACGCGACACAGACCAGTCACAGACAGGTAGCACAACAAACTCCACCCTTTTCATCAGCATTCCCTACAAAAGCCACGCCCCCAAAACACTTAATAAATTTTGGGGGCGTGGCTTCGAAGCGAGTGACGGTCTCTTACCTGTCCTCAGATCCTCGTCACTTTTCTCCCCGTTCACAGAAGACGACAGCGCGTTCACGTGATGCGTCTGCTGATCGAGATACTCCTGAAAGTCTCGCACAAAGTCCAGAGGCTCCGCCTTCATCTCATTCATCGTCCAACCGGGACGTGCCGCTGATTCCATGCGCTCGAGCCGCATCTACGCCGATCTGAGACACACACACACACACACACACACACACACAGAGAGTTTAAATTGGTTAGTATGAATGTCAGCGACATTAAGTTTTTTAACAACAGGGCGTGGCTATGCTAATGTGAGAAGGCTATATGCAAATTAGGTCGGAGTCGCGAACCAGACGTCACTTGTAAGAAAATGACGTCTCTTCATCCCTTATATGGAATGTACTGGATTCAGGAAGATACTTTTTGTTATTAAATTGTACTTTTATGTATATTTATTTTTGTTGATTTATTTTTACACTGCAATTCCTTTACAATCAGAACGGAAATTTAATATGCGGGCAAAAATGTATACATTTCTTTCCTGAGATAAACCTAATTCAAAATTCAAAATTAACTTCGGTGGTCCTTTCAAACTGATTAAAAACGACGTTTTGGGTTAATTTAAGAAAAATAAACCTCAGTATATGGAGGCGCTTACCTGTGTTTCGGTGAGCAGGTTACTTAGCAGCCGACAAAAATGTAAAAATACGGTTGGAAAATCTAATTAAAAAGTAAAAAATAAAATCCAAGGAAGCAACACGAAGTTACATTATTCTATCATTCCTAACAAAACTGTCCTAATCCATCCTCAAACGCAAAAACGTACACAATTACCGAAACTAATGGTGTAGCTAACCTGCTTTAACAGCTAACAAACCCGTTTTTTTTTTTTCTCCCAACCGCTTTCCGACGAACCCGCCTGCTGCGTGATGATTGGTTAGAAATTTCACCCCGCGAGCAGATTGGACAAGAAACGTGCGCGTGCTATAGATTACAGCCAATCCAAACACAGAAGGCGGATGTCACACGACTACGGGTGTGGGGAGAAAACGTCCTATTGTGGTGTAACCCTAAATCGGGTCCCTCATGAGACAAAAACGTAGGAAAAAAACATAGGTTCCTATCTAAAAAAGTAAAGACGACAGTTTTCGATCCACTGATCATTCGACTTAATAAATAATTATGCTATATTTTGTAAATCCTGCTGTTAAAATATACTGTTTAAAGACGTGTGTATTTAAAAATATATACGGATTACACAAGTGTCGCTGTTTCACACGTATATTTTAGACGCCGGACAAGAGGAACCCGTATGTAAACAAGTGTAGCAAAATGGCGGCGCCCTTGCTCAGGTTCTTCGGAAAGGTGAATAAATGAATTCGGAACTTATTTTGTTTAGGTTACAAAGCTAAATATACAGCATGTAACGACTGATCTTTGTTGTTTTTCCATATATAAAAAACGCCGATTAAGTTACGTTAATGGCGTAATGTTGTAGATACAGAATAGATATATTTTCAGACTCATTCTGCTACGTAATCTAACCTGGAGTCTAACATGTAACTTTAATCAAATTAACAACATTGTTCTTTATTGTATTTTAGGTTTGATACAGAATGATAACTGTATGTTTAGCGAATTAGCGGCTAGAGTTGGTTAGGAAACGCGGCTACTGTCGCACAGTGATGACGTAATGCACCGTACGGGATCGTTTACTTCAGTCACCAAATTACTCATTTTAATTCAAACTAATGTGATGTAATGCGATATTTCACACATAAAGTTTAAGACATTGACTAATTTGAAAATTATTATTTCAACCATTATGTTATATATTATGTAAATAATAATTGTGAATATTAGATACACAAGTGCACATTTTTCACAATATTACCCAAAGTTGATCTTTTCCTAATTGACTTTACATCAATACTGAGCAGATTTATATTGGTAAATAAAAAGAAAAGCCTAAAGACTGATCTAATGTATCCCGCTGTTAGGGCTGGGCGATACATCGATATAATCTCTATATCGCGATAAATGATTTAACGATACACTTTTCTGAGATATCGTTGGTATGGTTATGTATTTTATATGTTTTTGATCATTGCAAATAAAGTGATGCTGAATGGATGCAGTTGATTTGACGTGCTTTTCGTTTCTTTTAATTAATCTTCTTTGTCTTTGTAGGCATTAAAGAAAAGTACCGTCAAACTCAATGTTATATATCGCGATACACACTGTTTATTGTAGAAATGTCCTCAGGTATCCTGATATG
>CM042562.1:18084683-18214683 GCA_023630585.1 Cranoglanis bouderius | reverse complement strand
TCTACTGCACTCTTATCCACATCATAAATACTTTAATAACTAATATAATAAACACACACTGCTCCCTCTGAGCTCCGTCACTACACCATCATCATCATCATCATCATCATCATCATCAGAACATAACCACATCCTACTGCACTGTTACTGATATCAACTATACTCTGATAAACATCTGTAAAAGTAAACAGAGAGAGAGAGATACAGAAAAAGAAAGAAAATAAATGAGATAGAGAGAGAGATTGTTTGATAAATAGGGAGGGGGGAGAGAATGAAGAACAGACAGAAAGTGGGAAAGAAAGAGTGAGAGTGAAAGAAAAATTGGAAAACGAGAGAAAGTGGGAATGAAAGAGGGGAAAATGGAAGGGAAAAGAGTGAGAGAATGAAAGAGTGAAGTAAGGAGAAAGAAAGGGGGAAAGAAAGCAAGATTAAGAGGGAACAAAAAAGTGTGAGAGGGCATGAAATAGTGGAAGGACGGAAGGAGAGAGAGAGAGAAAAGGGAGTGGAAGGAAAGGGAAAAAGTGAAGGAAGGAAAAAGAAAGAGGGAAGAAAAGGGAGAAGTGAAGTTGAAAGAAAGAGGGAAAGAATGACAGGGAAGGAAAGAGTGAAGGATGGAAAGAGAAAGAGGGAAGAAACGAAAAGTTAAGTAGTAAGAAGGAAAGAAAGAAAGAAAGAATTACAGGGAAAGAAAGAAAAGGAGGGAAGGATAGAGATAGAGGGAAGAAAATAGTGGAAAGTAAAGGAGAAAGAAATAAAGAGGGAAAGAGAACGACAGGGAAATAGGGGGAAAGAGGAAAAGAACAAGAGGAAGAGGATAGAAAGGGGAAAAGAAATTAGGGGGAAAGTCGAGAAGGAAGAAAGAAAAGTAAAGTATAAAAGGGGGAATAAGTGAAGGAGAGAGAAAGAGGGAAAGACTGAAGTTAAGAGAGTGACTGGGAAGGAAAGAGAAAAAGAGAGAAAGGAAAAGAACAAGCGAAAGAGGGAAGGAAAGGGGGAGGAAATGAGGGGGAAAAGTGAAGGAGATAAAGAGAGAGAAGGAGACAGAAGGATGGAGAGAGTGACGGAGTGACGTGTGATGTGCAGGTGGCGACGTTAACCACGTCGAAGTGTATCGAGTGGATGGGAGGCGTCGGCTTCACCAAGGACTATCCTATAGAGAAATACTACAGAGACTGTAAGATAGGTGAGTGTGTAACACACACACACACATACACACACACACACACACACACACACACACACACACACACACACAGGGAACTACTGTTTATAGCTGCTGTAACACAAGTTATAACTACCACTAACCCATTTCACTGAATTTCCACAACATTAAACGTAACCATAAACGGATAAAAATGACGTAATGTAATCATTGGTAAATTGCTGATGTAATGTATAAGAGAAATAAACCACTTGGGGATGTGCTGTTACAGGAAAGTAATCAACTTCAGGATGGTAACAGTGCCTCTGCTTCATCACACCACCCTGATGTTGATTATTTTCCTCTAACAGTACGACACGGAGAGTTTTATTACTTACACGCGCGTGTGTGTGTGTGTGTGTGTGTGTGTGTGTGTGTGTGTGTGTGTGTGTGTGTGTGTGTGTGTGTGTGTGTGTGTGTGTGTGTTTTGTCACAGGAACCATCTATGAGGGAACGACCAACATTCAGCTGAGCACTATAGCAAAGTACATCGGGCAGGAGTACGACTCCTAAACACGCACACACACACACGCGCACACACACACACACACACACACACACACACACGACTATTTTTTCCCCGTTAACGTGAAAAAATGACATATTTTCAAGAAAACTTAATAAACTCAAATGTATCTGTATTTCCTATTAGGGAGTTATTATAAAAATACAATCACATGATTATTACACCTGAGACAATTCCACTTAAAATGAATAAAAATGTATCTAGAAATAAGTAACACAATTTAACACTAATGTCAGATTAGATATACTGTATCTGCATATGTGGAAGATGTCTTCATTTGTTATTTATATATTTTTAAAAGAGACCTTTGTTCTGAGGCTGATTAAATACTGAAGTGTTTGTGTGACTGTAACGAGCGTTGGGTCATGTTGGGTTTTTTGTTTGGATTAAAATAGCTCATGTTTCATTTTCCCATTTAGGTTTTGTCCATTTCTAGTATTTTTATGTGAATCGGTTTCTATGGATTTTAATCAGGGTTCGGTGACGGCAAATAAACCGGAGAAGAAAAGGTTACAATTATTTAAAACATTTTTGTCCAGATTGTTTTGTTTTTGTTTTTTCAGCCGAAGTAACGGTCGCTTATAGCTACCGGTTTAGCTTTGAGATCATAACTGTCTAGACTGATATATATGTAGTTGTAATATGGTTGTGAGTCCGTAATGTTTTGCCACACAATCATAACGATGAAGCCGGATCCAAAAGTTTAGAGTAAATGATTATGAGCTGATTAACTCTATAAATGAATCAAATCCAGTGCCTTGGTAACAGAGTTTACAGATTCACTGCAGTAATAACAGGTTTATTATGACTCCTGTATCATCAGATCACGTGTTGTGAATAAATAAAACCTCCTGAAATACTTTGATTGGTCCGTCGGTGGTCCTGCGTGTCTATGTGGATACTAATCTGTGAAATTATTTGTCGTTTTCATTTCTTCTTTCAAATAAATCAGCATTAAGGGGTTATGGAAATGTGTTCCACCATTACAATGTCTGTTATAGAGCTTATACAGCTTCAGTTCATGTTCACATCTAACATCAGATCAGGGTGAGTGGAGTATCCCTGACAGCCAAGAACAGGAATCTGAGGCTAAAGTGGAGTTAAATGACCTTTACAGTGCACAGGGTTAAGTTATTTAGTAGTGTCTGATTATTGAATCAGAGTTTATCAGGAGTGAATACAACATCAACTGATGGAAGTTATAATGCAGGGCTAGTTTAAAAATAGTCTGTGGCCACCAGGATCTTGTTTTGAGTCAAATCTAATCACTTTGTGCAAACAAAGGGAAAGTGCAAGTGCAGACAGTGTGTGTGAGATGTGCCTGAACCGTTTCTGTTATAAGATGTACACCATTGTAAATACATATTGTAAATAAACTGTAAGTGTTAAGTTGTTCGATTATTAACGTTCGTTTTCAAGCTAGCTAGCTTCCTTCGTCAGCTAGCAGCTGGGTTTTGGGATTAAATGGCCAACACCAGAAATGTTGATCTGATTTTTAGAAAAGTCTTTTTATGCTCATAGTTACAAGAAAAGACTGAAAATTGACCAAGAGAACAGACCAATACCCAAGATTACTGGGATATACACGATTATTTCTGAAAACTAATTATAAAAAAAAAGCTAAAAGTGACAAAACTCCAAAGACATCACAAAGCTCATATGCTGTGGGGAAAAAAAGTTGGAATAGATACAGTGAGGGAAAAAAGTATTTGATCCCCTGCTGATTTTGTACGTTTGCCCACTGACAAAGAAATGATCAGTCTATAATTTTAATGGTAGGTGTATTTTAACAGTGAGAGACAGAATAACAACAAAAAAATCCAGAAAAACGCATTTCAAAAAAGTTATAAATTGATTTGCATTTTAATGAGGGAAATAAGTATTTGATCCCCTATCAATCAGCAAGATTTCTGGCTCCCAGGTGTCTTTTACACAGGTAATGAGCTGAGATTAGGAGCACTCTCTTAAAGGGAGTGTTTAAAAGACACCTGTCCACAGAAGCAATCAATCAATCAGATTCCAAACTCTCCACCATGGCCAAGACCAAAGAGCTGTCATGCTGCCAAGACCAAAACTCCTTTGTCATGAAGATGTCTGAAAAAGTTACAGCTTCACCTCAAGCGCCGACACTGGAGACTCCTTCCATAAATGTTACATAAACATCTCCTTAATTTAAGAAAACTTCACAATATCAACAATTACACACATTTATATAGCACATTAATATAAACCTGTGATTCGCAGCTGCACTACCGTCAGACCTGCTGTTATAGAAAATTAATCAACACCTTCTGACCAATCATAATTTAATATGGGTGTTTGATAAATATGGTTTATTTATTATATTTAATTAAAATTGAAAAATACTCAGTTGTAAATGACATGATACAAAACAAAGCACAATATTTTCAAAATCCTGAGGGTAATCCCAAGACTTGCATGCATGGCACAATGTGTGTATATTCATATATTGTGGAAACAGAAAATCCAGGGGAGGGTTCCCTCTGGTGGCGTGGTGGTGAAATGTCCCGGGTGGATGTGGCGTCGGTTTTGTTGGTCCAGCGACATTTGATATTATTCTGCTTTGCAGGAACATTGTAGACGATATGGGAGGTAGCTACAGCAAAAGACAGTGGGTTCTCCTGGCAGCAGGTTCTAAAGGTTGGGAAAACTACAGACATCAGGTGTGAATATTAAATACAGCAGTTGTGTACAAGCAATACAAATATAAAATATGGCACATTATCTTATATAAAATATATAGTATATTTTTTTTAAAATCATTTTGTGTTTAGAGCTCAGAAAAGTAATTCCCTTTAAATACAAATCTAAAGTTACAGTATCTCTTTCAGGCCAAAGTGTGCCACGCTCAGGGGTGTGGCCATCATTTCAGATGAGGGGGGGGACAGAATGACCTTTGTCTAATTGATGGGTTTTATCTTTTCTTGCTCTTAATTGGCTTAATGTGCAATTTATGGTTCTGTACTTGTTATATTGTATATTGCACTGTATTATTTAAATATCGCAAATCGTGTTTTGTGTACATTGTATTGCAGTATATAATATATACTTGTATATTATGGATAATTTTGTTTCAGTTCTCTCCCTTTTCTATTGAATTATATACAGTAATGTAAAAATGGCAGGGTTACACTTTTTTCCCCTGTACTACTAACCTATTACTAACTTAAACTGATGCATACCGATTTAAGTTATTATAGCAGCCTGTTATGACTCAGTCATTGTATTTATAAACTAAAACTGTGTTCTATTCTATAATATTTATATTAATATTTAGCGTCAACATAGTAAAAGAAACCATTATGCAACGCTGCCTGATCCAGACATACAGTGTGTAATCCATGCAAATCCCAATTCAGCATTAGCAATTCACCATCTTATTCTAATGTGAAGGATTAATAACACATCTGTAATAAAAATAAAAGACTTTACAAAAGAGTTTGAAAATAATTGCAGGTTTGTGTGGGACTGCGGGTAGCAGCTAATATTACCATCAAATCTAACTAATTATTCATCAGTGGAAATAAGCAGCGTTTAAAAAGAAATATGTAGCAAATTTTTCATCATTGTGCAACACGAATACGACATGCCGAAAGAACCTATACTGCTCGATTTAGTAGTGATGTGTGGTTCGCGGACGAGTCGGCTCTGTGAGTCGGCTCTGTGAGTCGGCTCTGTGAGTCGGCTCCTTCAAGTGAACGATGGGAGCCGCCTCCCGTCTGAGAGCCGATTTCATTTGTCTTTTCTTTTTCTTTTTTTTTTTTAATTAATACAAGACAGAATAATAGGATGATCTTTTCGCCTCACTGCTCGGCCACTTATTGCTCTGAGCTGAGCCAAATGATCTGGCTCACTAAAAAGAGCCGGTATTCCCATCACTACGACTCAGTAAACAAGGAGTTAATGTTTTTTTTTCGCCGCTTTGAGCTCATCGCGACCTTTGAGACTTATACAAAGACTTATAGACACGGACACATATAGAAATCAAAGTACACAAATTGGCCACACATTTATTTGTCTATTCTAACTTTTTTCCACAGCATATGAGTTTTGTGATGTCTTTCTCTGTGTCCCAATTGGCATAATTCTACTATGTACTAAAAGTATGTACTCTTTTTGGGAAGAAAAAGTGCATACTTTTGAGTGTGATAAGTTTATGGAGTTGTTCTTCTCTTACACTGATATGCTTCCTGTTTTAGGCAAACATGCCCTTCTGCCTAGCCA
Organism: Cranoglanis bouderius; assembly: GCA_023630585.1. Lineage (NCBI taxonomy): Eukaryota > Metazoa > Chordata > Actinopteri > Siluriformes > Cranoglanididae > Cranoglanis > Cranoglanis bouderius. The sequence continues at coordinate 18,208,711 of CM042562.1, read as the reverse complement.
ATAAACAGTGCTGCTAGACCACCGAGGCAGACCACCCTAAACATGTAACTTTTTGTCATCCTAACAACATACGTAATGGAGTGCAGCAGAGCAGCATCAAAAATATCAAATATTGGGGGAGACAATTTGGCCATATCTGATTACTGGGGGGACGTGTCTCCCACAATGTCTCTCCCACGCAGAGAACGTAACATTACGGTGCTCAACCAATATTAACAATTAAACATGTATTCTATTATACAGGTATTTCTGAAGCAAATTTCCGTGACTTTTCCAAAACTTTCTGAGTTTATTTATTTTTCCAAAACTTCTCCAGGCCTGGAAATTGCTGTTCTAAAATGTAAAAAGAATGGCAGCATGAGACGTTGATACTCATAAAATAATGACTCCTTTATTGACAATAAAATAATAAAATCACCAAATACGTCAACTCTTTTCCATCACTGCTGAATACCCACAAACAAAACACAACAAAAATCGACAAAGACAACAATACCGGAAGCCAAAAGAGCGATTCAGTGTGTGAGAAGATATATAAGTGGAAGCCATGTGCTAGACTGTGCATTTGACCTGAAACCAGCACAAGAGACGGTAAGAATCTGTATAACTTTTTGCTCCATGCAGAATCATTTATTAATCAAACGCATGTGTAATTTATCAGGTTGTACTTTAAGTGAAATCTCTTTTAACACAATTTTCACACTTTTTACCTGCAATTTAATGGGTTTTCCATGTAATTGTGTTAGTTATACACGGAGTTGCCGGTTTATTAGTTTATTATTATTTAGTTGCTTTAAAAGTAGCTTTTTTCATAAAACTGTGTCTTTGAAAATGCATTGTCTAATACTAACAACAAATGCAGTAATCTCTCTCTCTCTCTCTCTCTCTCTCATTCGTTTTCCAGTCATTTATTTTACTATTTACTCAAGATGAGTAAAATTGAAATAAACGCAGGTAAGCCCATTAAAATAAATCTTGCATTTTGCTTTCATGGATCCAGTACAAACTAAATGTTTGATTAGAACATGAGTGTAGCAGAGCTGTAAAGTAATAATATTATATGCTGATATTATAATTTAGCTGATTTACTTTTATTTAAGTTAAAGTGAAAGTGAAAGTGAAATTTCAACTCTGATCTCTGAACTGCTGCAGCTCAGGGCGTCCTGGACGTGATCGATAACTATGACAGACCAGGACATGCATATGCTGAAGGACCGTACTCCGGCACGGACACGTACGCTCATGCTTTCGAAAACAAACCCGGAAAGCGCGTTCCTAAAGCTGGAGCCGTAGCCGAGGCCGGTGTAGGACGAGCTGGAGCAGCGTGGAGCGTCTTTTCAGCTGAAGCTAAAGGTCCAAATGCTTCTGCCGAGGCTGAGGCTAACATTCTGGAAGCAGGAGCCATGGCTCGAGCTGAGATCGGAAGTGTATCAGCTGCAGCTGGTCCAGTTAAAACGAAGCTGGGCCTGGGGGTTGATACCGGTGTCAAAATTAATCCCAGTAAAGTAGAGGTAAAGCTACTTGGCACTGGGGTGACACTCGGTAGCGAAATGGGAATTTCACTTTTGGGAAGTGAAGTTAAATTTAAATTATGGTGATCACATCTAAAAAGAAATGATCTTTCTGTTAACTGATTAATCTTCTGTGTAAGATTTTTACAGTGATTACTAAGAGGCTTAATGCTTCCTCAAACTATAAATTCTAGCACTTACTATAATCCTCATGTTTATTGTTCAGTCACAGCTCTGTCTGTCATTTCTGCAATCAGAAAGCTGTCAAAGAAATAAAATAAAATATTATACAATGCTTTCCAATATTCATCTTTCCACACAGAGAATACTTCACACCAGGGGCGTGGCCATCATTTCAGATGTGGGGGGACAGAATGTCAAGTGCACTCTTTATTTCTGACCTTTGTCTAATTGATGGGTTTTATCTCTTCTTGCTCTTAATTGGTTTAATGTGCAATTTATTAGAGATGCACCGATACTAAATTTCTCAGCCGATACCGAGAGCCGATTATTCAGAGTGATATCAGCCGATACCGATACCGGTAGTTTGGTGGTTCTGCCTTTTATACCTTCTTTTAAATTAATAATAATTAATTCCACAATTCTGAAAGAAATGCAAATAAAAACAAACAAATAAATCAAAACAAATAAAATTCTCTCCATTTCAACAAGTTGTTTTACAGTAACTGGTCTCATAAACAGAAAACACATTACTGAAATGAACATTAACATATTAACTACATTCTGAAGATTAAATTAAGATTTCTTAACTTATTGAATGTTATTAGTTCATATTAACATTGACTGAATTCTAAAAGAAAATACAAATTCCTCTTAAGCTCACATTCACTCACCACAAACAATCATTTCAGATGAGGGGGGGGACAGAATGACCTTTGTCTAATTGATGGGTTTTATCTCTTCTTGCTCTTAATTGGCTTAATGTGCAATTTATGGTTCTGTACTTGTTATATTGTATATTGCACTGTATTATTTAAATATCGCAAATCGTGTTTTGTGTACATTGTATTGCAGTATATAATATATACTTGTATATTATGGATCATTTTGTTTCAGTTCTCTCCCTTTTCTATTGAATTATATACAGTAATGTAAAAATGGTAGGGTTACACTTTTTTCCCCTGTACTACTAACCTATTACTAACTTAAACTGATGCATAACGATTTAAGTTATTATAGCAGCCTGTTATGACTCAGTCATTGTATTTATAAACTAAAACTGTGTTCTATTCTATAATATTTCTATTAATCTTTAGCGTCAACATAGTAAAAGAAACCATTATGCAACGCTGCCTGATCCAGACATACAGTGTGTAATCCATGCAAATCCCAATTCAGCATTAGCAATTCACCATCTTATTCTAATGTGAAGGATTAATAACACATCTGTAATAAAAATAAAAGACTTTACAAAAGAGTTTGAAAATAATTGCAGGTTTGTGTGGGACTGCGGGTAGCAGCTAATATTACCATCAAATCTAACTAATTATTCATCAGTGGAAATAAGCGGCGTTTAAAAAGAAATATGTAGCAAATTTTTCATCATTGTGCAACACGAATACGACATGCCGAAAGAACCTATACTGCTCGATTTAGTAGTGATGTGTGGTTCGCGGACGAGTCGGCTCTGTGAGTCGGCTCTGTGAGTCGGCTCCTTCAAGTGAACGATGGGAGCCGCCTCCCGTCTGAGAGCCGATTTCATTTGTCTTTTCTTTTTCTTTTTTCTTTTTAAATTAATACAAGACAGAATAATAGGATGATCTTTTCGCCTCACTGCTCGGCCACTTATTGCTCTGAGCTGAGCCAAATGATCTGGCTCACTAAAAAGAGCCGGTATTCCCATCACTACGACTCAGTAAACAAGGAGTTAATGTTTTTTTTCGCCGCTTTGAGCTCATCGCGACCTTTGAGACTTATACAAAGACTTATAGACACGGACACATATAGAAATCAAAGTACACAAATTGGCAATGGCCAATACACAAATAGGCCATGATTCACACACAGTATTACTTTAATATTTATTTGTCTATTCTAACTTTTTTCCACAGCATATGAGTTTTGTGATGTCTTTCTCTGTGTCCCAATTGGCATAATTCTACTATGTACTAAAAGTATGTACTCTTTTTGGGAAGAAAAAGTGCATACTTTTGAGTGTGATAAGTTTATGGAGTTGTTCTTCTCTTACACTGATATGCTTCCTGTTTTAGGCAAACATGCCCTTCTGCCTAGCCAATAAACAGTGCTGCTAGACCACCGAGGCAGACCACCCTAAACATGTAACTTTTTGTCATCCTAACAACATACGTAATGGAGTGCAGCAGAGCAGCATCAAAAATATCAAATATTGGGGGAGACAATTTGGCCATATCTGATTACTGGGGGGACGTGTCTCCCACAATGTCTCTCCCACGCAGAGAACGTAACATTACGGTGCTCAACCAATATTAACAATTAAACATGTATTCTATTATACAGGTATTTCTGAAGCAAATTTCCATGACTTTTCCAAAACTTTCTGGGTGTATTTATTTTTCCAAAACTTCTCCAGGCCTGGAAATTGCTGTTCTAAAATGTAAAAAGAATGGCAGCATGAGACGTTGATACTCATAAAATAATGACTCCTTTATTGACAATAAAATAATAAAATCACCAAATACGTCAACTCTTTTCCATCACTGCTGAATACCCACAAACAAAACACAACAAAAATCGACAAAGACAACAATACCGGAAGCCAAAAGAGCGATTCAGTGTGTGAGAAGATATATAAGTGGAAGCCATGTGCTAGACTGTGCATTTGACCTGAAACCAGCACAAGAGACGGTAAGAATCTGTATAACTTTTTGCTCCATGCAGAATCATTTATTAATCAAACGCATGTGTAATTTATCAGGTTGTACTTTAAGTGAAATCTCTTCTAACACAATTTTCACACTTTTTACCTGCAATTTAATGGGTTTTCCATGTAATTGTGTTAGTTATACACGGAGTTGCCGGTTTATTAGTTTATTACTATTTAGTTGCTTTAAAAGTAGCTTTTTTCATAAAACTGTGTCTTTGAAAATGCATTGTCTAATACTAACAACAAATGCAGTAATCTCTCTCTCTCTCTCTCTCTCTCTCTCATTCGTTTTCCAGTCATTTATTTTACTATTTACTCAAGATGAGTAAAATTGAAATAAACGCAGGTAAGCCCATTACAATAAATCTTGCATTTTGCTTTCATGGATCCAGTACAAACTAAATGTTTGATTAGAACATGAGTGTAGCAGAGCTGTAAAGTAATAATATTATATGCTGATATTATAATTTAGCTGATTTACTTTTATTTAAGTTAAAGTGAAAGTGAAAGTGAAATTTCAACTCTGATCTCTGAACTGCTGCAGCTCAGGGCGTCCTGGACGTGATCGATAACTATGACAGACCAGGACATGCATATGCTGAAGGACCGTACTCCGGCACGGACACGTACGCTCATGCTTTCGAAAACAAACCCGGAAAGCGCGTTCCTAAAGCTGGAGCCGTAGCCGAGGCCGGTGCAGGACGAGCTGGAGCAGCGTGGAGCGTCTTTTCAGCTGAAGCTAAAGGTCCAAATGCTTCTGCCAAGGCTGAGGCTAACATTCTGGAAGCAGGAGCCATGGCTCGAGCTGAGATCGGAAGTGTATCAGCTGCAGCTGGTCCAGTTAAAACGAAGCTGGGCCTGGGGGTTGATACCGGTGTCAAAATTAATCCCAGTAAAGTAGAGGTAAAGCTACTTGGCACTGGGGTGACACTCGGTAGCGAAATGGGAATTTCACTTTTGGGAAGTGAAGTTAAATTTAAATTATGGTGATCACATCTAAAAAGAAATGATCTTTCTGTTAACTGATTAATCTTCTGTGTAAGATTTTTACAGTGATTACTAAGAGGCTTAATGCTTCCTCAAACTATAAATTCTAGCACTTACTATAATCCTCATGTTTATTGTTCAGTCACAGCTCTGTCTGTCATTTCTGCAATCAGAAAACTGTCAAAGAAATAAAATAAAATATTATACAATGCTTTCCAATATTCATCTTTCCACACAGAGAATACTTCACACCAGGGGCGTGGCCATCATTTCAGATGTGGGGGGACAGAATGTCAAGTGCACTCTTTTATTCTGACCTTTGTCTAATTGATGGGTTTTATCTCTTCTTGCTCTTAATTGGTTTAATGTGCAATTTATTAGAGATGCACCGATACTAAATTTCTCAGCCGATACCGAGAGCCGATTATTCAGAGTGATATCAGCCGATACCGATACCGGTAGTTTGGTGGTTCTGCCTTTTTCTTTTAAATTAATAATAATTAATTCCACAATTCTGAAAGAAATGCAAATAAAAACAAACAAATAAATCAAAACAAATAAAATTCTCTCCATTTCAACAAGTTGTTTTACAGTAACTGGTCTCATAAACAGAAAACACATTACTGAAATGAACATTAACACATTAACTACATTCTGAAGATTAAATTAATATTTCTTAACTTATTGAATGTTATTAGTTCATATTAACATTGACTGAATTCTAAAAGAAAATACAAATTCCTCTTAAGCTCACATTCACTCACCACAAACAATCATTTCAGATGAGGGGGGGGGACAGAATGACCTTTGTCTAATTGATGGGTTTTATCTTTTCTTGCTCTTAATTGGCTTAATGTGCAATTTATGGTTCTGTACTTGTTATATTGTATATTGCACTGTATTATTTAAATATCGCAAATCGTGTTTTGTGTACATTGTATTGCAGTATATAATATATACTTGTATATTATGGATAATTTTGTTTCAGTTCTCTCCCTTTTCTATTGAATTATATACAGTAATGTAATAATGGCAGGGTTACACTTTTTTCCCCTGTACTACTAACCTATTACTAACTTAAACTGATGCATAACGATTTAAGTTATTATAGCAGCCTGTTATGACTCAGTCATTGTATTTATAAACTAAAACTGTGTTCTATTCTATAATATTTCTATTAATCTTTAGCGTCAACATAGTAAAAGAAACCATTATGCAACGCTGCCTGATCCAGACATACAGTGTGTAATCCATGCAAATCCCAATTCAACATTAGCAATTCACCATCTTATTCTAATGTGAAGGACTCAGATAACACATCTGTAATAAAAATAAAAGACTTTACAAAAGAGTTTGAAAATAATTGCAGGTTTGTGTGGGACTGCGGGTAGCAGCTAATATTACCATCAAATCTAACTAATTATTCATCAGTGGAAATAAGCAGCGTTTAAAAAGAAATATGTAGCAAATTTTTCATCATTGTGCAACACGAATACGACATGCCGAAAGAACCTTTACTGCTCGATTTAGTAGTGATGTGTGGTTCGCGAACGAGTCGGCTCTGTGAGTCGGCTCTGTGAGTCGGCTCCTTCAAGTGAACGATGGGAGCCGCCTCCCGTCTGAGAGCCGATTTCATTTGTCTTTTCTTTTTCTTTTTTTTTCTTTTTTTTAATTAATGCAAGACAGAATAATAGGATGATCTTTTCGCCTCACTGCTCGGCCACTTATTGCTCTGAGCTGAGCCAAATGATCTGGCTCAATAAAAAGAGCCGGTATTCCCATCACTACGACTCAGTAAACAAGGAGTTAATGTTTTTTTTCGCCGCTTTGAGCTCATCGCGACCTTTGAGACTTATACAAAGACTTATAGACACGGACACATATAGAAATCAAAGATACACAAATTGGCCATGGCCAATACACAAATAGGCCATGATTCACACACAGTATTACTTTAATATTTATTTGTCTATTCTAACTTTTTTCCACAGCATATGAGTTTTGTGATGTCTTTCTCTGTGTCCCAATTGGCATAATTATACTATGTACTAAAAGTATGTACTCTTTTTGGGAAGAAAAAGTGCATACTTTTGAGTGTGATAAGTTTATGGAGTTGTTCTTCTCTTACACTGATATGCTTCCTGTTTTAGGCAAACATGCCCTTCTGCCTAGCCAATAAACAGTGCTGCTAGACCACCGAGGCAGACCACCCTAAACATGTAACTTTTTGTCATCCTAACAACATACGTAATGGAGTGCAGCAGAGCAGCATCAAAAATATCAAATATTGGGGGAGACAATTTGGCCATATCTGATTACTGGGGGGACGTGTCTCCCACAATGTCTCTCCCACGCAGAGAACGTAACATTACGGTGCTCAACCAATATTAACAATTAAACATGTATTCTATTATACAGGTATTTCTGAAGCAAATTTCCATGACTTTTCCAAAACTTTCTGGGTGTATTTATTTTTCCAAAACTTCTCCAGGCCTGGAAATTGCTGTTCTAAAATGTAAAAAGAATGGCAGCATGAGACGTTGATACTCATAAAATAATGACTCCTTTATTGACAATAAAATAATAAAATCACCAAATACGTCAACTCTTTTCCATCACTGCTGAATACCCACAAACAAAACACAACAAAAATCGACAAAGACAACAATACCGGAAGCCAAAAGAGCGATTCAGTGTGTGAGAAGATATATAAGTGGAAGCCATGTGCTAGACTGTGCATTTGACCTGAAACCAGCACAAGAGACGGTAAGAATCTGTATAACTTTTTGCTCCATGCAGAATCATTTATTAATCAAACGCATGTGTAATTTATCAGGTTGTACTTTAAGTGAAATCTCTTCTAACACAATTTTCACACTTTTTACCTGCAATTTAATGGGTTTTCCATGTAATTGTGTTAGTTATACACGGAGTTGCCGGTTTATTAGTTTATTATTATTTAGTTGCTTTAAAAGTAGCTTTTTTCATAAAACTGTGTCTTTGAAAATGCATTGTCTACTACTAACAACAAATGCAGTAATCTCTCTCTCTCTCTCTCTCTCTCTCATTCGTTTTCCAGTCATTTATTTTACTATTTACTCAAGATGAGTAAAATTGAAATAAACGCAGGTAAGCCCATTACAATAAATCTTGCATTTTGCTTTCATGGATCCAGTACAAACTAAATGTTTGATTAGAACATGAGTGTAGCAGAGCTGTAAAGTAATAATATTATATGCTGATATTATAATTTAGCTGATTTACTTTTATTTAAGTTAAAGTGAAAGTGAAAGTGAAATTTCAACTCTGATCTCTGAACTGCTGCAGCTCAGGGCGTCCTGGACGTGATCGATTACTATGACAGACCAGGACATGCATATGCTGAAGGACCGTACTCCGGCACGGACACGTACGCTCATGCTTTCGAAAACAAACCCGGAAAGCGCGTTCCTAAAGCTGGAGCCGTAGCCGAGGCCGGTGTAGGATGAGCTGGAGCAGCGTGGAGCGTCTTTTCAGCTGAAGCTAAAGGTCCAAATGCTTCTGCCAAGGCTGAGGCTAACATTCTGGAAGCAGGAGCCATGGCTCGAGCTGAGATCGGAAGTGTATCAGCTGCAGCTGGTCCAGTTAAAACGAAGCTGGGCCTGGGGGTTGATACCGGTGTCAAAATTAATCCCAGTAAAGTAGAGGTAAAGCTACTTGGCACTGGGGTGACACTCGGTAGCGAAATGGGAATTTCACTTTTGGGAAGTGAAGTTAAATTTAAATTATGGTGATCACATCTAAAAAGAAATGATCTTTCTGTTAACTGATTAATCTTCTGTGTAAGATTTTTACAGTGATTACTAAGAGGCTTAATGCTTCCTCAAACTATAAATTCTAGCACTTACTATAATCCTCATGTTTATTGTTCAGTCACAGCTCTGTCTGTCATTTCTGCAATCAGAAAACTGTCAAAGAAATAAAATAAAATATTATACAATGCTTTCCAATATTCATCTTTCCACACAGAGAATACTTCACACCAGGGGCGTGGCCATCATTTCAGATGTGGGGGGACAGAATGTCAAGTGCACTCTTTATTTCTGACCTTTGTCTAATTGATGGGTTTTATCTCTTCTTGCTCTTAATTGGTTTAATGTGCAATTTATTAGAGATGCACCGATACTAAATTTCTCAGCCGATACCGAGAGCCGATTATTCAGAGTGATATCAGCCGATACCGATACCGGTAGTTTGGTGGTTCTGCCTTTTATACCTTCTTTTAAATTAATAATAATTAATTCCACAATTCTGAAAGAAATGCAAATAAAAACAAACAAATAAATCAAAACAAATAAAATTCTCTCCATTTCAACAAGTTGTTTTACAGTAACTGGTCTCATAAACAGAAAACACATTACTGAAATGAACATTAACACATTAACTACATTCTGAAGATTAAATTAAGATTTCTTAACTTATTGAATGTTATTAGTTCATATTAACATTGACTGAATTCTAAAAGAAAATACAAATTCCTCTTAAGCTCACATTCACTCACCACAAACAATCATTTCAGATGAGGGGGGGGACAGAATGACCTTTGTCTAATTGATGGGTTTTATCTTTTCTTGCTCTTAATTGGCTTAATGTGCAATTTATGGTTCTGTACTTGTTATATTGTATATTGCACTGTATTATTTAAATATCGCAAATCGTGTTTTGTGTACATTGTATTGCAGTATATAATATATACTTGTATATTATGGATCATTTTGTTTCAGTTCTCTCCCTTTTCTATTGAATTATATACAGTAATGTAAAAATGGCAGGGTTACACTTTTTTCCCCTGTACTACTAACCTATTACTAACTTAAACTGATGCATAACGATTTAAGTTATTATAGCAGCCTGTTATGACTCAGTCATTGTATTTATAAACTAAAACTGTGTTCTATTCTATAATATTTCTATTAATCTTTAGCGTCAACATAGTAAAAGAAACCATTATGCAACGCTGCCTGATCCAGACATACAGTGTGTAATCCATGCAAATCCCAATTCAGCATTAGCAATTCACCATCTTATTCTAATGTGAAGGATTAATAACACATCTGTAATAAAAATAAAAGACTTTACAAAAGAGTTTGAAAATAATTGCAGGTTTGTGTGGGACTGCGGGTAGCAGCTAATATTACCATCAAATCTAACTAATTATTCATCAGTGGAAATAAGCGGCGTTTAAAAAGAAATATGTAGCAAATTTTTCATCATTGTGCAACACGAATACGACATGCCGAAAGAACCTATACTGCTCGATTTAGTAGTGATGTGTGGTTCGCGAACGAGTCGGCTCTGTGAGTCGGCTCTGTGAGTCGGCTCTGTGAGTCGGCTCTGTGAGTCGGCTCCTTCAAGTGAACGATGGGAGCCGCCTCCCGTCTGAGAGCCGATTTCATTTGTCTTTTCTTTTTCTTTTTTTTTTTAAATTAATACAAGACAGAATAATTGGATGATCTTTTCGCCTCACTGCTCGGCCACTTATTGCTCTGAGCTGAGCCAAATGATCTGGCTCACTAAAAAGAGCCGGTATTCCCATCACTACGACTCAGTAAACAAGGAGTTAATGTTTTTTTTTCGCCGCTTTGAGCTCATCGCGACCTTTGAGACTTATACAAAGATTTATAGACACGGACACATATAGAAATCAAAGTACACAAATTGGCCACACATTTATTTGTCTATTCTAACTTTTTTCCACAGCATATGAGTTTTGTGATGTCTTTCTCTGTGTCCCAATTGGCATAATTCTACTATGTACTAAAAGTATGTACTCTTTTTGGGAAGAAAAAGTGCATACTTTTGAGTGTGATAAGTTTATGGAGTTGTTCTTCTCTTACACTGATATGCTTCCTGTTTTAGGCAAACATGCCCTTCTGCCTAGCCAATAAACAGTGCTGCTAGACCACCGAGGCAGACCACCCTAAACATGTAACTTTTTGTCATCCTAACAACATACGTAATGGAGTGCAGCAGAGCAGCATCAAAAATATCAAATATTGGGGGAGACAATTTGGCCATATCTGATTACTGGGGGGACGTGTCTCCCACAATGTCTCTCCCACGCAGAGAACGTAACATTACGGTGCTCAACCAATATTAACAATTAAACATGTATTCTATTAAACAGGTATTTCTGAAGCAAATTTCCGTGACTTTTCCAAAACTTTCTGGGTTTATTTATTTTTCCAAAACTTCTCCAGGCCTGGAAATTGCTGTTCTAAAATGTAAAAAGAATGGCAGCATGAGACGTTGATACTCATAAAATAATGACTCCTTTATTGACAATAAAATAATAAAATCACCAAATACGTCAACTCTTTTCCATCACTGCTGAATACCCACAAACAAAACACAACAAAAATCGACAAAGACAACAATACCGGAAGCCAAAAGAGCGATTCAGTGTGTGAGAAGATATATAAGTGGAAGCCATGTGCTAGACTGTGCATTTGACCTGAAACCAGCACAAGAGACGGTAAGAATCTGTATAACTTTTTGCTCCATGCAGAATCATTTATTAATCAAACGCATGTGTAATTTATCAGGTTGTACTTTAAGTGAAATCTCTTCTAACACAATTTTCACACTTTTTTCCTGCAATTTAATGGGTTTTCCATGTAATTGTGTTAGTTATACACGGAGTTGCCGGTTTATTAGTTTATTATTATTTAGTTGCTTTAAAAGTAGCTTTTTTCATAAAACTGTGTCTTTGAAAATGCATTGTCTACTACTAACAACAAATGCAGTAATCTCTCTCTCTCTCTCTCTCTCTCTCTCATTCGTTTTCCAGTCATTTATTTTACTATTTACTCAAGATGAGTAAAATTGAAATAAACGCAGGTAAGCCCATTACAATAAATCTTGCATTTTGCTTTCATGGATCCAGTACAAACTAAATGTTTGATTAGAACATGAGTGTAGCAGAGCTGCAAAGTAATAATATTATATGCTGATATTATAATTTAGCTGATTTACTTTTATTTAAGTTAAAGTGAAAGTGAAAGTGAAATTTCAACTCTGATCTCTGAACTGCTGCAGCTCAGGGCGTCCTGGACGTGATCGATTACTATGACAGACCAGGACATGCATATGCTGAAGGACCGTACGCCAACACGGACACGTACGCTTATGCGTTCGAAAACAAACCCGGAAAGCGCGTTCGGATAGCACTGTATAGCTATTTATACATCCTACATTATTTTCAATTTCAGTTTCACATTCAGGCACTGCACTTTTAGCAGAGCTTTCTAGCTAATAAAATTAGAGAGAGAGAGAGAGAGAGAGAGAGAGAGAGAGAGAGAGAGAGAGAGAGAGAGAGTTTCTCTGGTGGGTTTATGATCTAACATGTAAGAACATAACACTGATGTAATAAATACAGTATAGTTCTATAAATGCGTAGGACCTCAGAGCGAACGAGGCAGTGATGGTTTAATCAAAGCCGTGCAAAGTCGGAACAATAAGACGAATTCCAACAGAGGCCCTGAATCCACACTCTAGGACCATCTGAGCAATAAAACCAGAGATTCAGTTCAAGTTCAGTTTTATATGTATAGTGCTTTTAACACTATTTAGTTCATTGTCCCAAAGCAGCTTTACAGAAATATATAAATTCATGATATAGATTTTAAATGTATGAATTTATCCATAATGAGCAGCCAGAGGTGACGGTGGTGAGGAAAAACTCCCTGAGATGATATGAGGAAGAAACCTCGAGAGGAACCAGACTCAAAAGGGAACCTGTCCTCATTTGGGTGACACCAGATAGTGTGATTATAAATAAATAAAATCCCTTCTATAAATGTACCAATACTACATGGTCAAATTGTGCAGTTGTGTAACCAGGAAAATTCATTACAGTTTTTATATGAAGTCTGTTTTGTTGAACTTCTCCACTGTTCACTGACGGAGACTTGAGTGCAAAACTGTTTGTGGCAATTGCAGTCCTAAAGCCATCACTGCATAACTGTTCATATGAATTGAGGTCCAAAGCCATCTTTATGGTTTTTTTTAGTGGTACCATCCTCAGTAATCTCAATGTTCTTTAGGCTGCACCGTGTGGTCCACCAGAGACCCTGTCAAGATTGTGCTAGCAAGTCTGAGCTAACAATGACGATGTGCAGAGGTGGATTAACACTAATGGTCCCATAGGAATAATTCATAATTCATTCCCTGGTATCAGGACTCCCCTGGACTCTCGTGTTGACTCAGAACTGCCAAACACCATGACTGCACTTTGCAGAATCCCTGGAGTCTCCCTCACTTTACACTTTTAAAGACACAGACCCTTGATGAACACTTTTCCTTGCTTGTTTCTTTCTTTTATATACTTAAGAATATACCATCATAACTCAGGATATATCAAATTAACCACTCCTTTAAGTTGTTACTGTTAGAACACTGGGAAGGAGGGAGGCAGGATGCACTCGCAGGGGAAAGTGGTCAGTTTATTAGGCACAGTCAAAATAATAAGAACATTCAAAAGAATGGGGACAGTCTAACAAAAGTCCAAAATTAAACAAGACAATAGTCCCAAAACACGCTAGGGCAGTAATTCCAAACAGGTTAGTCAATTATCCGAACACTTACAAGCCAAAAATCCAGGAAGGCATGAAACAGTAATCCAAAGGCTTACAGGGCAAAAATCCTGGAAGTAACGAGGCATGAATCCAAGAACCCGCGAATGCCGGGTAAACAAAAACATAGGAAAAAAACATAGGAACCAGGGAACACCTGGTAAACAAAAAACAAAGATCTACACTTCTTGATCTTTGCTTCGTCGCTATTTTTAGTTATATTGCGTTACATAGGGTTATACTAAATCATTCTTAAACACTTTCAGTTACATCCAAATCAATACTCCGCAACGAAGCAGACACAGACAGGGGCTTAAGTAACAAGGTTAATCCTAAAGCAAACAAGATCAAATAAGCGACACCTGGAAACAATAATCACATAATAATGGGAGAACCAATGGCAGAACACAAACCCAGCAGACCAATAAGGAAGCGGGGGCAGAAACATAACGTAAAATAAAAAGAAAAGTGCACATGGCAACATAACCAAGACCAGAGTTCATTAAACCGTCCGGAGATTTTTATGAATCGCACTGGAATGCGCTCCGTGGAATGCGGAAGTGCGCTGCTCCTCTAGCGGCGCAGCGAGAGAGAGATGCACTGCTCCGCTAGTGGTGCAGCGAGAGGGAGAAGCTAACAGAGCCTGTCTCCCGAAGCGCCAAAATTTTTTACTGTTCTTGCGGACGTGGGCCCCTGGGCACGATTAGAACCTCTGCCCCCCAGGACCCGAGGCTGGCGAAGTTCAATGTCCTGAGGCCAGAGCAGAGCATGTTGCATTGTCCTGAGAACTTGGACGAGAACTTGGATGAGAACTTGGACGAGAACTTCAATTGGTGCTCGAACTGGTGCTTGGCCTGGATCTCGGAGCTGCGCGTGACCTGGTGCTTGGCCTGGACCTCGGAGCTGCGTGTGATCGGGCGCTGGGACTAGACCTCGGAGCTGCACGTGATCGGGCACTGGGACTGGACCTCCGAGCTGCGCATGACCAGGCGCTGGGCCTGGACCTCCGAGCTGTGCATGATCTGGTGCTTAGCCTGGAACCCGGACTGGACTCAGATTTGGCACCTGGATTAGGGACAGACTCAGAGACAGACTTGGAAACAGACCGGGGAATGGGACAGAGGACAGGACAGAAAACAGGACAGAGAATAGGACAGAGAACGAGATAGGGAACTGGATAGAGGACTGGACAGAGGACTGGACTGGAAACTGAACTTGAATTTGAATAGTCCACAAAATCAACACTTTGACCCAGAACAGACTTGAAAACCTGACTCAAAGCAGAAATGGGAGCAGAGCTGGAAATCAAACCGGAAGCAGAGCTAGACATCGAAGGGGAACCAGAGCTGGAAATTAAAGTGGAGACAGGGCTGGAAACAGAGCTGGAAATTAAAGTAGAGACAGGGTTGGAAAAAGAGCTGGAAACTAAAGTGGAGACAGGGATGGAGACAGAGGAGGAGACAGAGGAGGAAACTAGGCTAGGGACAGCACAGTCAACAAAATCTAGAACGGAGCTGGGAACAGAGCTGGGAACAGAGCTGGCAATTAACTCAGCAACCGAACTGAGAACTAATGCAAAAATAGGGCTAGAAATTAAATCAAAAACAGAGCTGGCAACTAAATCAAGAACTGGGTTGGAAACTGGACTGGAAACTGGACTGAAACTGGACTGGAAACTGGACTAGGAACAGGGTTGGAGACAGGATTGGAAACAGGACCGGGACCGGGAACGGGAGCAGGACTGGGAGCAGGACTGGGAGCAGGACTGGGAAAAGCACCGGAAACTGGACTGGGAACTGGATCAGAAATTGGCCTTGGAATAGGGCAGAAACCTGGACATGGAGTTGGACATGGACTAGGAATAGGGCAGGAACCTGGACATGGACTAGGACTAGGGCAGGAACCTGGACATGGACTTGGACATGGACTAGGACTAGGGAAGGAACCTGGACATGGACTTGGACATAATTTTGTGCTAAAACATGGTTATGAACTTGGAAAGGAGGTCATCCCGTGGACCTCAGACATGAACTGGGCTTGAGAAGAGGCCATCCCATGGACCTCTGACATGGACTGGGCTTGAGAAGAGGTCATCCCGTGGACCTCTGACATGGACTTGACTTGGGAAGAGGTCATCCCGTGGACCTCTGACATGAGCAGGACAGGTGAGGAGGTTTCCTCGTGAACCTCTGGCTGGATCGTGGCCTGGGCGGAGGTCTCCTCGTGGGCCTCTGATATGAGCAGGACAGGAGAGGAGGTTTTCTCTTGAACCTCTAGCAGGAACGTGGCTTGGGCCGAGGTCTCCTCGTGGATCTCTGGTGTGCACAGGACTGGAGCAGAGCACCCCACTTGGGTCTCCGACAGGGACAGGACAGGAATGGAGGTTTTCTCTTGAACCTCAGGCATGAACAGGACAGGAGTGGAGGTTTCCTTGTGAACCTCCAAGAGCAGCTCAGCTGAAGGGACCTCCTGCTGGGTCTCTGGCTGGAGCTCAGGGCTGGAGGTTGCCATGTTAACCTCCAGGAGCAGCTCCATTGAGGAGACCTCCTACTGGGCCTCCTGCTGGAGCTCAGGGCTGGAGGTTGCCATGTTAACCTCCAGGTGGCGCTCCGCTGGGGAGACCTCCTGCTGGGCCTCCTGATGGAGCTCTGAGGGTGCCCGCCTGTGGAGCTGCTTATACATCCACCAGCTGCCCTTAAAACAGGTTTGGGAGCAGAAGTAGCTTGTCTGGGCTCCCGAACACCTGGACCAGTAGACCCACAAAGCCCGAAACTGTCTTGAGCTTTGTGGATCTACTGGCGAGGTGAAGCTCCGCCCATTGGAGAGCGGAGTCGACCAAACGAGAGAGGAGGAACCCCAACCACTGTTCTTCGTTGGGCTTGGGGTGCTCCAAACTCAGAAAATATAATTGAGCCTGCAAAAAAAAACATTGCGGCGAAGTGGCAAAGCCATCATAGTCATCAAGGGGATAAACGAAGGTCCATTGAGGAAAAATTTGAATTGTATGCAGGCATTTTAAATGTGGCGTAGTGTGGCGTGGCGTGGCGTGCCCTCACTTTCCCCGCTGCATCCATTTTTTAGGCGGAGTATTCTTTTACAACACTGGGAAGGAGGGAGGCAGGATGCACTCGCAGGGGAAAGTGGTCAGTTTATTAGGCACAGTCAAAATAATAAGAACATTCAAAAGAAAGGGGACATTCTAACAAAAGTCCAAAATTAAACAAGACAATAATCCCAAAATAAGCTAGGGCAGTAATTCCAAACAGGTTAGTCAATTATCCGAACACTTACAGGCCAAAAATCCAGGAAGTAACGAGGCATGAATCCAAGATCCCGGGAATGCCGGGTAAACAAAAACATAGGAAAAAACCACAGGAACCAGGGAACACCTGGTAAACAAAAAACAGAGAAAGATCTACACTTCTTGATCTTTGCTTCGTCGCTATTTTTAGTTATATTGCGTTACATAGGGTTATACTAAATCATTCTTAAACACTTTCAGTTACATCCAAATCAATACTCCGCAACGAAGTGGACACAGACAGGGGCTTAAGTAACAAGGTTAATCCTAAAGCAAACAAGATCAAACAAGCGACACCTGGAAACAATAATCACATAATAATGGGAGAACCAATGGCAGAACACAAACCCAGCGGACCAATAAGGAAGCGGGGGCAGAGACATGATGTAAAATAAAAACAAAAGCGCACATGGCAACATAAACCAAACCAGAGTTCATTAAACCGTCCAGAGATTTTTATGAATCGCGCTGGAATGCGGAACGTGGAATGCGGAGAGGGAGATGCGCTGCTCCGCTAGCGGCACAGCGAGAGGGAGAAGCTAACAGTTACTTCAGGCACAGCACCAGTACCAAATGGCTGCTCAAAACACTGGCACATCATGACCCATGAATTAAAGCAGAGGGGGGTGATTCCAATGGGAGCTCTATGACAGTGAGCCAAGACAGACTCCCTGTCAAATGAGCACTTCGAACCCCCACATGTACACAGGACAAAGATCCTCTTCATTGCATAGGGTCTATTTCTATGTATCCAAATGTCTACATACTGCCTAGCCTGGTGATAACCCTGAAAATTATGTCATTATGACCTGTAACCTATATTACCCATGCCTGTAACAAAAATGTAATTATTATGCCTTTTATTATCTTATATTCATTCCATGAGTGGTTCAAAGTGAGTTTATTTTCTAAGCCAGCCATGTTCTCTTCCTCGGCCCCGCCCCTCTGCCATGTGCTGGTTCGCTCTCCAAAACAGTGGTGCTGAAATGGCACTGTCCGTTCAGCACCCCGTCTGCAGTTGTGTGAGGAGTGTGTAAGTGCCTAGTGCGTGTAGACTGGAGGTCCAACATCACAGATGTTTATGTAACGTTTATTGAAGGAGTCTCCAGTGTCATCGCTTTGTAAAGCTGTAACTTTAAGTTTTCTGACATCATCAGTACAGAGGAGTTTACGCGTTGCGGTTTCTCGGTAATAAAAGATGACAAGCTGCATTTTTTGTATTATTAACTTCAAGAGAGAGAAAAAAGAAGCTGGTAAGGGAACGACTGGATCTCAGGATGTTCCAAAACATTAAATTATGAAAGAAATTTATGTTTATTTTGAATTATGTTTATTTCATTATGTTTCCTTTTAGTGGTAAAAACGATTCTATCTTCATCTACTTATCGGACCATGGAGCTCATGGGATCTTTGGATTTCCTCATTCCACAGTAAGTTTAGTGAATTTTCTCCTCTCTCTAAGGGCCGTATTCAGAGTTGAGTTACACAGTGAGGATTTAATACTGATATTGTTTACATCGATATTGAGATATTCCAGAAATCACGTGAGAGTCACACACACATCAGACAAAAACATCACAAGACTCATCAAGTTCAAGCTCAAGTTCAAGTGGCTTTTATTGTCATTACAACCATATACAGCTGGTACAGTACACAGTGAAACGAAACAACGTTCCTCCAGGACCATGGTGCTACTTAAAACAACACACCAAACCACATGAGACAACACAGAACTAAATAAGATCTACACATTCTACATAAAGTGCACGTGCAAACAACACAAGACAGTACAGTAACTCCTAAAACAGGACAATGAGCACAGTAGGTGACAGTGAAGTGCCGACCAGTAAACAGTTCTATTGTGAAAGTGTCAGATATAGAGGTAGTTCAAAAAAGGATAACTATATAATTTAAAAAATGCTGTTTATCTAAATATATCATACTATGACATAGTATGCTTGGAAAAGAAAGTTAGAATAGACAAATATAGTGATTATTAAAATAATATTGTGTGAGAAATATTCTCTGTGTGGAAAGAGGAATCTTGGGAAGCATTGCATAGTATTTTATTTTATTTTATGTTATTTCTATGATCAGTAATTTTCCTGATTGCAGAAATGACAGACAGAGCTGTGACTAAACACTAAACATGAGGATTATGGTAAGTGCTAGAATTCATAGTTTGAGGAAGCATTAAGCATCTTAGTAATCACTGAAAAAATCTTACACAGAAGATCAATCAGTTAACAGAAAAATCATTTCTTTTTAAATATAATCACAATAATGTACATATCAGTTCATGTCCTAAAAGTGAAATTCCCATTTCGCTACCGATGTCACCCCAGTGCCAAGACACTTTGGCTCTACTTTACTGGGATCAATTTTGTCACCGGTATCAACCCCCAGGCCCAGCTTCGCTTTAACAGGACCAGCTGCAGCTGATACACTTCCGATCTCAGCTTGAGCCATGGCTCCTGCTTCCAGAATGTTAGCCTCAGCCTTGGCAGAAGCATTTGGACCTTTAGCTTCAGCTGAAAAGACGCTCCACGCTGCTCCAGCTCGTCCTACACCGGCCTCGGCTACGGCTCCAGCTTTAGGAACGCGCTTTCCGGGTTTGTTTTCGAAAGCATGAGCGTACGGTCCTTCAGCATATGCATGTCCTGGTCTGTCATGGTTATTGATCACATCCAGGACGCCCTGAGCTGCAGCAGTTCAGAGATCAGAGTTGAAATAAAAGTAAATCAGCCAAATTATTATATCAGCATATAATATTATTATATGTATGTTTCTCTGGTGGGTTTATGATCTAACATGTAAGAACATAACACTGATGTAATAAATACAGTATAGTTCTATAAATGCGTAGGACCTCAGAGTGAACGAGGCAGTGATGGTTTAATCAAAGCCGTGCAAAGTCGGAACAATAAGCCGAATTCCAACAGAGGCCCTGAATCCACACTCTAGGACCATCTGAGCAATAAAACCAGAGATTCAATTCAAGTTCAGTTTTATTTGTATAGCGCTTTTAACAATGTTCATTGTCCCAAAGCAGCTTTACAGAAATATATAAATTCATGATATAGATTTTAAATGTATGAATTTATCCATAATGAGCAGCCAGAGGCGACGGTGGTGAGGAAAAACTCCCTGAGACGATATGAGGAAGAAACCTTGAGAGGAACCAGACTCAAAAGGGAACCCATCCTCATTTGGGTGACACCAGATAGTGCGATTATAAATAAATAAATCCTTCTATAAATGTGCCAATACTACATGGTCAAATAGTGCAGTTGTGTAACCAGGAAAATTCATTACAGTTTTTATATGAAGCCTGTTTTGTTGAACTTCTCCACTGTTCACTGACGGAGACTTGAGTGCAAAACTGTTTGTGGCAATTGCAGTCCTAAAGCCATCACTGCATAACTGTTCATATGAATTGAGGTCCAAAGCCATCTTTATGTTTTTTTTTAGTGGTACCATCCTCAGTAATCTCAATGATCTTTAGGCTGCACCGTGTGGTCCACCAGAGACCCTGTCAAGATTGTGCTAGCAAGTCTGAGCTAACAATGACGATGTGCAGAGGTGGATTAACACTAATGGTCCCATAGGAATAATTCATAATTCATTCCCTGGCATCGGGATTCCACTGGACTCTCGTGTTGACTCGGAACTGCCAAACACCATGACTGCATTTTGCAGAATCCCTGGAATCTCCCTCACTTTACACTTTTAAAGACACAGACCCTTGATGAACACTTTTCCTTGCTTATTTCTTTGTTTTATATATTTAAGTATATACCATCATAACTCAGGATATATCAAATTAACCACTCCTTTAAGTTGTTACTTCAGGCACAGCACCAGTACCAAATGGCTGGTCAAAAGACTGGCACATCATGACCCATGAATTACAGCAGAGGGGGGTGATTCCAATGGGAGCTCTATGACAGGGGGCCTCTTCATTGCATAGGGTCTAGTTCTATGTATCCAAATGTCTACATACTGCCTAGCCTGGTGATAACCCTGAAAATTATGGCATAATGATCTGTAACCTATATTACCCATGCCTATAACAAAAATGCAATTATTATGCCTTTTATTATCTTGTATTCATTCCATCATACCTGGCAGGATTGGTCAGAATTCCTTCAGGAGAGGCAGCATAGGTCAGAATTCCTTTGTGAGCATGTGAGATTAGTCAGAATTCCTTCAGAGGTGTGTAACAATGGGGAGAATTCCTTGAGGAGAGGCAAGACTTGTATACCTCTATATTTACAGTGGTGCTTGAAAGTTTTTGAACCCTTTAGAATTTTCTATATGTCTGCATAAATCAGATATACATAATCAGATTTTCCCACAAGTCCTAAAGTAGATAAAGAAAACCCATTTAAACAAATTGAGGAAAATGATCCAATATTACATATCTGTGAGTGGCAAAAATATGTGAACCTTTGTTTTCAGTATCTGGTGTGACCCCCTTGTGCAGCATTAACTGCAGCTAAACATTTCTGGTAACTGTTGATCAGTCCTGCACATCGGAGGAGTTTTAGCCCGTTCCTCAGTACAGAACAGCTTCAACTCTGGGATGTTGGTGGGTTTCCTCACATGAACTGCTTGCTTCAGGTCCTTCCACAACATTTCTATTAAATTAAGATCAGGACTATGACTTGGCCATTCCAAAACATTAACTTTATTCTTCTTTAACCATTCTTTGGTAGAACAACTTGTGTGCTTAGGGTCATTGTCTTGCTGCATGACCCACTTTCTCTTCAGATTCAGATCACGAACATTTTGACATTTTCCTTTAGAATTCGCTGGTATAATTCAAAATTCATTGTTCCATCAATGATGGCAAGTCGTCCTGCCCAGATGCAGCAAAACAGGCCCAAACCATGATACTGCCACCACCATGTTTCATAGAATGGATAAGGTTCTTATGCTGGAATGCAGTCTTTTCCTTTCTCCAAACAAAACACAACAAATTCTATTTTGGTCTCATCTACCCACAAAACATTTTTCCAGTAGCCTTCTGGCTTGTCCACGTGATCTTCAGCAAACTGCAGAGGGGCAGCAATGTTCTTTTTGGAGAGCAGTGAGCAGTTCTCCTTGCAACCCTGCCATGCATACCATTGTTGTTCAGTGTTCTCCTGATGGTGGACTCATGAACATTAACATTAGCCAATGTGAGAGAGGCCTTTAGTTGTTTAGAAGTTACCCTTGGTTCCTTTGTGACCTCGTGGACTATTACACGTCTTGCTCATTGTTGGTCTCCACTCCTGGGGAGGGGAACAATGGTCTTGAATTTCCTCCATTTGTATACAATCTGTCTGACTGTGGATTGGTGGAGTCCAGACTCTTTAGAGATGGTTTTATAACCTTTTCCAGCCTGATGAGCTTCAACAACTCTTTTTCTGAGGTCCTCAGAAATCTCCTTTGTTCGTCCTATAATACACTTCCACAAACATGTGTTGTGAAGATCAGACTTTCATAGATCCCTGTTCTTTAAATAAAACAGGGCACTCAGTCACACCTGATTGTCGTCCCATTGATTGAAAACACCTGACTCTAATTTGTCTACTTTTAGGACTTGTGTGAAAATCTGATGATGTTTTCGGTCATATTTATGCAGATATATAGAAAATTATAAAGGATTCGCAATATTTCAAGCACCACTGTATGTAAACAGTTAACAGTTGCCTTATAACCTGTGGACAGCTAGTGGATGAGAAACTGGCATAAAAATAAATCATGAATAACAACGACCTGCTTCTTCTTATATTACATGACTCTTTTTTCTGTGGAAACACTGTGGCGTTCTGAAGAGTGACGCATGATACTGAAAATGATTAAGAAAGTAAAAGAGTTTGCTGGTTATAAAATCTTCTGCTGTGTCTGTTCAGGACACTCACTCAAACTAACGCTGAGCTGAAGCCAGAAAAGAAGTAAGAATCAACACATTTCTACTTTTATGTAGCATTAATAATCCAATTTAAAAGAAATGAAACATTTTTTTTTAGCTTTAAACTGTATTAGCATGATGCTGTAATTTAATTAAAGTGAACTAATTATGTGTAAGCTGTTGACTGGTCACTCAACAAACCCTTTACAGTGTATTATGCAATAAAGTAATAAACACTGTGTGTGTGTGTGTGTGTGTGTGTGTGTGTGTGTGTGTGTGTGTGTGTGTGTGACTGTAAATTATTGAGTGACGGGGTGGTGTGATGAAGCGTAGTTACTGTTACCACTGTTACACTGAAGTTGATTATTTATTATGATGATTTTTATTTATTATGATGATTTATTCCTTTTATACCAGATGTCAGAAAGTTACAGCTTTACCTCTGACTGTTACAAAGCACTGACACTGGAGACTCCTTCCATAAATGTTACATAAATGTCTCCTTACTTTAAGAAAGCTTCACCATATCAACAATTACAAACATTTATTTATTTATTTATTTATTTTAAAAACTGTGGAGGTTCTGCCAATAGTACGAGTGCATTAATATAAACCTGTGATTTGCAGCCGCACTACTGTCAGAGCTGCTGTTATAGACCAATCAGAATCCAGCAGCACAAGGGGTGTGATAAATATAATTTCTTAATTTAATTTAATTTAATTTAAATTGAAACATATTCAGTTATAAATGACATGTTATACAATAAAGCACAATAATATAAAGTGTAATCCCAAGGCACAACATGTGTACTTCATATATTGTGGAAACAGGAAATGAACATGACAATAGAAGAAGTGTCCTAGCATTCAGGGGAGGGTTCCCTCTGGTGGTATGGTGGTGAAACGTCCCGGGTGGATGTGGCGTCGGTTTTGTTGGTCCAGCGACATTTCATATTATTCTGCTTTGCAGGAACATTGTAGACGATATGGGAGGTAGCTACAGCAAAAGACAGTGGGTTCTCCTGGCAGCAGGTTCTAAAGGTTGGGAAAACTACAGACATCAGGTGTGAATATTAAATACAGCAGCTTGAGGTTGTGTACAAGCAATACAAATATAAAATATGGTACATTATAGTAATTCCCTTTAAATACAAATCTAAAGTTAGAGTTTCTCTTTCAGGCCAACGTGTGCCACGCTTATCAAGTCGCACAACAGAATGGTGTTCCAGATGAACAGATTGTGGTGATGATGTATGATGATATCGCTTATAATAAAGAGTGAGTATTACACAGTTTGTGTTGTTTTATTAAGTGTGAAATTTCTTAGCCTGGACTACACGGGTCATTCCACTCTCGCAGTGCCATTTAGCCCTTGTAGCTCTTGTCTTATGAATGAAACTTTATTTTTTATGTTTTTTGGAATCTAAGAAAACGTGTATTTTACCATTTAAATAGTATGAATCACTATTCAAAAGTAAAAGTATTTTATTATTTTTTTATGTGTGAAGAAATCCTGTATGTGGAAACATAATCAGCGTACCAAATGGCCCAAATGTTTACCCTGGGGTTCTGAAGGACTACACTGGAGAGGTAATGTGCTCTGTAACATGCAGCTAATAAGTACTCTGATTAGACTGGTGTGGTTTTTTCGTATTGCTTTGTTTTTTGGTGAATCGTTCTGTTTAAATTGTCCATTATCAGGAGGTATCAGCTCAAAACTTTCTGGCTGTACTGCGTGGAGACTCGGCTGCTGTTCAGAAAGCAGGACCAAAAAAAGTAATACAAAGGTAGTTATCTCTATTAGGTCTCTATTATACATTTTCATCAGTTCCACATCTAACTCAGATGTCCTTTCACCTCATAATTCTGATTGGTCAGAAGATTATTTTTCTATAACAGCAGCTCTGACAGTAGCGCAGCTGCAAATCACAGGTTTATGTTAATGCGCTCGTTCTAATACGCTACTTTCCATATAACAATAATAACA
This sequence comes from Cranoglanis bouderius, assembly GCA_023630585.1. Lineage (NCBI taxonomy): Eukaryota > Metazoa > Chordata > Actinopteri > Siluriformes > Cranoglanididae > Cranoglanis > Cranoglanis bouderius. The sequence goes on along the minus strand of CM042562.1, from coordinate 18,183,548 downwards.
TCGTTGGTAACTAATACGTTAGTACCAGCTCATTCACAGGAACTCATTCGGCAGATGTTCCGCTAATAATAAACAGATTTACAAAAGTATGTAAACATTAACACGGTGAGGTTTTGCGTAAGGAGATGTTTATTTAAGATTTATCGAAGGAGTCTCCAGTGTCAGTGCATGAGGTAAAGCTGTAGCTTTAAGTTTTCCAACATCTTCTTTGTGGTTTCTCAGTAACAAAAGACGACAAGCTGCAGTTTTTGTCTTAACTTCAAGAGAGAAAAAAACAGAGGCTGGAGAGGGAACAACTGTTTATAGCTGCTAGAACATAAGTGAGAACAGGAACTAACTTGTTCCCAGGATCTTTCACAACATTAAATGTAACGATAAAAGGGTAAAAAGTACAAGAAAGGTGTACTTTAATAAATAAAAATTGCTGTGGTATAAATGGAATAAAAGTCTTAGGGACGTGCTGTTATATAGTGGGAGGGAAAAGTATTTGATCCCCTGCTGATTTTGTACGTTTGCCCACTGACAAAGAAATGATCAGTCTATGATTTTAATGGTAGGTGTATTTTAACAGTGAGAGACAGAATAACAACAAAAAATCCAGAAAAACGCATTTCAAAAAAGTTATAAATTGATTTGCATTTTAATGAGTGAAATAAGTATTTGACCCCTTCGACTTAGTACTTGGTGGCAAAACCCTTGTTGGCAATCACAGAGGTCAGACGTTTCTTGTAGTTGGCCACCAAGTTTGCACACATCTCAGGAGGGATTTTGTCCCACTCCTCTTTGCAGATCCTCTCCAAGTCATTAAGGTCATTTTCAATGCCCTGGCTGAGGGAAGGAGGTTCTCACCCAAGATTTGACGGTACATGGCCCCGTCCATCGTCCCTTTGATGCGGTGCAGTTGTCCTGTCCCCTTAGCAGAAAAACACCCCCAAAGCATAATGTTCCAACCTCCATGTTTGACGGTGGGGATGGTGTTATGACTTGGGTTCATAGGCAGCATTCCTCCTTCTCCAAACATGGCAAGTTGAGTTGATGCCAGAGAGATCTGACCACACCTGACCACAACACTTTCACTCAGTTCTCCTCTGAATCATTCAGGCAAACTTCAGATGGGCCTGTACATGTGCTTTCTTGAGCAGGGGGACCTTGCGGGCGCTGCAGGATTTCAGTCCTTCACGGCGTAGTGTGTTACCAATTGTTTTCTTGGTGACTATGGTCCCAGCTGCCTTGAGATCATTAACAAGATCCTCCCGTGTAGTTCTGGGCTGATTCCTCACCGTTCTCATGATCACTGAAACTCCACGAGGTGAGATCTTGCATGGAGCCCCAGACTGAGGGAGACTGACAGTTTCTTCCATTTGCGAATAATCGCACCAACTGTTGTCACCTTCTCACCAAGCTGCTTGGCGATGGTCTTGTAGCCCATTCCAGCCTTGTGTAGGTCTACAATCTTGTCCCTGACATCCTTGGACAGCTCTTTGGTCTTGGCCATGGTGGAGAGTTTGGAATCTGATTGATTGATTGCTTCTGTGGACAGGTGTCTTTTTACAGGTAACAAACTGAGATTAGGAGCACGCCCTTTAAGAGAGTGCTCCTAATCTCAGCTCATTACCTGTGTAAAAGACACCTGGGAGCCAGAAATCTTGCTGATTAACAGGGGATCAAATACTTATTTCCCTCATTATAATGCAAATCAATTTATAACTTTTTTGAAATGCGTTTTTCTGGATTTTGTTGTTGTTATTCTGTCTCTCACTGTTAAAATACACCTACCATTAAAATCATAGACTGATCATTTCTTTGTCAGTGGGCAAACGTACAAAATCAGCAGGGGATCAAATACTTTTTTCCCCACTGTAGGAAAATAATCAAGTATCATTATCATATAAGATATACGTGAGCATCATTATGTTTATTTCGTTATGTTTCCTTTTAGTGGTAAAAATGATTCTATCTTCATCTACTTATCGGACCATGGAGCTCATGGAATCTTTGGATTTCCTCATTCCACAGTAAGTTTAGTGAATTTTCTCCTCTCTCTAAGGGCCGTATTCAGAGTTGAGCTACAGGCATGTCTCAAATTGTTAATCTTCTGATCTTCAGCTTAAGAAAAACTCATTTTTCTTGCGTGATATCGGCTCATATGAGGAGCAGTATTAAGCCCAGCGCCACTGTTTGATGGAACCACAATATTTCACACTGAAATTTTATGTAAATATACACTCAAGAGCACTATGAAATACCATTCAAGGCCAATGCTGAATACTTAAACATGGCACCAGTAATTAATAAAATATTATTGTCTCTTTAAAGTGCACAAAAAAGCTTTTATTTCACCTGTCCTAAATTCCAGCTGTGGTGTTTAACACCCAGAAAAGCTCTCAAGTGTGCGTGCACCATCCCAAGACCTTCCAACAAAGTCACAAAGTGACAGTGATGTAGTATTTGCGATAAATACTTTACAGTCAGTCACTTCTTCTCCTTCTTGTGCATCTTCTGACTTTAGTTGGAGCTCACTCTACCGCTCCAGTTCATAAGATAGGCATGGTACATCCCTCTGCATCCCTCATACAACCAGAGCTAATAGGCCTGAGGGTGTTTGTCTCCTCCACCACCTAATGCCACTGTGCACATCTTCTCTAAGACAGAAACCATGGAACACACTGCCCTCAGACTGAACCATCATGGATCTACACTCGTGCAACCAGTGCCTGAATCTCCTGGAGCCACATAACTGATACCAGATGTGTTCCTGCTGTCTCTCTATTAAGGCTTTGTTCTCATTTTGGAGGCTCTTATTACGGAGAACATAAATATCGGCATAACCTGGGAACTTAAGACGCTGTCTCTGAGGACGGTTCTCTGAATTGAAAAGTGCATTGTTCTGAAAGAAATTAGCTAAAAACTGTTAGCTAAGCACTGGTTTCCCTACACCTGCTAGCTAATAATAATACTAACATGTGAAGGAACTGGCAGCAACAACTTAGTGAGAGAGTAGAGGCTTTAAAATCTTTCGATTCTTTAGACCACCGTATAACCGTTAACCGTATAACACTGAGGTCATGAAATGTAATAATCAGTTGTTCTTTTTATTACAGCTTTATGCACATGACCTCATTAACACGGTGAATACAATGTCATGGAGTGGCCAATTTGCAAAGGTGTGTATTTTACTGTCACGTCACATTTTTACTAGATCTCGTATTAAAATGAATACCTGTCATTTCCTATTAACTCGCTGTTGAGTTCTGGATTGTGATTGGTCAGGAGGTGTTGATTAGTTTTCCATAACAGCAGCTCTGACAGTAGCGCAGCTGCAAATCACAGGTTTATATTAATGCGCTCGTTGTAATGTTATCGTTTCTATAGTAACTGTTAATTGAGGGGTTAGCAAACATTTTCACACAACTTTACTCAAAGATTGATGAATGAGGCCTGATGTTTGCAGATGGTCATTTATTTGGAATCGTGCCATGCTGGATCAATGCTGGACAAGCTGTCAGACAGAAACGGTTAGCACTTTTTCTAATTACATGTTTAATTTTACATGTTTAAATATATTACTCTTGTATGTCTATAAAGCCTTAATCGTCTTGTTTCAGTGTATTCGGTTGGGTCATGCAGTCCTGATGAATACGCTTATGCTTGGTTCTGGGACAAGGAAAGAAATACGTATCTTGCTGATGTCTTCACTACTTACTGGCTACACCACACCGAGACTGTTAGTGTTTATATTGTACTTCTATACCACTATAATGCACTTTGGTTTCTAATACTATGTATTTTGTAAGAATTTGAAATTAGACATCGTTCTTTTTTTTCTGTTCGTCTTCACTTCACTCTAAAGGAAAAACTCAGCTTGACTTCATTTGAAGACCAGTTTTCCTACCTGAAGAAAAATGTCAACGAGGCCGTGAGAAAAGATGTGGGAAAGACTCAGACGCCGTGCAACTACGGGTACAGGGTGTGTACAATATGACATAATTATAGTTTTTTAAGGCTTTCATCATATCATGACGGCTTTCCAAACAACGGAGCACTGACAGAAATGCATTGTGAAGGTTGTGTTCTAAAGCAAAATAAACCTTTTAAACATTGTTTTATTAAACAAAATGTTTCAACCATGTTGAAAATTTTCAAATTTAAGTGTTTATTCTTCCTCACTCGACGTTATTTAGGGAATGCTGAAGGTAATGTTGAGTGAATTTCTTGGAGATTCCCCCGTCTCTGTCGGTGAGATCTACACGTCCCAGCTCCTGAACGTTCGAGTGTCCGATGTGGTGGACACTACAGAAGTTCCACTGATAATCCAAGAAAACCGGATTAAAAACGAACAGGACCCGGAAAAAAGACAGGCCCTGGAAAGACAATATGATGAACTAAAAAAAGTGAGTAAGGCATTTCCACTGTACTGCATTATTTACAGTCCTTATTACTGAATATATTCAATACTCACGCTCACTGTATCCATATCCTGACTATTATTTCTGAGACTGACACTGGAGACTCCTTCCATACATTTATAATAAACATCTCCTTGCTTCACCATATCAACGATTACACACGTTTTTGTAGTCCGTTTATGTGGAGCGTCCGCCGTACGAGTCCCTGTGAATGAGCTGTTACTATAGAAACGATAACGTATTAGAACGAGTGCGTTAATATAAACCTGTGGTTTGCAGCTGCGCTACTGTCAGAGCTGAAACTAATCAACACCTTCTGACCCAATCACAATCCAGAACTCAACAGCGCTAGTGGTAGAAATTATTTTATCAGTCAGATACATTTAGTAGTTGAGATTTGTTAATTTCGTAGATTAAGATGAACAGGAATACTCTGCATGGTACAACTTTACAACAACTTCATCAGCACTTATAAAAGTAGAGCATTTAATATTCAGGGAAACAAGGTTCAGGTGTGCCACTTCATGTCATTATTCCTCTGGGTCATTTCAAAACCCCACCCCTTATATGCTAAACCTTATATGCTAAACCACACCCCCACAGTATAACATACATTATATTGCAATTTCATTCATAAAAATAGTCATTATGTCAGAAATGTTGACATTTTGTGATGAATTACATATTATCATGTGACATATCATTTTAGATGGATTTTATAGATTAAAATGGTAAATTATGTTCATTTGTAGAAGAGGAAGACAGTGGATGAAGCGCTGCAGAAGATCGCCGAGCGCACAAACGCTTCACGAGCTCTGACTGAGAAACGTGAGGTGACTCGCACGTACAAACTCAAAGTCGTGGCTGAGCATTTTAGGAAAAATCTCTTCAACTGGGAAGAGGAGCCGGTATGTACAGTATACAGGTGCATCTCAATAAATTAGAATGTCATGGAAAAGTTCATTTATTTCAGTAATTCAACTCAAATTGTGAAACTCGTGTATTAAATAAATTCAATACACACAGACTGAAGTAGTTTAAGTCTTTGGTTCTTTTAATTGTGATGATTTTGGCTCACATTTAACAAAAACCCACCAATTCACTATCTCAACTAATTAGAATATGGTGACATGCCAATCAGCCAATCAACTCAAAACACCTGCAAAGGTTTCCTGAGTCTTCAAAATGGTCTCTCAGTTTGGTTCACTAGGTAAGCCACAAACATTCATTGCCAAAGAAGCTGGCTGTTCACAGAGTGCTGTATCCAAGCATGTTAACAGAAAGTTGAGTGGAAGGAAAAATTGTGGAAGAAAAAGATGCACAACCAACCGAGAGAACCGCAGCCTTATGAGGATTGTCAAGCAAAATCGATTCAAGAATTTGAGTGAACTTCACAAGGAATGGACTGAGGCTGGGGTCAAGGCATCAAGAGCCACCACACACAGACGTGCCAAGGAATTTGGCTACAGTTGTCATATTCCTCTTGTTAAGCCACTCCTGAACCACAGACAACGTCAGAGGCGTCTTACCGGGGCTAAGGAGAAGAAGAACTGGACTGTTGACCAGTGGTCCAAAGTCCTCTTTTCAGATGGGAGCAAGTTTTGTATTTCATTTGGAAACCAAGGTCCTAGAGTCTGGAGGAAGGGTGGAGAAGCTCATAGCCCAAGTTGCTTGAAGTCCAGTGTTCAGTTTCCACAGTCTGTGATGATTTGGGGTGCAATGTCATCTGATGGTGTTGGTCCATTGTGTTTTTTGAAAACCAAAGTCACTGCACCCGTTTACCAAGAAATTTTGGAGAACTTCATGCTTCCTTCAGCTGACCAGCATTTTGAAGATGCTGATTTCATTTTCCAGCAGGATTTGGTACCTGCCCACACTGCCAAAAGCACCAAAAGTTGGTGAAATGACCATGGTGTTGGTGTGCTTGACTGGCCAGCAAACTCACCACACCTGAACCCCATAGAGAATCTATGGGGTATTGTCAAGAGGAAAATGAGAAACAAGAGACCAAAAAATGCAGATGAGCTGAAGGCCACTGTCAAAGAAACCTGGGCTTCCATACCACCTCAGCAGTGCCACAAACTGATCACCTCCATGCCACGCCGAATTGAGGCAGTAATTAAAGCAAAAGGAGCCCCTACCAAGTATTGAGTACATGTACAGTAAATGAACATACTTTCCAGAAGGCCAACAATTCACTAAAAATGTTTTTTTTATTGGTCTTATGAAGTATTCTAATTTGTTGAGATAGTGAATTGGTGGGTTTTTGTTAAATGTGAGCCAAAATCATCACTATTAAAAGAACCAAAGACTTAAACTACTTCAGTCTGTGTGCATTGAATTTATTTAATACACAAGTTTCACAATTTGAGTTGAATTACTAAAATAAACGAACTTTTCCACGACATTCTAATTTATTGAGATGCACCTGTATATATATATATATATATATGTGTGTACAACATGTGCAGTGTGTGTGTGTGTGTGTGTGTGTGTGTGTGTGTGTGTTTGTTTGTTTGTATGTATGATAATTTCATAGCTTCAGACAAGAAAAACACATTAACGTTAACGTTCCCCTAACACCAGCATTCATGCATCACAGAATCAAAATGCAACAATAACCAATAACGGCTTAATTCAACAAGCAGCTCGTACTTTATTCCTTTATGGAAGTTTATGGTTGGTTCATGTTGACTTAAGTAGTAAATAATGGAAAGGAACCTAAAGCTTTACAAAAAGAAATTTAAGGTTATGCAGATCATACTGAGTCTCTCTCTCTCTCTCTCTCTATCTCTCTCTCTCTCTCTCTCTCTCTCTCTCTCTCTCTCTGTGCAGTTTGTTGTCACTCGTTCACACCTGCAGGTTTTAGTAAATCTGTGTGAGTGTGTGTTGGAGGTTGAGAGGTATGTGATGACTTTGACTTTTTCAGTACTTAATCTGGAATTAAACACCTCCAGCCATCTCTAATTCCTTTGTTTATTTCCATCAGCATCACTGAAGCCATCAGTCACGTGAGCCAGGAAATTGCTTTCTGAAGAAATCACACACGACTTCACAATAGTTTTCTTTTATTATTATTATTATTTTCAGTATCGCGAGGACGTCTTTTAGATGGTCTTTTTTAAATCAATATTTTTTATTTCGATATTTCTTTGACGCTGGTAAACCGACAATCATCATGATGAATTTGCAATGGAAAATTGAACCTTTAAATGTTTTACTGTAACCAAAACCACATAATTACACAGCCGGTCAAAGTCCATAATAAAGATCTTGCAAAAGGAAAAAGTGTCTATTTGTTAAACCAGTATATTTAGAAAGCACTGTGTTGCATATTTGTAATAATTAAACTGTTTAGAAGATTTGAACATACATTGTCACATGGATTTAAAAAAAAAAAAAAATCATATGCATTTCTGAATACCCGTAAAATATACAGTCCTTAAATTCATTGGAGCTGATTTTTATAAGGTTATATATTATATAAGGTATATAAAATGAGCATTTCTTATCCTGAAACATGAAACAGGAATTTACATGACTCACAGGATAAATTTCCTTAAATCCAATTTCACATTCGAAGCCGTAAAATGGACATTTTATAAGAAGAATTTGTCCTGAAGTCCTACGGTCGGCTTTATTATTCCACACAGGTCAGGGTATTGGGATTAGTTTTCTCTGGATAGTAGTACTGTTATCTGGGGTTAAATGTCTTTAAAACTCAGAATGAAACATTGGCAGCTAGACGTGATTGCAAATGTAATAAATTTAAGAGATGACAGTTTGAGTATCGTTAATGTATGATCATAATTATACTGTATAATTCTCAACAACAGGTTTTACATACTAGGCAGTAAACATTCAGTAAACTGTTAATCCACTACATTGTACAGCAGCAGTGTGCTGTAGTACCACTCCTGATCACCAGAGGACACAATTTCCTGAGTTTCAGTTACATACACACCACCACTCCCCCTAGTATGTACTAGTTGCTTACCTATTGGTGTGAATGTCACATTTCACCAAAACAAGCTTTACTGTTTTGGAATTATTTATAAAATGCTGAAAGCACAGCTGAATTTCTGTAATGTTGCATGTGTAAAACGATAATGAGGACTACCTCTTCACTTGGACAGCCAATGAATTTGACTGTTATCTATCCAAATAAGGATGAATTTAAGTTAGACTAGACCAGTCAGCAAACAAGTGTTTCTATTAGGATATATGTTTGTATGAGCATTTTTCCAGTGTGTTATTTAAGTTATATTGTTGTTGTTGTTATTTTGGCTGCTCCTGTTAGGGGTCCCCACAGCAGATCAATGTTCCGCATATTTGATTTGGCACAGGCTTTATGCCGGATGCCCTTTCTGATGCAATCCTCCCATTTTATCCAGACTTGGGACGAGCACTGAGAGCTACCCGGACTGGCTGGGTTGGTTCCCAGGCCATGTTATTTAAGGTACATTAAAAACACCAAATTACACAACAGATCCAAGATGGTGCAATTTGGCCGATCCAATCGGCTGTTCTGGCTTCAGAAAAAATGACACCAGAATAGCCGATTGGATCGGCCATATTGCACCCCCATGTTGCCACAATCTGGCTCCCACATAAGTTTGGTCAGCCTCATACAAGTCCTGATATTGCACTCTCAGACTCTCCACAGGCTGGCTTATGAGTTCCCTCGACTTGATAACCACCAACTTCACTTTAGCATCATGGAGCCTGTCAATAAAGGACAAAGGTTGCCAACAATGCCACAGAGGTATAGATTTCAATGCTGCAATTGGCCCAGCCTTCAGATAAATGTCCGGGCCAGTTTCCATCCCCATCTAGTGGCCATTCTTTTACAAGAATTCTTTTTCAAATTTGTTTTCTTCTGGAAACCACCATGGTCAGAACAGTGGGTTCTTTACTTCAGAAGAAGATCCAGATTAGATTTTTTTTATTTAACCCCTCCCATTTCATATGCAAGGCTATCAGATATTAAGAATTTTGGAAGCCATAGATATTCCAATTACAATGTCTTAAATGGCTTTGCTCTAGAGTCTAGACCCAAGGTTGTTCACAGACTGCATATAAATAACTTTTTAACCTCTGATGGCCAGAGGCATACTGCCTTACTTGGATGATGGTTTTTATAGGTCTCTACCTATAGTGGGAATGCTTGGCACTCTGTCACTCCAATGTGTAAAGGACATTATCATGTTTGCTAGTCAGTTTAGGTAGGTAGCTATGGGCTGTTCGAACACCTGCTAAGAATGCTTGGCTCATTAACCACAGCTGCAACAGTACCCCTCCTAGGGGCTGTTAGGAAGTGACTTTAAGCTGCATCTAAACTCTAAATACCACAGACAGAGATGCATCTTCATGTCAATGAGATTAGCATAAGCTCCAAATTCATACTCAAAGGTCATATCAACTTGTTAGAATGGAGAGTGGCCTGGCTGGCAGAAGTAGTTGAAGGTTAAAGGTCCTGCTCAAACCCTGAACAGTGGCAGCTTGGCAGTGCTGCAGAATTGCATGCCTTAGCCACATGCTTACCCTGGTCCTCCATGATAACCCGATGGCCTGAACCCAGGGCCCTAGCGAAGGTTATGAGTATCAAATATGTCAATCTGCAGAACACTTCCTACCATGTACAGAACATGCCTTACAATACTATTCAGTCATGGAATCAGTTATTCATCTGTTACAATTCTAAGACCTCTATCCAATTATGTTACAATTCTAAGACCAATCACTGAATACAACTATATATATATAAATAAGTACAAAATAAGTCTGTGCTGGATCAAGTGCTATTCTGTGCACTGCTGTTAAATGTAACCAGTGATTCATGTGAAAATTTATTTTTCATGTTTAATTTGTCTCTTGATTTCATGCTACATTGTATTACATTTGATAACAAACAATAAACACTGTTTCCTTGTTAATCCTTTTTGGGGAGGTTTAAAGGCAGGTGCTTGTGTTTAAAGGTGCTTGTCTAAACACTATTGAAAAACCCTGATTAATTATGTCATTTTGCCCAACATAACATACACAAAATACATTTCTGAAATCCTCAAGGTGCATGTGAAGGATAAATGTTTCATCGTATTCTAAAGAAGCGTGGCTTAAACTTTTTTTTTTTTTTCAAGAATGAACTGAAAACCTATTTTAATTCGATTTTTGTAATTTAGAAGCATACATATTATATGTTAATTGGTTTAGGCTATATCTTTACATTCACCCTCAATTGTAGGTCAAATCAAAATTTCTTATATAACATATTTATTCATGCCGGCAATAAATCATATTTTTATAACAGGATTAGAAAAATTATTTTCCAAATAAATATACCAATATTTTTTCTGGATAAATCTGCATAAACCTACCAAAATTTTGGATATTCAACAACTTAATCTAAATGTTGGCCTTTACACACAGCTGTCCTTTTGATGGCACAAAAACAGGCATGTTGTCATTGTCATGTTTCTTCATCATTTTCTTTTCACCTGGAGTATGTATGTTTCTTTGACACTGATGGAAACAATAAAAAAAAACAAGCAATATAAAAATCTGAAATTAATGAATGAACTGTTCATTTCAGTATATGAATTGTTATTGAGTAGATCATTTGTAAATGGATTATAATCCATTTGTACCAGAAATTTGTCAAATACCTTACAGTTCCATTCGGAGTAGGAACTTTAAACTGTTTAGTACTCTTCAAGGTTACTGAGGCCTGCAGAAGGAAGGATGAGTGAGAGTCAAGATTGCACAAGTAGCAGAAATAAAATATAGCATTGGAATATTCGCTATAATAAATTAAAAGTTTCTGATTAAAAATCAGAAATATCAACATTTCTAGGCTCTGATGTAGATTAGGTTAATAAAATCACCTCTGTGGCTCTTTCCCTAGAAGAATTGGATCCATACTGGACAACTTGATTGCGTGCTCCAGAGTTTGTAGAGAGATAACTCTCACCCTTGGTAAGATTTTTACTCATTCTCCTCTTCTTCTGCAAATGGCATTATAACACACTCTTAATTATGATAGACAGAATATATAACAATGTACTGTATATTTATACCGCTTCTTCTTCTTCTTTTCCTTTCGGCTGTTCCCTTCAGGGGTCGCCACAGCGAATCATCTGCCTCCATCTAGCCCTATCCTCTGCATCCTCTTCTCTCAGACTGACTACCTTCATGTCCTCCTTCACTACATCCATAAACCTCCTCTTTGGTCTTCCTCTCGGCCTCCTGCCTGGCAGCTCTAACCTCAGCATCCTTTTACCGATATATTCACTCTCCCTCCTCTGAACATGTCCAAACCATCTCAACCTGGCCTCTCTAACTTTGTCTCCAAAACATCTCACATGTGCTGTCCCTCTGATGTACTTATTCATGATCCTATCCATCCTCGTCACTCCCAAAGAGAACCTCAACATCTTTAGCTCTGCTACCTCTAACTCTTCCTCCTGTCTTTTCCTCAGTGCAACTGTCTCCAAACCATACAACATCGCTGGTCTCACTACTGTCCTGTACACCTTTCCTTTCATTCTTGCTGGTACTCTTTTATCACACAGCAGACCTGACACTTTTCTCCACCCATTCCAACCTGCCTGCACACGCTTCTTCACCTCTTTTCCACACTCCCCGTTGCTCTGGACTGTTGACCCTAAGTACTTAAAATCCTGCACCTTCTTTATCTCTTCTCCCTGTAACCTCACCGTTCCACTTGGATCCCTCTCATTCACACACATGTATTCTGTCTTGCTGCAACTAACCTTCATCCTCTTCTCTCCAGAGCAAACCTCCACCTCTCTAGAGTTTCCTCCACCTCCTCCATGCTCTCACTACAGATCACAATGTCATCCGCAAACATCATAGTCCATGGAGATTCCTGTCTGACCTCATCTGTCAGCCTGTCCATCACCACCACAAACAAGAAGGGGCTCAGAGCCGATCCTTGATGCAGTCCCACCTTCACCGTGAACTCCTCTGTCACACCTACCGCACACCTTACCACTGTCCTACTGCTCTCATACATATCCTGCACCACTCTAACATACTTCTCTGCCACTCCAGACCTCCTCATACAATACCACAGCTCCTCTCTTGGCACCCTGTCATACGCTTTCTCTAAATCTACAAAGACACAATGCAGCTCTTTCTGACCCTCTCTGTACTTCTCCATCAACATTCTCAAAGCAAATATTGCATCTGTAGTGCTCTTTCTTGGCATGAAACCATACTGCTGCTCACAAATGCTCACTTCTCCCCTTAGCCTTGCTTCCACTACTCTTTCCCACAACTTCATTGTATGGCTCATCAGCTTAATACCTCTGTAGTTTCCACAACTCTGCACATCTCCCTTGTACTTAAAAATCGGCACCAAAACACTTCTCCTCCATTCCTCAGGCATCCTCTCACTCTCTAAGACCTCGTTGAACAACCTAGTTAAAAACTCTACTGCCATCTCTCCTAGACACTTCCATACCTCCACTGGTATGTCATCAGGACCAACTGCCTTTCCTCTCTGCATCCTCTTCAAAGGTCTCCTAACTTCACTCTTGCTAATCCTTTCTACTTCCTGCTCAACAATATTTGCCTCTACTACTCTTCTCTCTCTGTCATTTTCCTCATTCATCAGTTCCTCAAAGTACTCCTTCCATCTTTCCCTCACCCTCCGGTCACCTGTCAACACATTTCCATCTCTATCTTTAATCACTCTAACCTGCTGCACATCCTTACCATCTCTATCCCTCTGCCTCACCAACTGATACAAATCCCTCTCACCTTCCTTACTATCTAACCTTGTATACATGTCCTCATAAGCTTTCTGTTTGGCCTTTGCCACCTCTATCTTAACCTCATGCTGCATCTCCCTATATTCCTGTCTACTTTCCTCCGTCCTCTCACTGTCCCACTTCTTCCTAGCTAACCTCTTCTTCTGGATACTCTCCTGAACTTCCTCATTCCACCACCAAGTTTCCTTGTCTTCTTTCCTCCTTCCAGATGACACACCTAGCACCTTCCTACCTGTCTCCCTGATCACTTTGGCTGTAGTAGTCCAGTCATCTGGAAGCACCTCCTGACCACCTAAAGCCTGTCTCAACTCCTCCCTGAAAACTGCACAGCACTCTTCCTTTTCCAACTTCCACCACTTTGTCTTCTGCTCTGCCTTTGCTCTCTTCATCTTCCTCACCACCAGAGTCATTTTACACACCACCATCCTATGCTGTCTAGCTACACTCTCTCCTACCACTACTTTGGAATCGCTAATCTCCATCAGATTACAGTGTCTACATAAGATATAGTCCACCTGTGTGCTCCTGCCACCACTCTTATATGTCAACCCTGTGTTCCTGCCTCTTCTGAAAGTACGTGTTCACCACAGCCATCTCCATACTTTTAGCAAAGTCTACCAACCTCTGTCCTTCTGGGTTTCTTACCTGAAGACCAAACCTGCCCATCACTTCCTCATCCCCACTATTCCCTTCACCAACATGTCCATTAAAGTCTGCCCCTATCACCACTCTCTCACCTCTGGAAACACTCTGCATCACTTCCTCAAGTTCACTCCAGTATCTGTCTTTCTCCTCTTGCTCACAACCTACTGGTGGAATGTAAGCACTAACAACATTCAACATCACACCTTCAATTTCCAGCTTCAGACTCATCAAACTATCTGACACTCTTTTTACCTCCAGAACATTCTTCACAAACTCCTCCTTCAGGATCACTCCTACTCCATTTCTCTTCCTGTCCACCCCATGATAAAACAGTTTAAACCCTGCTCCAATGCTTCTAGCCTTGCTCCCTTTCCACCTGGTCTCCTGGACACACAGAATGTCGACTTTCCTCCTCTGCATCATATCTACCAGCTCTCTGCCTTTACCTGTCATCGTACCAACATACAAAGTCCCTACTTTCAGTCCTAAACTCCTGCCTTTCCTCTTCTCTCTCTGCCTACGGACACGCCTTCCTCCTCTAACACACCTTCCTCCTCTCCTTCTTCGACCAACAGTAGTCCAATTTCCACCAGTGCCCTGTAGGTCAACGGGACCGATGGCGGTCGTTGTTAACCCGGGCCCAGACCGATCCGGTATGGAAGTCATGTTAGTGATTCGCATATTGAATTTGGCAAAAGTTTTACGTCGGATGCCCTTCCTGACACAACCCTCTCTATTTATCCGGGCTTGGGACCAGCACAAAAAGTACACTGGCTTGTGACCTCCTGTGGCTAGATTACTGTATATTTATACCGCAGCGCTGTTTAATTCTGATTGGGGTCCTGACAGTAGTGCAGCTGCTAATCACAGGTTTATATTAATGTGCTCTAATAGAAACGATACCACTAATGTGGTATCGTTTCTATAGTAACAGCTCATTCACAGGGACTTGCTCCACGTACACGGATTAAAAAACTGTGTATGATAGTTGATATGGTGAAGTTTTCTTTTTTGTAAGGAGATGCTTATTTAACTTGCTATGGAAGGAGTCTCCAGTGTCAGAGCTTTGTAACAGTCAGAGGTAAAGCTGTAACTTTAAGCTGTCAGACATCTTCAGGATAGAGGAGTTTACACTTTACGGTTGGCAAGTTGTGTTTTTTCCTTTGTTCAAGAAAGATAAAAAAGAGAGACTGGTGAGGGAGCGACTGTTTATACAGTGAGTGAAAAAAGTATTTGATCCCCTGCTGATTTTGTACGTTTGCCCACTGACAAAGAAATGATCAGTCTATGATTTTAATGGTAGGTGTATTTTAACAGTGAGAAACAGAATAACAACAAAAAAAAATCCAGAAAAACATTTCAAAAAAGTTATAGGTATTAAACCTTATTTGATCCCTTAAGTATTTAAGGGATCAAATACTTTTTTCCCTCACTGTAGCTGCTATAACTTAAGTGAGAAAAGGAACTAAATTGTTTTTCACAAAGTAATTATTAACCGATTATAAAGTGTTTACATATTACATCGATGTTAATATTAATATATTTTCTCTGCTTTATTTGCATAAATACCTCAGCTACATTCAATACTACATTACAATAATGTTGACATAAATTCACCACAAGGGTCGTAATTCCATCAGATATTATCACCTATTTATACAATAAATTCAATTATTTAATTGATCAGATTTATGTTGTTTTGTTTGTTTTTTTCAAACCACCCACTGTCAACTTTCAGATCTTGCTGTAGGCAAAGTGGTTTCTTTTGAAAACACAAGTGTGTGTGATTTCAAGGATAAATTATCTTTCTGAGAGGTTTCTGAGATTTAATTAAAAAAAAAAAAAAAACACACATTTTATTAAGTTATTAATGACATTATAACACTATAACATGCAGCAATTATATTTATTTCAATTCACTGGCACATGTCATACTTTTTAAAATCTTTTACCAAATGCCCCCAAAAACATTTTGACTCATTCCTATACATAATGCAGTCAAATTAAATGTTAAGTCACAACCTGAGCCTTTACTGTTTTTATTTCCATTTTAATTTACATTTGTGCCCTAGTGAGATTTTCCAAATGATTTGTTTTCATTCCTTTCTTTTTTAACTCGTGTTTTTTGAAGAGTAAATTTGAAGATGAACATGAACGGAGATACATACCTGTAGCTGTCTGCCCTGTGTGCACGATGAGACGGACGTATTGAGATGGATGTTCTCACATATTGTTACTGGAGGCTTTATATTGCAGTCGGTGCATGACGTAGTGTTAGGTTGTTGTTGTTTTTGGGTTTTTTTGCATATTCCTGTTGAGATTATGGGAAATGCTCAGCACACTGACTGGACAGGTTTCTCAATGCATTCCGGTAAATATGTCACGAACACATCAGCTGTCAAAACCGTGAAAACAAGAACCATCAACATGAACTGTAGATACAATACAAGATACGGTACATATTTATTATAAGCGATAACAAGGCTTGCACACACAGCAACAACAACAACAAAGACACTGAAAAACTGAAACTTAAATAGTGGTGTTAATCAAGGTGACATGCAGGGGCTGATACATGTCCATGTCAATTAATTACAAATGAAAGAGTTTAAATATATTGTTATTTCTAAGCATTTTAGTGTTTTAACACCAATTCTCATTACAATGTTTATTTCTAAAACTACAAATGAAAAGTGAAACTGTTTCCTTAATTATGCACATGAATGTTTTTGTCTAAAAGCTTTTCCATGACCATTAACAGGTTGGGTGAGTTTTAAACCACAGTGAATCAGATGTTCAAGCTCTTCAGTATGATCACTGTGAAGTCACAGGCTTTTCTGGAAGACATTTTAAAAAGCATACAGTGGATATAGAAAAGAACCCCCCCCCCCCCCCCCTTTAAAATAATCACATTTTGTTGCTTTTCAGCCTGAAATTAAAATGGGCACAGTTTTGTTTTATCCAGCTGTATTTACTCAGTGCAACTTATAACATCCAAGTGAAAGATATAACACCAACATGTCAGAAAAATAAATAAATAAATAAATAAAAACAGAATCACTGAGTTGGAAAAAGGATCACCCACTCCCCCCCCCCCCCCCCCCCAAAAAAAATGACTTTTCAAAGGCTTTATCAGTACCACTTCTTAATAATACACAGTGAAGTGTATTATTAAGAAGTGGAAGGTATTTGGTACAACACAGACCCTCCCTGGATCAGGACGTCACTCCAAACTGGATGAAAGAGCCAGGAGGAAACTGTTCAGAGAGGCTACCAAGAGGCCTACAGTAACTCTGAAGCAGTTACAGGAATTTATGACAAAGAGTGGTCATTGTGTGCATGTGACAACAATATCACAAATTCTCCACAAATGGCTTGTATGGGAGGGTTGCAAGAAAAAAGTCACCCACGACTGAGCTTTGCCAAAACGCACCTTGAAGATTCTGAGGCCACATGGAAAAAGGTGTTATGGTCAGATGAGCCTAAAATTTAATTATTTGGCCTCAACACCAAACGATATGTCTGGCAGAAATCCAATACAGCTCACTATCCAAATAACACCATTCCTAAAGTAAAGCATGGAGGTGGTAATATCCTGTTATGGGGGTGTTTCTCTGCAGCAGGGACTGGAGCACTTGTCAGGATAGAAGGAAAATGGATGGGGCAAAATACCGTCAAATTCTTGAGGAAAATCTGCTGCCCTCTGCCAGAAAGTTGTCAATGGGAAGAAGGTTTACCTTCCAACATGACAATGACCCAAAGCACACAGCAAAACTGACCACACAGTGGTTGAAGGAGAAAAAGGTGAATGTCCTTGCATGGCCTAGTCAGAGCCCAGACTTAAACTCCATTGAAAATCTGTGGAATGACTTGGAGACTGCAGTCCACAAACGGTCACCATCAAATTTAACTGAACTTGAACAGTTCTGTAAAGAAGAGTGGGCAAATATTGCAAAGTCTAGATGTGCAAAGTTAGTAGAGACATATCCCAACAGATTAAAGGCTGGAATTAAAAAAATAAGGCAAATTAAAGCAAGGGGGTGATCCTTTTTCAACTCAGTGATTCTGGTTTTTAATTTTTTTCTGGCATGTTGGTATTATATGTTTCACTTGGATGTTATAAGTTGCACTGAGTAAATACAGCTGGATAAAACAAAAACTGTGTCCGTCTTCATTTCAGGCTGAAAAGCAACAAAATGTGATCATTTTAAAGGGGGGTGATTCTTTTCTATGCCCACTGTAAGTCTTCACTAGCACGTTTGCCTCACACCTCCAGGGTTGGGGGTTCGATTCCCACCTCCGCCCTGTGTCCGCAGAGTGTGTGCATGTTCTCCCCATGCTTTGGGGGTTTCCACCGGGTACTCCCAGTTTCCTCCCCCAGTCCAGAGACATGCGTTGTAGGCTGATTGGCATCTCTGAATTGTCTGTAGTCTGTAGAATGAATGTGTGCATGATTGTGCGATGGATTCGCACCCCATGGATTGGCACCCTGGGATAGCCTCCAGGCTCCAGGCTCCCTGCAACCTGTGCTTCCTGCGACCCTGTGTAGGATAAGCAGTACAGAAAATGGATGCATGGATGGATGGATGGATGATGATGCAGATCGTATATTGTTGCTCAAACTGGAGTGGATTTTGGGTTTGAAATATATTATAACTGTGTCCAAGTGGTTGTTTGAGTGGTGGAAATGCCATGCATACAGCTGAAATGTTTACACGTGTGTCAGATAACACATTTTCAATTTAACCATCTCAGACATTAAATAACGTCACTCAGTTTGTTTTAATCACATATTATTGGTTCCACTGGTGAGAAACGGGATCAGGATCAGGATCAGGTTCTTGCATTTCCTGTAGTCCGACGCTACCTTCAAAGTCCTCCTCGGAATTTTGTGCATAAGAGTTCGGAGGTGGCGATTACAACGTGGTTTGGTCTGAAGAGATGATGAGAAGGCATGAGAAAACATTGTTTTGTATCATCAAGGACATGATGTTTTATTATCTTACGTTCTGCTGTAGACGTCACATTCATATGGGACAGCTGCCGTTTGGCACGCCCAGAACTTTGTAATTATGACATTGTGGTGGCTCTTGGAGATCTCAAGACAGCATGTGCTCAGGGAAATTAAGGTGACCGGCATGGAGGTTTACTGCAGGAGCAGAAAAAGAATCATAGATCTGGGTTTATAAGCTAAAATGTCCTTCACTTGTTACTAGCAATAGTGGAACCGTCAATTTTTTAATGTAAATATTATTAATATAATATGGTGAGATTGGTTAACAGTAGATTGTGCCTACATTCTAAATCTGAAACATATCCGATATCTGGTTATTTGACTCATTTAAAAACACTTACATCTGATTTTCCAGTTAATTCTCAGGTAGCTATACTTAAGTTATGTAACAATAAGCTCGGCCAAGATGTATTATTTGGTGCTCGGACGGCACAGGTGGGTGATGGAATGCAGTCTGTTGAGTGTAGATGAAATAAACCAACAGTCAACCAACCATCTAATGAAGATTATCCTCACCTCTCCTCAACAGATAAGATACACCGACTCTTTCACTTTCGTTTTGTGTTGTTTGCAGTGCCACAGGTGATTTACATGTAGCCACACCTACAAATCATGAAAAGGTAAAACTCACAGAGAGCTGAAAAGGACAAAATGATGACTAAGCAGTGAAAGAGTGCCTCCTGAGCACGGGGTGCGCTAAATCTTCCAGTAATGCAGCTCAGCCAGTGTTGCACATCCAGCAATACTTCTTGCATTAGAACAGAAGAAAAGTGGTTCAGGAGGAATTATGGAATAATGCTAAAGATACAAATACAAATACAACAGTTCTAAATGTTTGAATAGTTGTCAGTCCTTCATGTATAAATGACATAATTATTCAAACTTCATAATACTTGTCATTGTTTGAAATTTTATATGATATAAATGCTGAAAATAAAACCTGCCTTTCACACGTTTTTAAGGTTTTTAAATATTCCCTGTTTTACTAGACATGGTGCTCTGACATGTGCACTGAAGCATCCATGCAAGCTTTTTAAACAAACTACCAACGCAAATGACTTGCTGACACACGGAAAAGTATTAGTTACAGTTTTCATTTTCTTGTTTGGCTTTGTTTTCTTTCACTTGAGTAAGTGTGCACTCTGTCTGATCTTTACTGCCCTGGGCCCCAACGTGTAGAGAAAACCATAAGCACTGGGTTTACAGCATATGTGACTGAGTTTATTAATCTAAAAGGTCAATTTGTGAATTCTTGCACAACTGACTCAGTGAATGCTTTAAACACTGATTCAGAGATTACGTTCAAGTGAGCGACGAGGACTAGAACCGGTTTAAAAGAGACTTTCATTTTAAAATAATTCATTTACGAACATGTTGATCCACTGTGTTTTGTTTTAGGTTTGGAATAAATTGTTTCAGTTTAATTTAAAGTTAAACAGCGTTTGTGTTTGTCCAGGTTAGTATCTGGATTTTTTTTAAAAGTGAGGGAGTTTTTAAAAGGTGAGAAAATGAGTTAATTGAAAAAGGTCTGCATTTATAGTGCAGTTATAGGTTTAATTGATTATATTGAGAGTTAAAACAAATCAAACTAAATTCTTTTTTGGTGTTCATTTTTTTTATTTCATTGTACCAAAAAAGGTATTTTCCTTTCCTTTCATTATTTCATATTTTTTTTATGTCAGTATTTTGGTTTGTAAATAAATAATTGAGATTAAAGGTACTTTTCCCTTGTCTATCGCATCATTATAGGTATTTGCATTCATAGGGAAAGCAAACAGTGATCATCAGGAAAGACATAATATACTTTCATTATTGATACTATAGTTTTTCTTAATTCGAGGCACCGCGCTGAACAAACCGTGACATTCTTAAGTTCTAAATCTAGACAAAGTGACTATCAGGCGAATATCCGGCTAACTCAGTATCTAACCACTCCAAGCAAGAGACAATTTAAAAAGAAAAAAGAAAAAAGAAAGACTAATACGATAGCATGATTGAGTAGATGATAAGCATTGAAATGAATGTAATTGGAGTCTATTATATTGCCAATATATTGCTGCAAGAATAGTCCTAGTTGTAATTATCACGTTAATTAAGCACTGCAAGTTTGTTTAAATTCAACAATATGGTTTCCACACTCATTATTCAAGAGCTTATAAAAACAAAATCTCGATCTAGCACATCATATTATTTTATTCTGTAATGTATGCTTAAACAATTGAAGCCTCTAAACGAAGCCACGAGACACCAAATTCGAGGTCATGTGTGTAGGGTGTAGGCTATTTTATCATGACTTTAATTAGCTACTTTGAGTTGTTCAATTAATTAAATGATGGCAAAGTTTCTGTCAATTGAATGTGCTCTCCATGGTTTGAAGGATAAGCTGACCAAGTACTCATCTTACTTTAAGTTAATTCATGGTTTTCATATTTGTTGATATGTGTTCTCCATCTTTATGGGACCTTAGATTGTGAAGCATCCAAATATCTAACAATCTCTCAGTGGTCCTCCAAAGAGGGGTGGTGGTGGGCCTCATTAAAAAAAAAAAAAAAAAAAAAAAAAAAGGTAATTTGTATTTTTATCCATAAAAAAAATAATTCTCATGATAAATAATGTCTCTGAATACAAGGTTTCATGATAACTGGTGGTGTAATGTGAGTGATAAGCCCCTGCATATTGGTCATCTGTAGCGTCAATGGCAGTTGGTGATTCCAAGGGTTTTGCTTTTAATAGATTTTAATACTATACTTTTTTATATCTCACTATAGTGTCTGATTTGAACCACTTCTTTATAGAAAGAATAAAAGCAACCAAGTAAAAATTGATTAGGAAATATTGTATTTGGAAAAACCCAATTATTAGCCCATGTATGTTTTCTAGTTTGAGTCGTGATGCTTGTAGAGATGGGAATGGCAATTGGTGTGGCCCAGTCTGATTTAAAGCTCAGAGGATGCACCTGTTCCAGTCATGTGAGAAAGGATTACATGTTTTGCATAAGAAATGTATGTATAAGATACAAGCAGAGACTGAAGGCTCAGACATCGAAAGATCCTTCTTCTGTCTCCCTCATATTACATTTGGCTATTTCTACCATTTAGTAAGTGTATATTATTTAACAAACTTGGTCACATGGTTAATTTTGTTTGTCTTTAGGTTCATTTTAGCAGTCCAATTATCCTTGTATTCATATTATTTGATATAGTTGATTTTCTTTGTTTCCAGGTTCTAGCTGAATGTTATTGTTGATAAGTTTTTATCTTTTTGAGTTTTGCTGATTTAATTTAAGACAGTGTTAATTTTGTCAGACTGTTTAGTCTTTTGAGTTTTAGTCTTTTGACAAAAAATGTGTTTTAATAGTTTGGTTGTTATTAGTTTTAGATTTAAGTGATCAAAAAAAGTACAACAACAATTTTACTCACTAAAACGTCATTCGCTGAAAACCTTGTTAATGCTAATTACAATATACAGTATAAATAAGTTAAACATTTTATTCACCACTATGTATAATGTTTTAGTTCAGTCTGTTCATATAATGTTCATATTAAATTTAAATTAGCACTGGATTCGAGTTTTCCACTCAGAAGTACCACCAAAGTCTCTAAGTTCTCATTAAGGGAAACAACTCAAGGCCAGATAACATTCTTTTAACTGGCAAACAGATCCAAAACATAGAGCAAAGGTGTAAAGAGGAAACAGGCAAGGGAGAGAACAACATAAGAGCAATTCCAAAAAATTTAAACACACTGAATATACAGTAAGTTCAGCCTGTACCATGAAGCCGGTTTAGGTGGGTAGCCGGGTAGGTTTCAGTTTAGTTTGCGCCAACCCTGGGTTTTAGGTAGCATGAAAGTGGTTCAGCTTTTACCGGTGTTCATCACCATAGTAACATACACTCCATGGCTAACCTGCTCCGGGGCAGGTTATGTTCTGGGTAAGAGAGCTCAAACCCAACTTGGAGCAATCACCTGTGAGTAAAGTGACCTAAAAGTGATGCAATTAATTCAGCTTCTCAGCGCAAATTGTAAGAAGAGCTCTTCACAGAGAAAGAGTTTTCAGATAGAGACAAAATCCCCTGGCTTTCCCTGATACTTAATGCATGAAAGATATCGGTTTTCCGCAGATGGAATCTCACGTCTTTGTCAAATTCATAAGCCACACATTAAAAATCTGACACGCCGAAGCTCTTACTGTACCGCAGACTGTGTGTATTGCTTTGCGGTTCTTTGCGAGTGGTACACATTTGCATGCAGTGGCTTTATTCCTGTCCTAACATATTTTCACAAATTGATATTTATTTTCTTAAATATTTAATTAAAGCAATTGAAATTGATATTGAATGAAATTACATGAAATTTGTTGGGGTTATAAGTTTTCAATCCGTTCATTCTCATTGTGAGCCTATAAAAGTAAACAATGACACAATCAGCAATGTTCCCGAGCAACACCGAACGGTGTTGCCTTTTGCGGTTGGTGTAGGTTTAAATTCCTCAAATTTCCACATAATAATTTCTTGCTCTGTAACTGGAAATATGCACCTGCTTTTTTTCCATGTTGAACGCTATCGGTTGTTCGGTGCCGACGTCACGCGCTCGTGGACTGATCATAGCTTAAGGATCAAAGCCTGAGTTGAGAGAGAAAGCTGATAAACAGCGTCATGGTACCAATAAAACCTGACTGTCGAATCCTTTATATAGTGTGTGGTGGTGATCGTGTTCAGGTGTGTGAGATTAGTAATTAGGTGACTGTGAGCTTGACAAAGGGTCTCAATCAGCTCCCTAGTCCAGTAGTCAGGGCAGTGATCAGGGAGTCGGCCATTTTAAGGGCTGTCTCAATCGCAAAATCCTGCAATTCCTCCAGTGAACTGGAACTTTCGCTCCCTAAAAAAACCCACAATGCACCGCAAAAACCAGGGGACAAACTCTCAGCCAACTTCATCTACAAATGTATGTAGCTTGTTATCGTTGTCGTGGCTCTCAAATGATTACTTACGTTAGCGATTTTTAACTTTATTTGACGTTCTATATACGGTTTGTTTGAGTCTAACGACTTTTAAGTGTACGTAGTGTACACGTACGTAGTCACGTCACCGGAAATTGAGCTATCAGTGTCCCAATGTGTAGCGAGCCAGGGTCCCTACCAGTGCCTGAACTCATGTGCACCATATACTGATTCACTACCTACTGAACTAGGGAGCTGGAGACACACCCAAAGTCTGTGGTTGTTTGGGAGTGTAGTCCTGGTCGGCCATGTTTGTAGGCCGCGGTGTGTTCTGGGAAACAGAGTTTGTTGACGATTACGGAGTTGACCTGATGGTGACATTTCTCACACATTTATAAATCAAATTTTGAAAAATTACAAAGGCTTGAAATCGTTGTAAGGCAAACTGTGTGTGTGAGTCTGGGCTATTTATCTGTGTGTGGTTGATTTGGTCCAGGTGTGGTCCAGGTGTAAACCTTAATCAGATGAACATGAATGTGATTTTGGCTTGGGGGATGGGAAATATTGTAATGTTGTGATGGATTCTGGGAATAAGTCCATGGCCGAATCCAGCACTGACACGATTACAACATATACATTTGATAAATGTAATTTAATTTCTATGAGTGGGATTACTTCAGTCATGCTAGTTGTAGATAGTATTATATTAGCCTAACAAGACAGATAATACAAGCAGTATTTTTCCTAGGAGATAAAACGTTCAATTAATGAAAAACAATGTAGCTGTAGTCGAAATGGTTGCTAAATACATTAGCTTTAAAGTTAAATTACATACACAGATCGGAGAAAAAAGGTCCATCCAAAAATCCATTAAAAATTAATACGGTTTTAAGAGTGATTATTGCAGTATACAAGAAAACTAATAACCAAATATTATGTTGTCATATATGCTTGCAGTGTTCCTTCTTTTACAACTGCGTGTTTTTAATGAGAGATATTGAGAGATTTCACATCAGTTATGAAGAATCTGTACTTACTCCTTCTTCTCACAGGTAAAGGAAATGTTGTTTGTGTGTGTGTGTGTGTGTGTGTGTGTGTGTGTGTGTGTGTGTGTGTGTGTGTGTGTGTGTAAAAGGATCATTAACTGTAGACAGAAATGACAGAAATGTAATATATGAGGACTCATAGAAAACTATGGAAAAGAATAATACTGACAATATTTACATGAAGCTTTTATCCAAACCGACTTACATTTCAGACCGGATACAACTGGAAAATTGAGGATTAATGACCTTGCTCAGGGGCCCAAAAGAGGCAACTTAGTGATGCTGAGACTTGAGCTCACGGCCTCTTGATCTGTAGTCTTAACCACTGAGCTACCATTGCCCTGATAACATCACCATAGGTAGAGAGTTGCAGTTGTAGGCTTTTTTAGACACTAGACATCCACTATATGGCCAAAAGTATGTGCAAACCTGACCATTACACTTATATGTGCTTGCTGATTTTGTCCCCCCTTTGCTGTTATAATAAGTTCTGGGAAGGCTTTCCACTAGATTTTGGGGCGTGGCTGTGGAGATTTGTGTTCATTCAGCTACAAGAGCATTAGTGAGGTCAGGCACTGATGTTGGGTGAGAAGGCCTGGGGTGCAGTTGGTGTTCTAGTTTATCCCAAAGGTGTTCAGTGGGGTTGAGGTTAGGGCTCCGTGCAGGACACTCGAGTTCTTCCACTCCAACCTTGGCAAACAAAAAATGTCTTTATGGGATGCCACTTTGTGCACTCCGACGTAGTCATACGGGAACAGGTTTGGGCCTCATAGTTCCAATGAAGGGAAATGTTAATACTACAGCATACAGAGACATTGTAGACAATTGTATGTTTCAGATTTTGTGGCAAAATGTGAAGGACCACATGTGGATGTGATGGAAAGGTGTCCACATACTTTTGGCAATATAGTGTATTTATTAGACAAGCAAAAGAAATATAAGAAAACTGAAAATAAAAAGATAGTACTTCAAGTGCAATCCCTTCCACATACTTAACACTGAATAAAACCTTTAAAACTCTCCTCCACAGGATCTTTCCCCCTTGTCCTGTCTGTCACCCGTAAATACTATCTGATCCAGCAAGGGAGAACTTGGAGTGATGCTCAGGCTTACTGCCAGACCACACACACCGACCTGGCTACCATTGAAAATAATGACCACATGGTCCAACTTCAAAGTGAATCTCAGAAAAAAAACCTGAATACCAGTGCTTGGATTGGACTGTACAATGACATCAACAGCTGGCACTGGTCCTTTGGAAATGAGCCACTAGGAAGTATGAAAAAATGGATGAGCGGAGAGCCGAACAACAATGGCGGACATCAAGAGTGCGTTGCGATACACCCAAGCGGTTGGACTGATAAGCAATGTACCATGAGATATTCCTTTGTGTGCTTTGATGGTGAGGAACGGTATATGATTTCCATTGTTATTTTAGCAGTACAGAGGTATTGTATGTTTTGTTAAAAGTTTCTAGACTGTATCTTCTCAAAGCATGAAGTGAGGAGTTCTGAAATTGTAAATGTCGGTATTCAGACCACTGATACAACTACAGACTTAAGCAGTACTCAGAAGTTACAAAAGAGTTACACATGCAGGAAGGACTTTTCTAAAACAGAGGCGTGTCTCAGTTATAGGAGAACTTACGTGCATTTTGTTTGCATGATATTGGCTTGAGCAAAGAGCAACATCGAGTCCAGTGCATTAATTATTTAATGATATCATCTATTTTATCCATTTAAAGTCCACAAACGTTTTTCTTTCTTCCACATGGAGGCCATCAGAGGAGATGTATCTTAATCAGAGACATTGCTTATCCTAGAGAGATTTAAATTGTAATGCACTCTTTCTTTACAAGAGAGTACATTGAATTACCAAAATTATACACTGCCGTTAATTTATTAATTTGACCAATTTATTAATTTGACCAATCAAAATACTGAAATAAAGTATTGATTCATTTTATGACCTTCATTTAAAAATAAAATACAAAAAATAGGATGTGCTGGATCAATTGAAATTTTATAAGCTGTTGAATAATGAGGGTGGAAGCTGTATTGTTAAATTAAACCAAATTTGCAGTGATTAATGTGATAATTACAACTACAATAATTAGATTTATTTCAGTGTTTGCCATCTTCACATACATATTGTATAACATCATATTATTCTTTTGTGTTTTTTATTTCTAAATTGTTTCTTGCTTTTATGTTACTTCATATTACATTTGACACCAAAGAGAAAAAAAAAATACTATTTCCTTCTTCAGTCTGCATTTTCTATCCCTGAACAAGGGAAGTGCTTGTTTTTAAAAACAGTTTAAAAAAAAAAAATACACCTCGGATGCTTCTACTAAAACAAATGTGCTAATGCCAGAGGTGTGAACTACATGCAACAAATTTGGCAAATCTGAATGGTGAGCCCAGAGAATCCACTTTAAGTGGGTGCTTAGTCCATCTTTAAATAAAAGCATCTTCGCAGCATAAATATTGATGTAACTTTTGGGCTAAATTTGACTCTGAACTCTGAATATGCCCCATTAAACTTAAATGTAAACTAAAGTGGCAAATTTTACAGCATATTTACCTTAAAGGGGACAACAGAGGAAAACAACTGATCTTTGTGAACTTCGACATTTAGTGCACTTAGCAAATTGTGTATTGGTGTTCTAAGTGTTAGCATTATCTAGTATCCTGTTTACGTTTCTCATGTATGTCACAATACATTTAACTCATAATGAACTTCTGGGTTATTATGTTTGAAATTTTCACAGACAGTAGAACTGGCAGTGAGCAGTACATTAACATCTCTGATAAGATGACATGGCTTGAAGCTCAGAGTTACTGTAGACAGCATCACACAGACCTGGCCAGCACAAAAAATGAAAGTGAATACTCAATTATACTGGGATTTTTCCCCAGTGATACTTGGATTGGTCTGTCCAGAGACTCCTGGAAGTGGATAGATAAAACCAGCTTCTCTACCATCAGATGGATGTATAACAAACCTGATAACAAACTGTGGAATGAAAATTGTGGTTATTTAAATATGAGTCAGGCTGGTGATGCACAGTGCTCAGACATAATGCCTTTCTTCTGTTACTCAGGTGAGATAAAGTTTTATTCAGTCTCATATTTAGAAGTTAGATAAACTTCTGTTATACGGTAAGTTCAATTGTTTGTTTATGTTTGTGTGTGTATGTGTCTTTGCATTTCTGCATGCAGATGTCACAAGAAAAAAGCAAATTGTAAGGATGAAGATCCGATTCAATCAGGATATGAAGGATCCTGACGTAAAGGTGGCCATATTGGATCAGGTGGGTCTCATCCTCCACAGGACCCCACTTATAATTCCCCTTCTCATTACTGCAGCCGGAACCTGAGTCTTCATCAAGCTCTGACACATACACAGGAGATTAGTGTCTCTATCCTGCATTATTTAGTAATAAAAGTCTTATTCTGTTCCTCAGATCAAGCAGAAGTTGAAGGATCATGGAATGGCAGAGAACATCACAGTGAAATGGAGAGAGCAACCAGATGGAATGGTGTTTGATAAAGAGAACAGGATTATAATTTAATAAATAAATAAATTTAATTAAATTTAAAAAAAAATAAATAAATAAAAAAACATTTCCACACTGACATATGGAAGTGCCTTGATTTTATGCCTTATTTCTCTGGGTGACCCTTGAGATTCATGTAGACATTTATGTAGATTATTTGGATTATTATCATTATTTCATTAACATTATTTGTTCCATTTATGCTTGTGAATCCTGTATGTAAATCCTTAGTTAACTTTTAAGCAAATATATACACTGAATAAAGTAAGATTTTTAAAATGAATAATCATTCACTATGTTTTGCTTTGTATATATACTATACTAATATATAAGTAATAAAAACATGTATGATTAAACGATAAAGAGATAATATTTACTCAGTTGTCTTTTGTACTGTGTCATTGTGTGTACATTTTATGTGAACTGTGCATTTTCCTTCCTTTCCAACCAGTGTATCTACACAAACAGATTTTTTATCTGAAAAAACTAACATATTATAGGTGAATAATCCATACATAAAGTGCTGTAAAGTGCTGTTTTATTCTGATTTCTTCTGTTTTGTGTATATCTCATACTAAATAGTTTTAGATCTTCAAACGAAATACAGCATTAAACAAAGGCAACCATTTATTTATTTAATGAAGCAAAAAAAAAAAAAGTGATCTACAGTATTTGGCAGACACCCTTATTCAGAGCAACTTACATACATCTGAGGAGTTGAAGGCCTTTTAATTAGTAACCCAGCATCTTAACCACTGAGCTACCACTGCCAGCTATCCAACACCTATCACCCATGTGAAAAACAAATTGCCCCCTTAAACTTAAAATCTGTTTGTACCGCCTTTAGCAGCAATAACTGCAACCAAACGCAGCAATAACTGCAACCAAACTGGAGATCAGTCTTTCACTTACTTCTAAGCAGAATTTCCGCTACAAAATTTTGCTGCCGGCTAACATGTGGCGGTGGGGGCGTGGTCGAGAGTCAGCTGTGGATGGAGAGGAGGTGGATCAAATCGGCAGGTAACGCATGATTCTCACCTGTGTTGGATTAGCCAGAGTTTGCTTGTGTGTGTGTGTTGGTGCTTTCAGTGCCTCCCGTAACGAGCAAGAGTGAGAGAGAGAGCCGACCAGCACAGAGATGTGTGTGTGTGTGTGTGTGTGTGTGTGTGTGTGTGTGTGTGTGTGTGTGTGTGTGTGTGTGTGTGTTTTGAATGAGTCCGCTGAAAAGCGAAAGTAAAAATAGAGAGAATAAAAAGCCCATTTGAGTTGTAATCAGCCTGCCTGATTACAAATGAAACATAAAAGTATCAGAGTACACGTTACAGGAGAAACATGAAAAAAAATTAAAAACATACTTGCACAGAGACCTTATTTAGGTGTGTAAATGTTAATGTATTTTGTTAATATTTTTACTGGACATTGTGTCCAACAATTTTTGATTTTATCAGACATTTTGAATTTTTAACAGTCAAAGACTGGTATTTACCGGCTAACTAAAACTCTGCTTCTAGGACTAGGACTTACTCCTATGCTTTGGATCGTTGTCTTGCTGCATAATCCAGTCGCGCTTGAGTTTCAGCTTACAGACTGAAGACCGGACATTCTCCTTTAGGATTTTCTGGTAGAGAGCAGAATTCATCTCTCCCTCAATTATTGCAAGTTGCCCAGGCCCTGAAGCAGCAAAGCAACCCCACAGCATCACACTGCCACCACCATGCTTGACCGTAGGTATGATGTTCTTTTTGTGGAATTCTGTGTTTGGTTTACACCAGATGTAACGGGACCCCTGTCTTCCAAACAGTTCCACTTTTGAGTCATCAATCCACAGAACATTCTCTCAAAAGGTTTCAGGATCATCAACGTGTGTTTTCAGACGATTCAGATGAGCCTTAATGTTCTGGGTTAGCAGTGGTTTTCACCTCGCCACTCTTCCATGGATGCCATTTTTGCCCAGTGTCTTTCTGATAGTGGAGTCATGAACAGTGACCTTTATTGATGCAAGAGAGGCCTGTAGGTCCTTTGATGTTATCCTTTGCTCTTTTGTGACTTCCTGGATGAGTAGTCGCTGTGCTCTTGGAGGAATTTTGGAAGGTCGGCCACTTCTGGGAAGGTTCACTACTGTGCCAAGTTTTTCCATTTGGAGATAACGGCACTCACTGTGGTTCTTTGGAGTCCCAGAGCCTTTGAAATAGCTTTGTAACCCTTCCCAGACTGATGTATTTCAGTCAGCTTCTTCCTCATAACTTCTGGAATTTCTTTCAACTCTGGCATAGTGTGTTACTGGGTAAAACCTTTTAACCAACTTCATGCTGTTGAAAAAGTTCTATTTAAGTGTTGATTTGATTGAACAGGGTTTGCAGTAATCAGGCCTGGTTGTGTCTAGTCCAGTTGAACCCCATTAGGAATGAAGTTTAGGGAATTAGTAACTACGGGGGCAAATACATTTTCACACATTTAAAAACTGTATTTTGTGTTTACTCAATTGCCTTTGTTTCATAATAGATTTTGTTTTAATTTCTAAAACAATTTAGTATGAGATGTACACAAACACAGAAGAAATCAGCACTGTATTAACCCAACTTCTGATGTAATTAAGGGTATTTTCTCATCTGCGTTCAGCTAAAAAGCCCCCTGAGAGAAAACTGAAGACATCTGCTAGAATGTAGTATATGTTGAGGTATTCTTGTGAATATGACATGTATAAATGTATGATCCAGTGTGCTTTCATCTCTCTCATCAGAGCAATGAATTAAGCCTGGAACTGATCCAGCGGGTCAAATGAGTGCTTAAGGAGGGCCTTTAGTTCAAATTTACCTAAGTGAAAAAAAGAAAGCCAACCCAGTACATGAGGATTGACAGTGAATCGTATCTAAACAGAATTTGTTAGCCAAATGAAGCATTTGCTTTAGTGTCTTGAGTAAATGCTTTGCATGGATACCTCCTTGCAGTGCAGCATATCTCAGAACAAATGCTAGATTTTAGAAATGTTTTTAGAAAATCAGATACTGTGATGAGATAAGTAAATAATGTCATAGTGTGTCACAGTGTCATATTGTGATTAATCATATACACTGCAGAATGTTTTCTGTGCAGTAGTCTAGTCAGAACATTAGAAGTAAATCTCACATTCAACTAGCCATGAAACATTTCTAGAAGAAAATGGATCAGAAACATTAATCAAACATTATATATTACAGGTGCATCTCAAAATATTAGCATATCGTGGAAAAGTTCGTTTTTTTCTCGTAATTTGATTCAAAAAGTGGAACTTTCATATATTCTAGATTCATTACACATAAAGTGAAATATTTCAAGCTTTTTTTGTTTTAATTTTGATGATTACGGCTCACAGCTCATGGAAATCTAAAATCCAGTATCTCAAAATATTAGAATAAAGAATTTATAATACAGAAATGTCGACGTTCTGAAAAGTATGTTAATTTATGCACTCAATGCTCGGGCGGGGCTCCTTTTGCACGAATTACTGCATCAATGCGGCGTGGCATGGAGGCGATCAGCCTGTGGCACTGCTGAGGTGTTATGGAAGCCCAGGTTGCTTTGATAGCGGCCGTCGGCTCGTCTGTATCGTCGGGTCTGGTGTCTCTCATCTTCCTCTTGACAGGATTCAGGTCAGGTGAGTCGGCTGGCCGATCAAGCACAGTAACACCATGGTCAGCAAACCAGTTACTAGTAGTTTTGGCTCTGTGGGCAGGGGCCAAGTCCTGCTGGAAAAGGAAATCAGCATCTCCATAAAGCTCGTCAGCAGATAGAAGCATGAAGTGCTCTAAAATCTCCTGGTAGACGCTGCATCGACTCTCGACTCGAGAAAACACAGTGGACCGACACCAGCAGATGACATGGCACCCCAAATCATCACTGACTGTGGAAACTCCACACTGGACTTCAAGCAACTTTGGATTCTGTGCCTCTCCACTCTTCCTCCAGACTCTGGGACCTTGATTTCCAAATGAAATGCAACATTTACTTTCATCTGAAAAGAGGACTTTGGACTTCACTGAGCGACGGTGTTCTGAGTAAAAAGGTGTTTAGAGTTAATTAGCTGATTAGAGTCTTCTCAGGTCCACATCGCTGTATTATACATTCTTTATTCTAATATTTTGTATATTATAATATTATTCTACTGGATTTTTCCAGTATCTCATTTCCATGAGCTGTAATCATCAAGATTAAAACAAAAATGGCTTGAAATATTCTACTTTATGTGTAATGAATCTAGAACATATGAAAGTTCCACTTTTTGAATTAAATTATGGAAAAAAAATTACTTTTCCACAATAATCTAATTTTTTGAGCTGCACCTGTATATTGGTATATTATATACTTATATTATAGTTTTTAATCCCCATCCAAGGGAGCAATTATGAAATAACAGTTCTAAAAATACTAGCTTTTTTTAACTGTATTTGAACCTAAAAGCAATAATCAGTTTTATGTTCTGAACTTTGACCTTTGTTTGGTTTGATGTCATTTAGAAATGATTTTGACCCATTATGGATAAACTTTTTCCAATTCATAATGTCAGTCAAAACTATTTTATTACATTTAAGATGACAAAATAAACTCACATTAAAAGTTAAATTAAATAATACTTTCAATGTACTTAACAGATTTTCTGTTCTGGAATTATTTGTTGTTTTTAAAAAATAAAAAAAAAAAATAAAAAAAGTAATTAAGTCATGCCACCTTTCCTGACCTCTTGTGGCATATTCATTCCCTCTTTCTCTGCCTTCTTACGTCAGACCCCACAGAGCTGGGTCAGCATTTTTGGGCACCTGCTTGATAGTCTCTGTGGTAGTACCACTTTCAAGATGTTATCTTTGTATGGTTCAGGGCAATCAATGAATCCATCAAGTCCACCCCTCCCATGTTCTTATTATAGGTCACAACAGAGGATGCACAACAGTGACCTCACTTACTGTAGCTTCCTGTCCCATCTCTGCACGATGTAAATTGGATAGGCCCCTGAAATGTGCTCAGCAGTGTTACTGTGTGGTTTTCTTGCCACTTGCTTGCAATAAGCTGCCCACTCTCATACGTGGCTACTCTTTCATCAAAAGCTCCCCGGCCCATTTTCTTCAGATCTTTGGCACTGGTCGGATCTTACCTGTATGAAACTCAAAGTTATATGCAATGCCCTTGGAGTCACAAAGCATGTGCACCTTGTAAGGCAACTCATGGGGCTTGCTTGGGTTGTACAATTTCAGGCGACTCTTTACTTTGTAAGGAATTATTTGCTCATCTACACTGAGATGTTCATCGA
The DNA here is from genome assembly GCA_023630585.1 of Cranoglanis bouderius. NCBI lineage: Eukaryota > Metazoa > Chordata > Actinopteri > Siluriformes > Cranoglanididae > Cranoglanis > Cranoglanis bouderius. Next base: position 18,149,861 of record CM042562.1, on the reverse strand, counting down.
TTGGAATGCTGTTCCTGCAGTCAAGAGCAGAACTGAGAAAGGACCTCAAGTTGAACATAAGATCTCTCCATGGGTCTGCAGGGCTGAGGTCCAGACTGTTGTCACTGAAGTGAAGGTTGGCTTTGAGTTTCTCCTATCTACTCATAGGTTAGATTGTTCAACAATGTGCTGAAGGCACTCGGGGGTGAACATCTGCCTGAAGCACCTCTGACACTGAAAGAAGTTGATGTGCCCAGACTGGGGCAGGATAGTGGACATAAGCAGGAGTCCTCCATAGCAACCTACAACTTTCTGTCCCTGATCCAGAGCCAATCCTGGGAACACTGGGCAGGAGAATTCACCCTGAGCTCAAGATCAAACACGAGACCCAAAAGCTGGAGGCAGCAATGCTACCCGTGGCACCACTGTGCTAGGCTTTTTTGGGCTTGTATCACAGAATTTAGAGGACGTTTCCTCTAAATGGTTACGTTACCATGTGTGCTTTTGTTTTCATTCATGTCCTGTCTCCTCCCCTGTGTTGTTATTGGTTGTTTTCCTGTATGTGTCATGTTTTCTCACCTGTCCCTTGTTACCCCTGTTGATTAGTTTGTGTAGTTAATCCCCTCTTGTGTCTTTGTACGAGGCGAAGTATTGTTTCAGTGTTTTTCCGCCTGAACTGCACTTGCATTCGTCTGCATTCCCGTATCCTGACCGTGACATCTAAACCTACCATCAAAAATTACACTGAAATAATACACTTAAAGGTCACAGGTTTTGTCTACTATATTATACTTTTCTGTTATATTATGAAACACCACTCCATCTGTATGATCTCTTCATTTCACTGTGATGTTCTCAGCCATACCATGATCCTTCAGGTTCTGCTTGATCTGAAAAACAGAATGAGACATTTATTAATAAATGATACAGAATAAAGACATTAATCTCCTGTGAAAGCTGTGAAAATGCTACAGAAACTGAACACAACAGTCAGATTTGGATAACAATACAGTGTGTATGCGTCATATGTTGATGAAGACGTCTGGCTACAATAATGAGGAGGGAAATGTACATTATAAGTGGGGGTTTGTGGAGGGTGAGACCCACCTGTTCCACAAAGCGAGCTCAATGAAGACAGATTGGAGTGGAAGAACTCGAGTGTCCTGCACAGAGCCCTGACCTCAACCCAACTGAACACCTTTGGGATGAACTGGAATGCCGGCTGCACCCCAGGCCTTCTCACCCAACATCAGTGCCTGACCTCACTAATTCTCATGTAGCTGAATGAACAAAATCCTCACAGCCACGCTCCACAATCTAGTGGAAAGCCTTCTAGTGGAATAAATCTGGAATGGGATGTTCAACAAGCACATAGGGGTGTGATGGTCAGAGGTGATGCTATATAGGAGCTGTAGTTCATTAAAATGGCCAGTTTAATCCTACAGGATGCACACGTTCTCTTTCTTCTAATGGACTACTGATTAATGGAATTGTGGATTTAAACAGTAGTTAAATTGCTTTGGTTATAAAAGCCACTCATACTGCTAAACAGAGATAAGTAACAACACTTTTTGGTGAGAATTTACTTGGCTTATAATTGATCATGCCTTCTGTTTATTCTTCCTACAGTCAAACAAGGCAGTTCTATAAGATGCTCTGGATAAAGGTGTCTGGATATGACAAATGCCTTAAACTGTAATGTAAACTGAACTTATCCATTTATCCATTATCCAACCGTGTATCCATCACCGTCCCCTGGAGGACATGTTCACGTTACGTGCAAGTAGGAAGACTTCACACTGTGCAAGAGCATCCTGAAGTACTGTACATGAAGATATGCGTTCGTAGAAATATAAATTAGCCCTAAATCAGCTCAAAACGTGTCATAACATAACCTTATATCAACTAAATTTGTAACTGCTAAGGTACTGTAAGTTAAAAAATAAGCTGCATGAGTTCTGGGATTTTTTTCTCCCTAAAACTTTCTACCCTTAGCTTCTGGTCAAGGTAATAGTTTTAGAGTAAAAACATAGAGGATAATAACAAGGGGCAACGGGGTTGTAGAGTGCACACAGAGGGCAAGTTTACTCAAATGAAAGAAAACAAAGCCAAAGAATGAAACGCAAATTGTTTCTGCAAGTTTCTGAGCATCAGCAAGTCATTTGCTTTGGTACTTTGTTTAAACACTTTGCATGGATGCGTCACTGCACGCTGCACACATCTTTTCGGCGTTTGTAAAATATAAAATTTGAACTAACCACAAAAATATGAAGTTAAGTATTCTGATGAAGGATTGGTTTGCCTGAAACTATCCAACTATTAAGAATTATTTTATTTTTGAACATTATCAGTAAAACAACTTTGTGGTGGGTAAAGTGGGCACACCTAAAGACTTGTCAAAGGCAAGGGTAGTTCTGAGGGGTGTTTGGGGGTGCATGGTTCTTAGGGGTAACAAGGGTGAGAAAGGTCAGGAAGTTTGAAGCAGGGGAGCCCCACAGAAAGCAGCTTTAACACTCACAAAGGCCTGCTGGAATTGCTCTGACCACTGGATCAGGTCTGGCACACCATTTTAAAGAGATCAGTGAGCAGACTGCTGAAGTCTGAATAACTAGGATAAATATCCAGCAAATCCAGTCCAATCTAATCCAATCCAATTAAATGCATATAATTTTTTTTATATCAATTTTATCATTTTTCTTATCAAACATTTTTTAAATCAGCAGATATGTGTACACATCCCAATGAATACACATCACTTCCACCTCCCAGCACCTTCCCAACTTCTCTTGAATCCAGCTTTGGTAGATTAGGGTCGATTAGGATTTGGGTTGCCCACACCCCGCAAAGCCTGAAAAATACCCCCCTAGTCTGGGACTGACCAGGACTTGGTGTGGCATTTCGGTAATGGCAGAGACCCAGAGCATGCGGTCCATGTGGGGGCTGTCTTCCTCGAAGTGACATGGCCCATCAAAGACCAATAAGACTTGCCTGGGCCAATTTCAGCTCTCAAGGGATTGGCTGGGGCACCATAGGGAAGATAGGAGAGAAGAGACAGGTCACATTTTGGCCTTACCACACCAGAACTCCTCTCAGTTCTCATACTCTCCTGGTTACCTGCCCAACCAGCACTTGGTGTTGCTTTAGCACACCGTGCCATGGGTTGGCAGCAGCTTCTTTCTTTCTGTGGGGTGGACAGAGAATACAGCATGTGGTCTGTGGCCAGCAAGATGTGTCAGATTGGTAGCACTGGACTTATACAGAATTTGGGTGACAAACTGCTCCAATACAACCCTTTTGACGACCTTTTGATGATAAAGGAGACATTTAAAAAAAAAATTTGCATAAAACATAGAACTCAAATTTTCCCCTAAAGATATAACCACATGTTAATAATTTCCTTGCTTGTCTAATGTGTCCCATCATCACAACAGTGCTGTGCACGAATATAAAAATGTACTGTCCTGTCTAATGTTCAATAGAATAACGAGAGCGGATTTGGCCTGAGGTCAAGAACAGGGTAAATTTCGCCCTGAAGCAGGCCCTGGTTCAGATGACTGACCAAGAAGTCCTTGACATGGACTGTAACATCAGCAGATACTAACTTGACTGGTCAACTATGTCATATCGGCATAAACAGAATTGACAAATTTGTGTGTGTGTGTGTGTGTGTGTGTGTGTGTGTGTGTGTGTGAATAATCATTTTGTATATAAATCAGGTGTGTATAATATGCCAAAGTCCCCACAATGCCTATATGTGATGTGTCCTTGTAATGTCATATTCCTAGGCAGTGTGTGTGTGTGTGTGTGTGTGTGTGTGTACATAAAATGCACAGATGCACAGTAGTTGTAAGGGGTCAGCTGGCTCAGCCTTGTACCATCACTAGAGGGAGGCAGAGAGCCACAGAAACATTGCTAGACTGGCTTCTGCCAATAGAGGGAGGCAGAGAGCACCATTTTAATTATAACCAGTGGCAATAAGCGCCACCAGTACCGGGGTCTGTTTAAGGAGAGCTCTCCACTCACCCTGTGCTCAGTCTACGTGCAGGTGTCTCAACATGTAGACAAACGGCATCAATTTCCACTCCTGCAGCCTTTAGTTTGGAGGATTTCCAAATTGCTAGCTTTGCCCAATTATAAAATTGGTCAGAGTACGTTTAACCTTTTTCTTCTTATAGTAATCACAGCCTTTATAAGTAGGAAACCCACGCTGACCAATCAGTGTGAATAGAAAGACATGAGAAAGATGTGAGAAAGACATTGTCAGCATCATTACAGGAATATCATGATTGTGAAATGTTTGGATTGAATGTTGCATGTTAAGCATCTTTCTTGCTGTTTCCTCCAATCTGACCCCTGCTTGTTCAGACAGATCTGTGCACATCAACATTCCCCCTCACTCACATCAACCAGGTGAATAACCTTAGTCAGTCCAGCTCTAGAAAATGTACCAGCAACACCATTATTGTGGGGGGCCTGCTGAAGAAAGAAGAAGAAGAAGAAGAAGAAGAAGAAGAAGAAGAAGAAGAAGAAGAAGAAGAAGAAGAAGAAGAAACATTTGAGTAGAGCAGTTCTAAATTCTGAAAAATTCTTATTCAGGCTTTTGTTCATAGCCTAGTCCACCAAATCATCACAGGAGTGCTAGTTCAGTGTTTATACAGGGGATGTTGTCTGCCTCACACTTGCTGTCTGTATCCTCACTAATGTAGATCTGTCCCTGTCCTCCATCTGCTACCAGTAGTCATCTGTTCCCAGAGAAGTCCACAAATGCATAATTAATCCACAGGTTGGTGAAGCATAGTCACTCAATGTCACAACTTAGAAGCTGCAAGGTTGTCGAACATAAGAACTCTTCCACAGTATGAGAGCTGTAGAAGTCTTCCCGTAACCTTTACAATCAGTTCCTCACAGTTTTTCTGCATGTATCTCTCAGTACCAACAAATCACACCAAGCATTTTTTAGCCGAGAGCACTGCTGGAGGAGTTGGGATGTCCTCTCCTTGGGCCAATCATCAATTAACGTCACTTTCTCTCCAGTCTTTGGACTGAAATGCCATGGAGCTATTATTTTCTGGACTATCAGTAGTGTATTGAGTGCTGTAGAATATATGTATTTCAGGAAACTGACTGAAAAGGGTCTAGCGTTGCTTCGGCTTTAACATGCTGTAGACTTCAAGAGACAAATGGGCCAAATCCAAAAGCATTAAGAGTCTTAAACAGATATAGGAGAGTGAAGCTCTAACTAAAAACAGAAAATTGAATGGCCTCCAATGTGGTTTGATTGGTTAGCATGAATAACTTTTGCCTCCACCGTTTTCAGGTGGTTTGTAAGAGCTTTGGAAAGGATCTTGTAATCCACCCCAAGAGGTGAAATTGGGCACCAGGTTCTCGAACATCCCAGATCTCCCTTTTCTGGCACCAGAGTCCCCACTGCCTTTCTGCAGCTAAACTTACATTCTCTGGAAATATGGCAGATCACACACTGGATCTGTGGGAGCTTTAGATCCCTGATCTATCTACATAATGATCATTTACACACACGAGCTTCTTCTATAAATGTTAATTAAACATCTCCTTACAGAAATCAATGACTACACATGTTTTTTAAACCATTTATGGTTCACCGTACAAGTCCCTGTGAAAGAGCTGTTACTATAGAAACGATAACGTATTAGAACGAGCGCATTAATATAAACCTGCACTACTGTCAGAGCTGCTGTTATAGACAATGAATCAACACCTTCTGACCAATCACGACCCAGAATTCAACAGCGCTGTGGTGTAACTATATCATATATCATATATCTTTATACTGTAAATTGTGGCTGTGATTTTCAGAAAAAATGAATTACCAAAAACTACAGGTAAGATTTTCATTAATATCCAATCAGTAGATGCCTGAACAGTCTGTAAGTCTCACAATACCAACAAACACAGTCATTTTTCATGATATTTTGATATTTTGTCACCCTCCTAACTTTTCTGCACTCCACACAGAATCACACACAAGTGGGATCACATTGTGCTATTTGTTAAAAAAGAAAAAAAAAAGTGCTCTTTATCCAGGTGCCTGTCCACAACCACTGAAAATTCCAGAAATCCTCCACACACACACACATTCTATTCATCCTAAATGTTTTAAAATCACTTCCCGGGCCCCTGGGAGGCGAGCGGGACGGAGCAATCATGCTCTCGCCTTTCCCCCATGAGGCCTGCGTATCTATTTCACCACAAATGGCTCCAAATTGCCATATTGTCATGTTATATCTCCATTTTCTGCTGAGAGAGAAATAATTGAGGGGAGACAGAGAGAGAGAGAGAGAGAGAGAGAGAGAGAGAGAGAGAGAGAGACTGGCTGGTCATGTCCATGAAAATGGGCGGGGCCGGTGCTGGTGGCGGGCGGCGGCACTCAGACTGTACATGTACATGAAAGAGGCTCATGGCGAACTGTAAATGACGCCTCGCTGAGTGAGCAGCTCACGTCTCCGCGGCCGGCTCCTGCAACAGGATCCGCCGTCAGATTGGCAGATAGAGCCGCCTGTCATCACTCCCCCGCCCAATCACGTCGACCCGAGGCCTCCTGAGCCTGCTTAAGGTCTAAATCCGCTTACGACCCAGTGTTAGACCTCAAACAATACCTGTCCTGATCAACAAGCTGTGCTCTCTCTCTCTCTCTCTCTCTCTCTCTCTCTCTCTCTCTCTCTCTCTCGCTCTCTCTCTCTCTCTCTCTCTCTCTCTCTTCAAAATGTTGTTAGAGGAACCTTTTTATCCGGTGTAGTCTGGAACAATCCTGAGTGTCTTAAGGAAAAGGTTCTGAATTGTTCAGAACACAAAGTAGCAAAACTTCTGGCACAGAAACAGCAAAACTGTTTTTTTTTTTTTTTCCCATCGTACACTACTTTAGTCCCAAAGATGGCGGCTCCCGTAAATAACGTACCGGTTTAGTTCATGTTTATAGATGACAGGAAGTTGCACTGTGTCTGTGTGACATCACTGTGGAACTGGATGTGGTACGAGGCAGAGATTGAAATGAATTTTGAGCAAAAAATGACTTTAACTGTTGGACCTGTAGCTCCACTGCAAAAGAAAAGAAGCAAAGTTTAGAAACTAAACACGTCCCTTTTTTGTTCTACTTTTTGCTTTTCTTTAAACTTTAAACTTTTGGGGTTTTTTTTGTTTGTTTGTTTTCTATATTTTTTTACATTTATTTTTATTCTTTAATTGTGTTTCTTTTTTATTTGACTTCTTTTACATTTACACATCTCTCTCTCTCTCTCTCTCTCTCTCTCTCTCTCTCTCTCTCTCTCTCTCTCTCTCTCTCTCTCTGTCTCTCTCTCTCTCTCTCTCTGTCTCTCTCTCCCCCTCTCTCTCCCCCTCTCTCTCTCTCTCTCTGTCTCTCTCTGTCTCTGTCTCTCTCTCTATCTCTGTCTCTCCCTGTCTCTCTCTGTCTCTCTCTCTCTGTCTCTGTCTCTCTCTGTCTCTGTCTCTCTCTGTCTCTCTCTCTCTCTCTCTCTGTCTCTCTCTGTCTCTGTCTCTCTCTGTCTCTGTCTCTCTCTCTCTCTATCTCTGTCTCTCTCTGTCTCTCTCTATCTCTATCTCTCTCTCTCTGTCTCTCTCTCTCTCTCTCTATCTCTGTCTCTCTCTGTCTCTGTCTCTCTCTGTCTCTCTCTCTCTCTCTCTCTCTCTCTCTCTCTCTCTCTCTCTATATATATATATATATATATATATATATATACACACACAGTACTAGGTAAAATGGCTTCAAAATAATGAAACTAATGTTTCTACATAACAAAAATATGTAATTATTGTAATTATAACTGTAATTATTACACTTTTCTTTAAATCTTGGTGGGTTTTTTTTCTTTCAAATTTAGTTTTGCAAAGTAAAGCACACTTTACACATTTCAGTCAAAATTGTGCATTTCTTTTTGTAGAATTTGCTTTGTTCATTTTTACTTTTTAAGTTTTCATCATTTCAGCATATGTAAATGCACATTTTTCTTCTAGATTTGTTTTTTTTTCTTTATATTTACACTTTTCTTTTTTATATAATCTTTTTGTTTGTCTTTTAGTTTGCACGTTTTTGTTCTGCTAAATTTACATTTACAAACTGTTTTTTTTTCTTAAACACTTGAGATGCTCCAGTCTGATGCTGAATGTGTGAATCGGACTGATCCGAAACCGAAAGGCGTTATCAGGATTAGATTAGAATTTTTTATCATCAGATTCCCAGGTGTCTTTTTGGACTTTTTGATCAGTTGATGGCTGTTTTTTTTCTCTTTTGTTAAAACTAGTGTGGCTTAGAGAGTTGATGAAGATGGACAATGTGCAAATCAGATTTTTTTTTAAAAATTTTAACCAAACTATACTTTTAACTTTTCATAACTTCTCACAAATTTTAACATCATGAGAGCTCAACATTTACACAGAATTTAATTTGACTTTAACGTGATTCAGGTAGCTGCTGTACAAGAGCGATGTGCCCCTTTCATCACGCTACGGGTTTTTATAATCCGAGGAGCCAAAACTCACTCGGTTTGAGGTCTGATTTACTTTTTGTCGTCGATAGAGCGTCTCCATTTGATCAGAAACATCAAAAGAGGTGGAATATTTTCCATTCTTGTGAGCATAATGAGGGCAGAGTAACGACAAGACGCACAAAAGGCCCACAGTTTCCTCTTGGATTGGAGCTCAGCGTTGACGTGGGCATGAAATGAAGCGCTTAATTCTCCTTCTCAAGTCTCTGGCCGCCGTCATCATCACTAAATGATGAAAACACGGGGATCAGCCTCTGCTTCCTGTCCCGGCTCTCCAATACGGCTCACTGATGGACATCACGGATTTAGATTGGAAAAGAAGACTGTTTTTAGGATTTTTCTGTGAACGTGTTATATTAAATCTTTTTTAAAAAATAATCGATTTAATATTCAATTGTTTCTTTTTTTTTTAATGTTGAAAACATATGACTAAACATCTCTACACATTTACTCCCATTAAAAACACCAAGATCTATGAGTATACATAAATATGCAAATTTAGAAACGCCTCCATGTCTTTCTATCAATAACATTAGCTAATTTACAGTAGCTAGCCTGCTAATTTATCTGCTAGTAAGCTAGCTCAATTGTGGACATGATTTATCCGACATCGCCATATTTTTTTTTTTTTTTTTACTAATTTACTGCCAAAATACAACATTACTGTAACCACCACACTTCTGCATTAGCAAAGCTCTAGTTATCTGGCTTAGCATGCATCTTCTGCGGCTGAATGTTCGCAATTACTACGCCATCACGCTCTAAATATTTGTATATCAGACGTCGATCTTATTTAATCAACCGCTTAAACATCAGATGTGTTGTTTTAGCAAAAATATTTCTTTTTTTTTTTTTCCCCCTGAAGTGTCTTCAGAAAATCTTATTTTTCTTACACAACAGGTTTTGATGTTTTAGCTACTTTCTCCTGAAAAGAGTTGGCAAGACTGCAACATGCTAATTCCATCATTCGTGCTAAAATATCACAATGCTACGTGATATTGCTGTTCCACAAAACCTTCGCTACCAAGTCAGAACGTTCCTCCTCCATACCTACTCTGCATTTTTTCTAAATCCACTTACAGGAACTTGAAGGGGAAGGTTTAGCCATGTGCTAATGGGGCTAATCTGTCTTAATCCAGCATCGTGTTTGGCATCAAACATTCAGATTATCACACACGTTTATTCTGTGTTTATTTTTGACTGAATTGATGCTTTAAAGTACTAAAAAAAAAATCACAAAAAAGTGTCAGAAACAAGAAAGAGGCCTAAATACAGCTCCATCAGTTCTTTAAAATGTCCTACAGAGGGCATGAGAAGCTTAGCTAAGCCTACACACACACATACCCACCCACACACACACACACACACACACACACACACACACACACACACACACACACACACACAGAGTACTGTAGGACGTTTCTCCTATATTTTTGTACGTTTTTCCAAATCCATTGATAATAAAAGCAAACAGGAACCTGACAACGGGTTCATTGAGCCAAGACACGTTTGGTGTGTGGCTCATTTTGCACCAATGCTACAAGGCTAATGTAGCTAATAAGTAAAATTTAGCATCGTGTCTAAATTATCCCACACATGGTTCGGCTTTTTCGAGTTTTGTCCTGTTACTTTGAAGGACAAGAAATAAAAGATTGAGGATCATAATTACAGCTCCTTCAGTCCTTTAAAACATATCTGAAGAGCATCATGAAGTTTTGTTTTGTTTTTTTTTTTCCCAGACATTGTCATGGTAAGTTGGCATGTTAAAGAAACCAAAAAACTGTCCTACACAGACCACGAGAAGCTTAGCACACCTGAAGGATGTTTCTACTCCTCCTCCATACCTTTTTGTTTGGTTTTTCCAAATCTGCAGTGAAATACTGAAACACTTTTAGCAGTACACTCTCAAAAATAAAGGTTCTTCAATGGTTCCTTACAGCACTATAGGTTCTGCAAAGAACCTTCTTCTTCTCAAGACCCATTTTTCATTGTATAGGGTTCTTGAGTTGAGCCATATCGTTCTTTGGAGATTAAAGAAGTTCTTTATGTTTCATTATAGGTTCTTCAGAGCAGTGTATTGGTTCTTCAAGGTATCATCTCTTAGCAGGTTAAAGTGAACCCGATAAAGTTCTTTGTGGGACTGGAAAAGGTTCTCCTGACATCGTGTTTAAGAACCTTAATTTGGTTCCTTAAAACTATAACTAAGGTTTGTTTTTGTTGTTGTTGTTGTTTTTAGAGAACTTATGATAACATGGTTCCTTGTGGCACTGCTCTGAAGAACTCTGAAGAATTTGAGAGTAAAAGGTTCTTTGTGCAACTTGAAAAAGTTCCCCCATGGCATCAGGCTGGAAAAACCCTTTTTGGGTCTAACTGGAACCTTTATTATTAGGAGTGTACAGGAACTTTAAGGGGATGGTTTAGCTAAACTGGTTTTTGGTAATCCACGGTTACCTTAAATGAAGTTGGTAAGACGTTTGGTGTGTTTTGCACTGCAGCTACGTGGCTAATGTTGGCAAGAACTCACGTTTAGCATCACGTGTTCCTAAATCATCACATGTACAGTTCGGTTATTTAGATCTTTGTGCAAATTGTCATGTTAAAGTATTTTTTTTTATTTTCCAGTGGCAGAAATAACAATGAGGCCTGATTACATGTCCTTCAGTTCTTCAGAATGTCCTACAGAGGGCATGAGAAGCTTAGCTCAGAAGTTTAGCTGAGACTACACACACACACACACACACACACACACACACACACCTGAAACCCAAGAGACTGTCGTCTAAAGCGGGCCACTTGCAATCAGAAAGCCCCTCCATTTAATTACAACAGACAGGAAATGGGGTGCTGAGTGGCGCGCGAGGCGATAAGAGCGCGTGCGCCCGGAGGAGATGACAGGCACGCCGAAATCCGATCGGCCGCTTAACAAAGAGCCGACTTATCACAAACCTCACCAAAATACCTCCCGCTCCGGCTGGACGCATGACCATCTGATCATCAACCCTTATTCATAATTAATATATTTATCAAATTAATTACTGCGGGAACAAAAAAAGGCTCCTCCAACTTTTTTCCCGCCGCCGTCCGAAACAGTGGGCAAATTCATCGGCGGTTGGCTCGGCTTTCTGCTGTAATAACGGCGCTGTCAGTTTAATGGCGGCCGGGAGAGCTCCAGCCCTCTGCGGCCATGACAGACAAATTGCTCCCCCTGTGCAAAGAAATGATACGAGGAGGGGAATTTCAGAGGGAAGAAAAGAAATATGTCGTTGTTTGGTGACAACCTCAATTGCGCCGTTGTCTCACAGAGAACTCTGTATGAAACATGAAAGAAGATCCTTTCTTTCCAGGAGATTTTTTCTTTCCTCGCTGTTTCTGTAGTGCTATTGCTCAAAGCTTGTCTGATTTCCACACTAAAATTGTGAAAATACGCTTTTTTCGTATTTAAGCTGAAAAGACAGCCCCAGTGAGCGAGTGGTAAAACAGAGGAACAAATCAAAAGTTTGGGTACAGACATCAAACAAAATATGAATATACCGTATATCATTAGCTAGGTAGCTACATAGTACAAGATATTCAGAGCTAGCTAAACAGTTTAATGATCACTGATTCATCGATCCAGACTAGCAGCTTCATGTCGTATTAATAAATCTTATTTTTTTTTAACAGCAGCCAAACGTTTCACATTATAACGTCACCATAACAAAACGACGTATTAAACGACAAAGGATATTTGGAAGCGGTCGGTGCTCATAGAGCTACATAACGCATACATACTGTAAGCCATCCATGACACATTTTATAAACATTCGTAAAAGTTTATAAGAACGTATTCTTACAGGTGTAAACTGGCATAAAGGTTGTAGGTAACATTATGTTCCGGGGTGTTCATAGATATACACGACACCTACATAAGCCCTTCATAACAGCTTATGGAACCATAAAAATGTATAGGGGCGTATTCTAACAGGGTTCAACTGGCATGAACACTGCATCAGCACTACTTAAGGTGGTGTTCGTAGAGCTTCCTGACACCTACATAAGCCTTTCATAACAACTGATATAAACCTACATACGTAAACAATTATAAAAGCGCATTCTAAGAGCGGTTGATGGTATAAAGTCTGCATTAACACTACTTAAACGGTTGTTCGTAGAGCTACATGAGACTTACTTAAGCCCTTTATGACAACTATTATAAACCACCATAACTATTCATAAAAACTTATTTTAACATTTTTAAATGAAAGCCAGAAACAGCGCAGCAGAAATGTTTATGTAGTTGTAATTAACGTCTCATGCACATTGTCTTTAAGTTGTGTTACGACAGTCCTTATGATATTTGATGTGTGCTAGTATAAGCGTTTATCACGCTTATGTAGATGTGATGAAGGGCTTATGAAGGGCTTGTGAAGGGCTTATGAAGGGCTCGTGAAGGGCTTATGAAGGGCAAATGTCATGTAGCCTTATGAACATTACCCTTAAGTAATGTTACCACAGTCTTTATGACCGCTGATGCTTGTTAGAAAAAGCCTTTATAAAGACCTATGTACTTGTTATGAATGGCTTATGCAGATGTCATGTAGCCTTATGAACATCACCTTTGCATAGTGTTAGCACAGTCTTTGCTACCTGTTAGAATAAGTCTTAATAAAGTTTATGTAGTTTTAATGTCAGTAGAATTAAAGTGTTTGTGTTGATGCCATGTAGCTCTATAAACATTATCCTTAGTGTTAACAATCTTTATGACAGTTAATACATTTAAATTTGAGAATAAGCCTTCGTAATGCTTACGTAGTTGTAATGAAGGGCTTATGCTGATGTCATCACCTTTAAGTAGTATTACCACAGTATTTATGATTTGATTCCTGTGTAGGCTTATGTCAGTTCTCATGAAGAGCTTATGTAGGTGTCATGTAGCCTTATGATCACTTTAGGTAGTGTTACTACAGTCTTTATTAGTATTTATAAGTAAATGCTTATGTACATTTGCACCAGTTATCATGAAGGGTATTCATAAAGATACAAGACACCTACATAAGCCCTTTGTGACAACTGACGCTTCAATAAAATCTTATTTTAACAGGATTTAAATGGCATAATTAATTAAATGCACCAGACACCTGTTAGAAGAAGCCTAAGTAGTTGACCTGAAGGGCTTATGATGGTGTCATGTAGCCTTATGAACACTGCCTTTAAATATAGTGTTAAATAAAGTAGTTGTACTGGTTTAAAACGCCACGTTTAGGGGTGACTGAGTGAAAGGCTGCTCGCTGACCGGCGCTGCCCTTTACACTCAGCTCTCTGGTTCCCCGTGTGCTTTAACATGTGTCCCTGAGAGCTACATGCCATCTAACGAGTGCCTTTTGTGGCCCGGGTGAATGAAACGGGGCCGCTGAATGCCTCACTCTTGTCCTGCTGCCGACGAGGACATGCCTCGAGGCCCAGAAGAGAAAAAAAAAGCAGGATGGAGGGATGGAGGGATTGAGGGATGGCGTTGGAGTGGTGGGTAGGGGGGAGACACGTCTCGCTTCCCTGCTTCTTGACAAGACGTCCATTCATACGCTGCTTTCTTTACTCAACTCTCCTACTCTTGCTTGCTCTTTGTTTCTTGAACCCACTCTCTCTCCCTCACTCTCTCTCTCCCTCTCTCTCTCTCCCTCTCTCTTTTTTCTTTCTTCCTTGGCCAGATTCTTTGGCCTTTAATCTCAGAGAATGTCCAAGGCACCTGAGCTACTTAACCGCCCAGGTCAGACACGCTACACGGGAGTCGGACACGACCGAGGGGAAAAGATTTGAACAAAAGAGAGCGAACCTGACCCCAGGCCGAGAACAAGCCGACTTCCTTCGCTCCTCCTCCACAACAATGGCCTACACGAAGACTTTCTCCGCTATCTGTGTGCCACTGAAGTGGGCAGCGATTTCTTCCTCCTTAACGGCACTCAGGGAACGGGCTCTATTTAGACACCAGACGTTCCCAGGGCTGTCACGGATTTGTAAAACCTGACTCTGAATGCCAAGATTGAATCCCAAACCAAACGAGTCGCTTTTATCCGCCTGGGTAGCGCAGTGTAAGTTATAGTGATCGTTTCCTCTTTAAAGGGGGGGGTTGGAATTGAAACGTTACTCCATTACCCAAGTGCACCTGCTAGCATACCCCACACACACACACACACACACACACACACACACACACACACACACACACCACTTCAGCTCTCTCTCTCTCTCTCTCTCTCTCTCTCTTTCTCTCTCTCTCTTTCTGTTTTCCCTTCCAGGTCACGCAGAGGTCAAAGTTATTCATGATCACTGCATCTGGTTCCCAGCTGCTCCTGGTTGACCCCGTGATTAACACTGACTGATTGCGCTTCATTTTCACGTTGTGTTTACACGCAGAGTAGCGCAGTTAGTGTCAATACTGAGACTTTACAAAAGGGTAAATTAGGCTAAACACACTGTGGGAAAAAAGCACTGCTTCATCCAGATATAAATAAGTAATAACTATTAAGTATTTACTCTTCACTGGGAACTCATGACAGAAAGCTAACCTGGATTCTGATTGAAAACCTAGCAGCAAAAGACACATTGTGTAAAAATTCTGTTTAATTTGATCTCATATTTAAATAATAATATAAAAGAAGAACTTATTTAAATAGCGCTTTCATTTTGAGTCCAAAGTGCTTTATGAATAAAATATGAAAAAATAAAAATAAAAACAACATAATAATAAAAAAACACAGTATTAAAATCTATTTGATTCACAATAAATCTTAAAAATATATATATTTAACAACATAAAATACTTTTCCATTATGTTCCTTTAACAAAAATTATTCATGTCAATTACATTGGATTAAAAATACACTAAAATATAATGTATGCTGTCTGAAAATAGTAAAACTGAATATATCTGACTTCCTTTCCTTATCTATTTTTTCTCTCTCTTTGTTACTTATGATTATTTTTGAATTTCTCTTTAATTTGTATATTATTTCTGTTTTCAGAGATGAATAAAGTTACTGTATATTCCAGGAATTGTGCTCTTTATGTTTTGTCTTGTTCTGTCATTTCATATATTTATATTTTAATAACTTTCAATCATAAATTATCTTTATGATGCGTTAGTATGAATAAAAATAAAAACATTGCATGCGCTGTTTGAACATTTAAATGTTGTTACCACCCGTTTGGTTTGTTTGTTTATTTATTTATATTTGACATATTACATGTTCAGTTCACTGTGTTATATATAAATTATAAATAAAGGTCACATGAATTGATTTCTTGGCGGTCATTTGTCTTCGCTCAAGTGATCCAACTGCAGACGCTGCAACCGTCCTTATAGAACAATTAATAGAGTTAAAAACAAACAAACAAACAAAACATAGATTTGAAAAGAAATTAGCTACTTGGGTGAAGTATAACATAAAAAGATGTGTGTCTCCATATCTGGGTTTTTATTTTGCATATTAAAAATATTAAGTAGATTCATTCCATACGCTAATCCTGTACAAATCATGATTAATAACATCCATATACTATATAATACATACAGTAATAGTCTATAGTGTAGTACAGTACAGTATAGTGTAGTATAGTGTAGTATAGTGCTGTGTAGCATAGTGTAGTACAGTATAGTGCTGCGTAGTATAGTATAGTGTAGTATAGGGTGGTGTAGTGTAGTGTAGTGTGGCACAGTATAGTGTTGTATAGTATAGTATAGTACAGTATAGGGCAGTGAAATGTAGTGTAGTATAGTGTAGTGTAGTATAGTGTAGTGTAGTATAGTGCTGTGTAGCATAGTGTAGTACAGCATAGTGCTGCGTAGTATAGTATAGTGTAGTATAGGGTGGTGTAGTGTAGCACAGTATAGTATAGTGTAGTTTAGTGTAGTGTAGTGTGGCACAGTATAGTGTTGTCTAGTATAGTATAGTACAGTATAGGGCAGTGAAATGCAGTATAGTGTAGTGTAGTATAGCATAGTGTAGTATAGTGCTGTGTAGCACAGTGTAGCACAGTATAGTGCTGCGTAGTATAGTGTAGTGTAGTACAGGGTAGTGTAGTGTAGCACAGTACAGTGTAGTATGGTGTAGTATAGTGTAGTATAGTGTAGTTTAGTGTAGTGTGGTATAGTACAGTGTTGCGTAGTATAGTATAGTGCAGTATAGGGCGGTGTAATGTAGTATAGTATAGTGTAGTATAGGGTAGTGTAATGTAGTATAGTATAGTGTAGCATAGTGTAGTATAGTGTAGTTTAGTGTAGTGTAGTGTGGCACAGTATAGTGTTGTCTAGTATAGTATAGTACAGTATAGGGCAGTGAAATGCAGTATAGTGTAGTGTAGTATAGTGTAGTGTAGTATAGTGCTGTGTAGCACAGTGTAGCACAGTATAGTGCTGCGTAGTATAGTGTAGTGTAGTACAGGGTAGTGTAGTGTAGCACAGTACAGTGTAGTATGGTGTAGTATAGTGTAGTATAGTGTAGTTTAGTGTAGTGTGGTATAGTACAGTGTTGCGTAGTATAGTATAGTGCAGTATAGGGCGGTGTAATGTAGTATAGTATAGTGTAGTATAGGGTAGTGTAATGTAGTATAGTATAGTGTAGTATAGGGTAGTGTAGTGTAGTACAGTATAGTACACTGTAGTTTAGTGTAGTGCAGCACAGTATAGTATAGCACAGTATAGTATGGTATAGTATAGTGCAGTGCAGTATAGTGTGGCATAGTATAGTATAGTGCAGTGCAGTATAGTATAGTACAGTATAGTATAGCATAGCATAGCATAGCATAGCATAGTATAGTATAGTGTAGTGTAGTATTGTATAATGTAGTGCAGTATAGTATGGTGTGGTGTGGTATAGTATAGTGCAGTATAATATAGCATAGTATAGCATAGTGTAGTGTAGTGTAGTATAGTGTAGCATAGTATAGTATAGTATAAGGCAGTTTAGTGTAGTGTAGTATATTATAGTGTAGTGTAGTATAGTGTAGTATAGTGTAGAATAGCATAGTATAGTATAGTATAAGGTGGTTTAGTGTGGTGTAGTATAGTATAGTATAGTATAAGGTGGTTTAGTGTAGTGTAGTATAGTATAGTGTAGTATGGTGTAGTGTAGTGGAGTGGAGTGTAGTATAGTATAGTATAGTGTAGTGTAGTGTAGTGTAGTAATAATTCCTTACATTTATATAGCGCTTTTCTAGACACTCAAAGCGCTTTACATAGTATGGGGTGAAATCTCCTCAACTACCACCAGTGTGTAGGATCCACCTGGATGATGCGTCGGCAGCCGTAGTGCTCCAGAACGCCCACCTCACTCCAGCTATAGGTGGAGAGGAGAGGAGGGAGATGTAGCCAGTTCAGGGATGGAGATTATTAGGGGGCCGTGATAGATAAGGGCCAATGGGGGAATTTCACAGGAGACCAGGGTTATACCCCTACTCTTTACGAGAAGTGTAGTGTAGTATAGTGTAGTGTAGCATAGGGTAGTGGTGTAGTGTAGTGTAGTGTAGTGTAGTATAGTATAGTATAGTATAGTAGTGTGTTAATATTATACACACAAAAGTGTTAAAACGCTTCAAAATTTACCTTCGTATATTGTAGATAGATATCCCATAATGAAATATTTAACATATATTACATTACATTATGTTTCCTTGTTATGGGAAAATGCACTCGAATTTTACTATATTTTACAAATGTTTCTAAAAGTCAATATAAAGGTCTCTTGTAGGGTTTTATTGCTAATTGTTCCCACATAAGAGTCATCTGTTTTCATCCTTTTGCTCATAGTGTTCTAAACCATGACTTGTTCACTACATGCTGCACTATTCAGTATGTTTTGGGTTTTAATTAAAAATAATTTCTGAAAGTCTAATGGAGAAAATCAAGCGCACTCCCACAAATGATTTCCGACAATGCCCTTACATTATTAAAAAAGAAAAAAGTAGCCTATGACTTGTAGAATTACAGAGCATCCATAATGCACTTTGGCACTAGGTAGTATGTAGGGAATAGGGAGTAGGGCACAATTCAGACTCCTTCAATCTATAAGTGTCGTGTCACCTTTTAACCTCATTTTCTCCCAAGAGTCAAATTAGTGACAGGACACATATGATTCACTTCATTAGTGTAATAGGAGAGTGTGTGTGTGTGTGTGTGTGTGTGTGTGTGTGTGTGTGTGTGTGTGTGTGTGTGTGTGTGTGTGTGTGTGTGTGTGGAGCTCAGCTGCTCTTTGAGTGCCTCAGTCAGGCGTGAAATAGACGCAGCTGATTGGTGATCATTAAACCGATACTGTGTCAGTAATTAGGTGATAGATGGTGATCTATAGCACCCAGGAGACCCTGGAGGGAGCGACGTAGGGAGCGAGATGTAGTGAGTGAGACGTATGGGACGAGGCGTAGGGCACAAGAACATTCCGAAGGGTCTTTTATTTTCCCTACGGCTTTGGTCTGGTTTTCGTTTCAGCACCTGTGTGATGCGTCTCAGTATCAATGCCTTTATTCTTCACGGTACCACTTCCTGTTTCTTTTTTCCCGCCTTTTTCTAATTTCTCTCAGGCCTTAGTTATAATGTTATGGATTCAAAAAAATTACAAGAAGGGTGTACAGTTCCAGACTTTAACCTCAATGTATTTTGGCAAGAACTCTTCCCCAAGCCATCGCCTCCAGAAGCCACACCCTCCAAAACGTAAACATTTTTGCACTATTTATTTATTTGTTTATTTAAAAATGAGATTATTGAGATTAAATACATAAATTAAAGCATGTATATGAAGATTCTGGTATGTATTTACTTTTTATGGAAAAGATTTATGCTGACTTCTGTTCCTGCTAAAGCTACATACGCTGCCTGGCAAACGTCAGACACCAAACATGTGGACATTGTGTGCATTTAATTATTTTTTTTCTTGATTTATGCAGTAAAATCACAAATAAAAAGTACATATAGGCATGGGTTCTTCTGTTTCCTATATACAAAAAATTTAATAATTCTCCTCAATATACGGTGATGGTTTTTACATATTTCATTATAAATTTAATTACAAGACAAAACAACTTTTTTTTTATTTTTAATGAAATTCTTGTGTAAAGTTAATTATAATAAAATTCTTTGTTAAATAGTAGTACTTTTGTTTGTATAAACAGGATATTTATCATTATATATGGAAAAATCCATTCATTTAGTTTTCTCTATAAAAAATTTAAAGTGCATTCCCTTCCCTGCTGAAAAAAAAAAAAAACACACAACAGAAACCATTACAGAGATTCTAATGGTTTCCACTACAAATACAACCACAAACCATTAGCTGTTAACCATTAAAACCATTATCAAATGGTTTCCATTACGTAGTAGGACGCATTAAGGGCGTAGGTGCTTAATGGTATCCACTAGACATAACATGCCACCAATAGAAAGCAACAAATTACCAGTAGACACCCACAGGGACCATTAGAGTTTCCATTAAAATCAGTACAATTCCCATTATAAGTATTACAACCATTACAAATTCTATGAGGGTTTCTATTGTTTTCTTTTTTCAGCAGGTTTGAAATAATTGATTTCTATACTGTAATTCTGACTCAGTGTAAAGAAACCTATTCTGATTGTTTCTTTGGTTTTTTTGTGTTCATTTATTCTAATTTTTTAGAGGATAATTAATCCATAATACCTCAGAGACAGTATGAGTGAAATATGAATGGAGCAGCGTGTAACCGCAGCGCTGTATCTTGTAAGTCCCGCCCCTTCAGTAAAACAAGCCAATCGTCTCGCTGGTTAAATCGTTAACGGAAGACGTCCGGCCTATCAGAGCCTCGCGTGCAAAATACTTGCACGTTGTTTGCGCCGCATTTTTCAGACTTTAACAGAAATTTTTAAAAATCTGTGTTTTAAATGGTAAATTGTCGACTCCTTTCACGTAGATATGAGCTCGGTCTTGTATGGCTAAAAATAAATAAATAACCGAATCCAAGATGGCAGCCATGAGGCCAGGCTATACTAACTATCAAAAAATCATCTATATCAAGATACTATACACTATAATGCAGTATATTAGTGTTTTAATGCATATTATACACAAAGTATCAGCTATTTCTTTGTACAGTATGCTCTATAGTGAATATCTGAGTCTTTCTGAGATCAGGTCATTAAAACTGGATGCAGTGGTGTTCTCCGTAACGCCCTGAATAAGATTTGAGATTGTGTTCACTTCCCGGGTCGCTGTGCTGAAATAGAGAGCTTGTTCGAGTGCTGTTTTCACAAGATGGACTGTTGGAATTGAACACGACCTCATCATGACATCCCAGAATGCACCACAGCACAAATAACAGCACTGATATACTGTAAACCTCTGCTCCGTAATAAACACACAGCTGTCAGACAGAGGGATGAGCGATTTAATGCTGATTGGGATTAGTGAAAATGGAGTGGATGATGTGTGTGTGTGTGTGTGTGTGTGTGTGTGTGTGCGTGTGTGTGTGTGTGTGTGTGTGTGCTCTGTGATTAACCTCTAGATGGCAACAGCAGCTGCAGTTTAGGTTTTAGCTCCTTCTCCAGTTTCAGATTCAAATTGTGACGGTTCAAACATGATACTGTGTTTTTCAGCTGGTTAGATTTAAGTCAGAGTTCACAGGAGATCTTTATACAAAAGAACACTTTCGCTACAAGTTCATGATTTCTACAACGTAACGCTAAAACCCTGCGCTCTACATGGGACGGGATTTTGTACTAAAGAAGAGGAAAATATGTGTACACAGTATATACATTTAAGACCTTTTCATTATAAACCACCATATTCACACCATCGGAGAATCATAATAAAGCGAATCTCGGTCAGGAAATAATTTGCTGCTAAAAGTGGAGCATTCACACCAGGTCAGCGAGCACAGAGTCGAGTAAACGGCGTTCAAAACGTCTGGATTCCCTCTAGAGTGAAAGAACGGCTTTAATTCGTCTCTTCGGGGATGAAAAGTGACATTTTTTAAGGAACTAAAACGTAGACCAGCTTTCACACGTGTTATCGCTAGTCTAATGCTTCTGAAGTTAGCTAGAGGAGTTTGAAAAAACAAACAAAACATGCTAATTAGCTTGTCAACTAACTACGTAGCAACTTTAGTGTAGCGGTGTTTAGTTTTAGCGGTGTTTAGTTAGTTAGCTCGGTGGTTAAGATGTTAAGGGCTACTGATCAGAAGGTCGTGAGTTCAAACCCCAGCACTGCCAAGCTGCCACTGTTGGGCCCTCGAGCAAGGCCCTCAACTGCTCAGTTGTATAAGTGTCATAAATGTAAGTCGGTCTGGATAAGGGCGTCGGCCAACTGCCGTAAATGTAAGCTGTGTTTTGTTTTTATTAATAATTCCAAATTATATCTTTATTTTTTTTAACCTACAAAATCTGATTACTTTTAGGCTTTGCTTTTTATTACCCCGGTTGTGCTTAAACTGGAGGTTTTAGTTGGGGTTTTATTTTCACACACATAAAATTAAAAGCTTGACACTTTGTTCTTTAAAAAAATATATATATATATATCTTTGGATGCAGGCAGTGCAAAAAGAAAAAAAAAATCAAAGGCATAGCTATCTGTCAGTTTCAGTCTGTGAATATGAGAGTAATTACGCATTGCAGTTTTGTATGAAATGCCTTCATCAGCCTGGCAGGATGATCGTCCCGGCGGCTAGATGTTCATTCCACGGTGTGAAAAACAGAGACGGGAGACAAGACACAAAAGAAATCACACCAATTAGCCTCGCGGATTCTCTTACGACGCGGCTAACCGACGTGTGGAATTCCGTAATTGATGCCGGAGCATGTAAACAAGTGCAGGGAGGAATTTGCGCATGCTGGTATGTATTTATCTGCGCGCCGTGTAATGTGTGTGATGTGTGTGTGTGTGTGTGTGTGTGTGTGTGTGTGTGTGTGGTGTACATTAGCATCTGAATGGTTTATTTAGAGTGCATTAGCGATGTATGACATGGAACGAGGACGGAGTGGGGATTGTTTTCTGTGCAACATAACATTCATTCATTATTTAATCCATCTCCAAAAAGGGGATACACCCTGCACGGGACACCAGGATCAGGACACTGTTCACACACTCATTCACACCTGGAGTCGCTAAATCCACTTACCGGCATGTTTTTTTTTATGAGGTGGGAGGAAACCGGAGAACCCGGAGGAAACCCACACGAGAACATGCGCAGTATATGCAGCTCCACGCAGACAGGAGCCTGTGAGAAATAATAAAAATATTAAATTATATGAAAGTGTGTGTGTGTGTGTGTGTGTGTGTGTGTGTGTGTGTGTGTGTGTGTGTGTGAGGAAAATCTGGGAAATAACATCAATAATGTGAACGAATGACAACAAGAAGCAAATATACTAATAGAATATTCTAATAAGTAAATTATCTTTACCACGTAAACAGATTAAAAAAACGTGTAATCGGTGATGAGGTGAAGTTTTCTGTAAGGAGACGTTTATGTAACATTTATGGAAGGAGTCTCCAGTGTCAGCGCTTTGTAACAGTCAGAGATAAAGCTGTAACTTTAAGCTTTCGGGCATTTTCTTTTGTCTTATTAAATTCGAGAGGTAGAATAAAGAGAGGGCTGGTGACGGAATGACCAGTTTATAGCTGCTATAACGTAAGTGAGAACAGGAAGAAGTAACTTTCCACAACATTAAACGTAACTATAAATGGTTCAAAAGTGCGACATGTAATTCTTTAACAGATCAACACTGTAATCGTTGACAGACTGCAGTGGATATAAGAGGAATAAAATATTTCATGACGGAAGTGTTTTTGCTATTTTTCCTATAACGTTGTTATTACACCCCAATAAACCAATTTGTTTTATTCCTCAAGTATCACATACATTTGCCTTTACTGGATTCCTGAGATAACATGTTTTGTTGTGTAAAATAACACCATCTTCAAATGGAGAAATGATAAAATCGTAAACTTCACGGTCAGTAACGATTATACGCACACACTCGGCCTTTTAGCACGTTCATGTTCCGTATGTGATGCTTTTAAACCCAAAGGCTTAGCTTATTTGTGAATTAGATAATGAATGTGGTCACACTTTGTGATTTTGCGCTTTCATACACACACTGACCCCCGGTGTACAGGGACGACCTCGGCAGATGATTTGTGTCTGTTCCTCCGCCTGGTCTCTCCCACAACAAACGCCGCTAATTCATCCCCGTAAATACACGGCGGAGCCGGCGAGGTGCTGAGGAACAGCTTTAGCGAGAGGACCCTCTGTATAATTGCCCGCCATTATCACTAATACAGGCCTGAAAAAAGGGGCCTCGAAATTGAGGCTTCAGTGCTGCAGGGTTCCCGCGCGCCAGCAAATGATAATTGAACAATTAAACTTTAGCAAAGCTGGCGAGCACTTTGAGGTGACACTCTGTATTGTACATGAACCGTGGAGAGGAGCCATGTCCACATTTAGGCTCTTTAAAAAGAGGGTCTTTTTGAAAAAACATACTCATTTTTATTCCCGATATGACTCACAGGCAATCGCAGGTCTCTCAATGTGTGTGTGTTAATAACATGTGAAAATAAAGGCCATTATAATTA
This sequence comes from Cranoglanis bouderius, assembly GCA_023630585.1. Lineage (NCBI taxonomy): Eukaryota > Metazoa > Chordata > Actinopteri > Siluriformes > Cranoglanididae > Cranoglanis > Cranoglanis bouderius. Next base: position 18,125,776 of record CM042562.1, on the reverse strand, counting down.
CAGAAAAGCTTTCAGGCTCAACATCGCTTCCTTCTGGTTCTATTCATGACATCAAAGAGATAACAAAATGATAGAGGCAGACAGACAGACAGACAGATAGACATACGTGCAGACAGACAAAAAAAAAACAAAAAAAAACAATCGACGGACACAATGAAATAACAACAAACAGGCAGGCAGACAGACAGACAGAAAAAAGACCACAAACAGACAGACCAAATGACAGAATGACACACGGACAAAAAGACAGACAAGCAATGTGATAGAAAGACGGACAGACAGACAGACGAAACAAAAAGACAGATAAAATGGCAGGATAACAAACAGACTGGTACATAAAAAAAAAAAAAACAACAGAATGACAGACAGCTGCAATAACTGACAAAATGGCAGAAAGAGAGGATAAAAGCGAGACAGACCAAATGACAAAGACAAAAAAACAGATAAAATGACAGACAGACAGATAAAATGACAGACAGACAGATAAAATGACAGACAGACAGGCCAAATTAAAGATAGACAGGCAGAATTACAGGCAGAACTTCAAACAAAATGACAGACAGACAGGACAACAAAGATAGAATGACTGCATGAAAGACAGACAGATAAAACATCAGCAAGACAGACAGACATGTTTATTGTATGGTGTTTACTTCTTTAGTTTTACACTGGAGCTTAAACGCTAATGTAGCTAGCAAGAAACAGAAGTCTGTCTCACCTAAAATCTTTTCCATAAACACACACACACACACACACACACACACACACACACATCGTCATACACTTGCCTGTTAATTTATATATTTGCATATTTAAGTTCAGTGGAAAAGCCAGTTCACTGAAGGGGAAAGGACACAAACTGCGAAAGATGTGGATTTGCTTCTGGAAGCTGACTTTATCTAGGTGAACTCTGACCTGAGAATTCACAAGCCTCAGTCTTCTGAGCCAATAGAAAAGAGTGGGTGGGGCTATAGGCTCTGGTCGGTAGGAAAAAAAGAGAAATAAATTAGTAGTAGTCACATTAGATGTTTGCGTCAATGTTTTCTTAATGTTGCTTGGTGCACATCTGAGTAAAAGAAATTAGCTCTCCAGGGAATATAACCTCTTTATTCTCTCCAAAATCACATGACATCAGCACTTCATGGGATTTTTAAACGTTTTGGGTTAATCGGCCACCACAAAAGCAACACTCTGATGTTCATAACGTGTTTACAAAATTAGCTGTTAGCTGCTAGTTAGCTGACGACTAGCAGATGAAGCGATGAGCGTCACCATGAAGCCGGAAATACGTCACCGCTCTTAACCTTAAATTTACTTTTAAACAAAATTATTTCCAAATGGACACTGAGACAGGCCGTGGTATTTTCCTGCAAGCCTTAAAGTGTTTTTATGTGAGTTTTTTTTTTTTTTTTTTTTCGCACTTTAATTCATAAATACCAAATAAATATTCTCAGGTTTAAAGGATTTAAAGTCCATTGTATGAATTTTTACCAAAATTTTTCACGCAATTCAAATTTAAATCAGTTCAACAGAATGAAAACATTCAGCCTGGTCACATAAAAATATCAATAACTCAAATTCATGTAATTGATGTTTATTTTTTATTATTTTTTTTTTATGAGGTGTCTGCAGGCGACCTTAAGATTGACGGCTTAAACGCTGAAGTCACTAACATGGGATTTAAAACACGAGATCCGACTCGTCTTATTCTGACACGTCAACATGAGCCCATAAACGAGAGAAAACAGAGAGGCGGTGTAAATGGATGGAGATCTTGTGCTAAACGGATTCAGGCTGTAATGTGAGTGACTGTAATGGAGCACACGGCAGCTGTGACCCTCTTCAGCTCCCTCATTACGTCCTGATTGAATAATTCACGCTGATAATCCTCGCCCTTAAACACAGCCTATTTACTGCAGGATTAATGAACTCAGAACATATGGGGAAAATCCCGTGGACGTGTAATTGAATTAGAAAAGGGGAGTCAGTCGGTGTTCAGATCCTTACACTGTTTTCACCTCGCAGATCTGATGAAATGATGAAATTTAAGTTCTCTGAATCACTTATTTAAAAAAAAAAAAAAAAAAGTAGCTGTAACCTGCAAGGAAGCCCTGAACCACAACTTAATATCTTTTTATTTTTACTTCAAATTACATAGATTTTTAGTATTTTTCAATGAAGTGTTTCATTATGCTATCTAATATCTCACTATTTCAACATAGTATGTCATTACTTAACTTAATATCTCATTATGTCAACTGAGTATAACACTATTTAACTTAAAATCGCTTAAAATGTTGTTATTCCGACTTAATATCTCGTCCTTTGAACTCAGAACGTAGTTATTTAACTCGATATCTCCTTATTTCAACGTCGTGTCCCGTAATTTTATGTAATATCTCATTATTTCAAACAATTTAACTTATCTAATCCTTTTAACTGAGTATAACATTATTTAACTTAAAAAATCTCGCTATTTATATGTGGTATGTTGTTATTTCGACTTAATATCTCGTTTTTTTCAATGTAGTATTTCAGTTTTTGCATTTAAAATCTCGTTATTTCAACATAGTATGTCATAGTTTAACTTAATACCTCGTATTATTTCGACCGAGTGTAACGTTATTTCATTTAAAATCTCTCTATTTCTACGAAGTGATATTTCAAATGAATATATCATTATTTCGATGCAGTATGTCATTATTTAATGTGACATCGTGTTATTTTAACAGAGTATATCATTATTTAATGTATGTCATTATTTCAACTGAATATACTACTCTCTGTGTAGCACGTTGTTATTTAGACTTAATTCTATTCAATTCAGTTTTATTTGTGTAGTGCTTTTAACATTGGAAGTTGTACAGAAATGTATAAATTCAGAATGTAAATTTTAAATGTATAAATATCATGTTATTTCATTAGAGTATGTTGTTACTTATCATTTGTTTATCATTATTTACTTACCATCTGAATGCTTAAACTTAAGCAGGTGTAGAACCCGACTCTGAACCCGAGGATCTTTTCCCATGTAAATATTGACCTAACTTTTAGACTTAAGCTGCAGACTCTGAATACATATATATGTTTTTGTTTTTACACACGACATGATTTTTACACATTACATACTAATTTTACATACTGCATTATTGATTTATTGACATATATTACTGACATAATGGCATAAGTGTTTACTTAAGCCCTGAGATTTCAGGAAATAACATTTTGAAATGCACTTTCACACATTTTACACATATCAGATGTCTTCGCATGTGATAAACGTACACTATACGGCCAAAAGTATGTGCACCCCTGACCATCTCACCATCTCATGCGGTTCTTCTCCAAACTGTCGCCACAAAAGTTGGAAGCAGACAAGTGTATAGAATGAGTTTGTATATTGTAACATTACGATTTCCCTTCACTGGAACTAAGAGGCTCAAACCTGTTCCAGCGCACAAAGTGAGCTCAATGAAGACATGGTTAAGATAAGGTTGGAAGAAAGAACTGGTGTGTCCTGCACAGAGCCCTGACCTCAACCACATCAACATCAGTACCTGACCTCAACCTCACTAATGCTCTTGTAGCTGAATGAACACAAATCCCCAACAGCCACGCCCCAAAAATCTAGTGGAAAGCCTTCCCAGAAGAGTGGATCGCATTGTAACAGCAAAAGTGGAATAAATCTGGAATGGGACGTTCAACGAGCACATGTTGAAGTGATGGTCGGGGGTGCACAAACTTTTGGTCATATAGTGTATGATGGGACATTTACGGTAGAAAAATACTGATATTTTCATCATACTGTAAGCTCTATTTTAGTAGATAAAAGGGGTCATTAAAGCTTTAAAAGACGGCTCATAAGGTGAAGCTGGTTTTATGATCAGACGCTAATTGAGAACAGTGAAACGCTCGGCCTAATTGGTGCATCGATGCATCTAAATTGTTTAAACCTAAAACAATGGATCTAAATGGACTGTAATTAAGAGTGTCTTCATTATCGCTGATAGCGTTTGCACCAGATTATATTACAATATATAATGTAAGCTTTTCGTGCTATCAGGACTGAATGCAGTGCATCTGAAATAAAGGAGTGAATAAAGGGAAAAGTTACAGCGGTAGAGGAATAATAAGGTGACGATGCGCTCCTGCTTTGTTCTCTGATTGGAGACAATATTAAATCCTGTAAGACGGGCTTTATGCTCGAATTCGGCCGATATTGCGTCCTGTTTCACTTTAATTTCTCCTTCTTTGACTCCTTTGTTGTGGGTTTATTGAGGTTGGGCCTGCGCTATCGGCTCCATCTCTCACTGAAGTGTGGGTCAGTGCCGAGGGAAGCGATCGCTTTATTGAGCTCATATGAGCTGATTTGGCTATCAGCTGTCGATATGAAGTCCTTTCAGTGTTCGCCTCTAATTCTGATCTTTATCGCCCGTTTCTGTGTATTTATGCCAGAATTAAATATTCCTAATCTCTGAACTAATATCCTCTTTTTTATGCCTGTGTCGTGCACAAGTGTGTGTGTGTGTGTGTGTGTGTGTGTGTGTGCACCAGATCTGAACCAAAATCTGATGAAACATTAATTTCTGTTTTTTATTGAACATGTGCAGTCAGTGCAAATAGCAATAACGCAGAGAGCTGTTTGTTTGGGTGAAAGCATTGTCTGGAGAAGATTCGAGATACACGTAGAGCTCATAACTGGTCTCGAGCTCTGAAACTAGGTTCTTTTAGTGCTTAATGTCTGTCTTTCTGGAAAATAGAAAATAAATCACAGGCCTCAAGTTCCAGTTTGAAAAGCTTTTAAATCCATCAGAAGAGACGTTTATCATAAAGTCCTGTTTCATTTTTTTTTTTTTTCCCCTTTGACCTTTAAAACGAACGGCTCCAGATATGTACATCGATGAGACAATGACAGTAAGACACATCGAGACACGTACAATGTTATCACACGTACTTCAAATTACTGTCACTCAGACTCCGCTGATTTATCTAAAAGATCATGAGAAATCGTGACATAACGCCGAAGCTGAGTCTCAAACGAGACACGATGACGTCGAAAAGAGGTTTCCGTGGAACCGTTTGAGCTTTTATTAAAAATAAATGAATGGGTGAGTAATGAAATTGGCTACATCTACGAAAAATAAATAGAACGAAAGAGAAAAAAAAATGGCTCACCCGTGTGAATCGGCTCTCGGTGTTCACCAAAAAGTGCTGACTCATTCATAAACGCCAATCACGGGTGATTCAGAGAAGTATCTGTTGGAATTTTTATCTTTCTGGAGTGGATAACGTGTTTAAGAAGGACAATTTAAATCCCATTGAATGCGGTCGGATTATGACGGTTATGCTAACTTACTGCGCCTAAAATCGTCTCATAACTCTACTTAAGAGTGTTACATTTCTCAGTCGATTCACTCCGCGGCGTGAATCAAAAACACTCCCGTTCACGCGGCCTCATCAATTGTCGGGCCTGCTCTCTAAATCACCACGTCTCGCTCACGATAATGGAGCTAGCTAGCGTACCTCGTCCACCACAACACTGACACATCTGAAAACAAATGAGTGTCCTTTCTTCACCACGATAGCATTAACATTTCACATGCCCCGCAGGCAACTAGCGCCATATCAATCGTCTGAGGAGCTAATCTAGCATTAGCCGGTGTAATGCATGCATTATTTACCATTCAGGGTCTTTAAGGAAGTGCTAAGGTAAATAGGAGGGGCTCTATCAGCTCGGTCAGGCTAATCTGTTACAACAGAGCGTGTGGGATTGATTATGTACCTTAGCTGAGGTGTTTTGTCCACAGGCTACACACTTTAGACACAGGAGTGAGTTTCTTATGGCTTTTCTGTTACGTGCCGTCTGACTGTAGATGGATTGGGGTTCATTCCAGCCACCTGCCTTAGGATCATGCATCCTAATAAACTTATTTAACCCATGCTACATGCTACAGATGACTACCCCCCCCTTTTTTTTTTTAAATGTTGATAGTGTTTCAGCTTGGCTAAACGGGGATGTGGACTCCTCTAACCTAGTGTTCTTACCTGAAACATGGGCATATATGTATTTAACCTTGGCTAAACAACCTAAACTAAGTTTTAGACTGCTGTTGCTTAGCGTAGACACACTAAACAGAGGGTCAGACAGCTGTAACTCTAAACACTGTGAATGGTCTTAACATATTTATCACAGACATGTGCTCAGCCATGTTTAGAGTGTTTAGCCTAGCCTAAATACATCTAAACACATACTCAGGATAACTATGCTAGGGTACTGGAGCTGTTCTAGCTGTCTGATCTTCTGTTTAGGGTATTTAATCTAAGCTATAGCTGTGTAACTCATTGTTTATGGTGTTTAGGCTATGCTACAGCTGTCTAACCCATTGCTGATCATGGTACAGCTCATACAACTGTCTAACTCTCTTTTTATAGTGTTTAGGGTAGGCTACAGTTGTAGGGTGTTTTCGCTAAGCTAGACTTGTCTAATTATTTGTCTAAGGTGTTTAGGCTAAGCCATCTAAGGGTATTTTGCTATCTAACCATCTGTTTAAGGTGTTTTTGATAGGCTACAGCTATCTAACCATTTGTTTAGGGTGTTTTTGCTAGACTACAGCTATCTAGCCCTTTGTTTAAGGTGTTTGTGCTAGACTACAGCTAAGTAACCCTCTGTTTAGGGTGTTTTAGCTAGACTACAGCTATCTAACCATTTGTTTAAGGTGATTTTGCTAGGCTAGAGCTATATAACCCTCTGTTTAAGGTGTTTTTGCTAGGCTACAGCCGACTAATCATCTGTTTAAGGTGAGTTTGCTAGGCTACAGCTATATAACCCTCTGTTTAAGGTGTTTTTGCTAGGCTACAGCCGACTAATCATCTGTTTAAGGTGAGTTTGCTAGGCTACAGCTATATAACCCTCTGTTTAAGGTGTTTTTGCTAGGCTACAGCCGACTAATCATCTGTTTAAGGTGAGTTTGCTAGGCTACAGCTATCTAGCACTAAGTTTAAAGTGTCTTTGCTAGGCCACAGCTAGCTAACCCTTTGTTTAGGGTTTGTTTTTATTTTATTTTTATTTATTTATTTGCTAGGCTACAGCTTCTAACGCACAGCTGAACAGTGTTTAGGGAAAGCTAAAGCTGTCTAAGGCGCTGTTTCGGGAAACACTGAAGTAAGTGTAAAATACTATAATACCAACAACATTGAACCGAATAAAGCGTAGCTGCACTCAATCTGGCAACCCTACAGAAACCTGGCCGCACTACAGGCGTGACGTCACGGCGCTCCACGCGGTTCGTTGTTTACATCTTCTAGGAAAGAGCAGCTTGTTGTGAAATCACCTTCAGGGATTCGGTTTCATTAATCACACGGCACAGAGTTTTTACACACTATAAACTCCTGAAACAGAGAGCAGACAGACTTTTACACCGTTCTCTGGTAAGAAGTTTAGAGAGAGAGGTTTTGTTTTATTGTTTCGTGTATCTAAAAGTTCCTGGCGTGGACGCGCTCTTTGTGTGCGCGCTTTTTATCCTGTGTGTGTGTATGTGTGTGTGTGTGTGTATGTGTGTGTACGTGTGTGTGTGTGTGTGTGTGTGTTTGTACAATCACTTTTGAATTTTATTTTCATTTAAAATGAGCACAGTGTGAAAGGATTTGAGTTGAATTTATGATTTAGGAAGTTCTGAGTCGAATAGTGATTTATTTATTTGTTTGTTTGTTTGTTTATTTGTTTATTTATTTATTTGGATTTCGTAACATCCTCCTGAGGTTTGTTTGCTAATATATTTTTTCCATTATGCCTTTATTTCATTTCATTTTTGTGTTTTGGGTTATGTTTATTATTTGTTAGAGTAATAAACATTATTTAAAAATGTAATAATCAGTATTATATCATACTGCCAAGAGTTCTAAATAAAATGTTTACTTAACAAGTACATTCTCATGCTTTCAATACTGTACATGCTTTTTATTTTATTATATATATATATATATAATGTATGGAAAATAATATTTAAAATATATGGTTAATAATAAGTATTATTTAATAAAATTAAATCATGCTCAGAGATTACACTGGTGTTGAAATGGCACCCTCTGCTCCCTACAGTGATCAGTCATGTGCACTATGTAGTAATAGTGAACGTTTCAGTATTAATGTACTGTAGATGTGTCTCAGATTACATGATGCTCCTTGTGTAGGCCTCGTCTTCTTCTTTAAACAGCACAGTGAATTTTGGAAATTCTCTCTTTCTTTCTGGTTCATGTTTAGGACCGTATCCTGTTGCGGTGCATTGTGGGATTTCATGACATTTCTCAATATAAACATTATAGATCTTGTCAGAATAGTGCGCTATGTCGTGAATAAGCTGTGCATCTTTCACATACCTATAATAACATGCTGGTTTTGTAATATGTCTGAAATCATTTCGTGTGTCATGTGTCAGGTGGGTTAACCGTGTAAGAATGTCCCAGCTCTGGAGTCGACTGGCCCACATGTACCTCTCCTCGGGGCCCGGAGAACCCAGCGGCTGTGTAAAGAACAGCGGCCTGTCATCTACTGCTGGTCCGGACCTGGCAAAAAACAAAGAGGAGAAGATTCCTGGCTTACAAGAATTTCTGCAACATGTCCGGTCAGTACAGCTGTAAAAGTGTTTCATCTTTAAGTTGTATGGTAGTGTGTGTTATGGTCTGCAAGGCGCCTCTTCATTTAGCTGTTGAACTTATGAAGTTTAATGAAGAAACATCTTCAGGATTAAGACTCCTCTTCAGGAGGAGTCCAGTCACCTGATTTATTACAGCATCTGCACCATACGCACAAGAATAGCATATTGTCACTGACTGACACTGAAAGGTACAGAGGCCACGCCTCCTTTATTAGGACTGAGAAACACAGAGGCCACGCCTCCTTTATTAGGACTGAGAAACACATAGGCCACGCCTCCTTTATTATGGCAGTGGCACTGAGGCCATTCCTCCTTCATTAGGACTGAGACACAGAGGCCACGCCTCCTTTATTAGGACTGAGAAATACAAAGGCCACGTCTCCTTTATTAGTACTGAGAAACAAAGAGGCCACGCCTCCTTTATTAGAACTGAGAAACACAGAGGCCACACCTCCTTTATTAGGGCAGTGGCATTGAGGTACGCCTCCTTTTTTAAGACTGAGAAACACAGAGGCCATGCCTCCTTTATTAGGGCAGTGGCATTGAGGCCACGCCTCCTTTATTAGGACTAAGACACAGAGGCCACGCCTCCTTTGTTAGGACTGAGAAACACAGAAGCCATGCCTCCTTTATTAGGGCAGTGGCATTGAGGTACGCCTCCTTTTTTTAAGACTGAGAAACACAGAGGCCATGCCTCCTTTATTAGGGCAGTTGCATTGAGGCCATGCCTCCTTTATTAGGACTGAGAAACACAGAGGCCACGCCTCCTTTATTTGGACTGAGAAACACAGTGGCCACGCCTCCTTTATTAGGAGGTATTATTTGACTAATAAATGTTTCTGTAAATTCCAGGAGGCTCAGTGGGCTGAAGAAAGAAGATGTGTTCTGTAACCTGCGCGTCCCAAATCAGTTTCAGACATCACGACAGGAGATCAACCTCATCATCCTCACAGGTGTGTCTCCGTAAATGTGTTTATTTCTCTTGTTTATTGCACGATGATCCTGAAAAGCTCGTTAATTTCTTCACTGTATATACACATACAGAGGAGATGATGTGAAAACCGAGAAGCTCTTAATTTGGTTTTTAGTGAACACATCACGTGTGTACAGGTGCCGGTGTGTACTGTATGGACATAAAGCCATGGAGGGGCGTGGTTTCTGCTCCCGCTCGCAACACGTGGCACATCCAGGTGAAAGAGGAGGAGCAGAACTTCACTAACATGTCCATCCAGCAGATCCCCGACCCCCTGCAGTCCATCACGGTAACACATCACACGTGTGAGAGCTAGTGAATAAAACACTCAGTGTCATGCTGTTATAGAGAAATAATCAACAACTTACAAGGAGTTACTGTTATAACTCTGATGTTGATTATTTTTCTACAACAGCACATCCTGAAGTGTTTTATTCCTCTTAAACAACAGCGACATATTAAAAGTTACATATTAAAGATTTTACAGAATAACACATCATACATTTTTTATCTGTTTATAGTTACATTCATTGTTGTGAAACATCTGTGAAACAAGTCAGTTCCTGTTCTCACTTACGTTATAGCAGCTATAAACACTCGTTCCTTCACGAGCCCTCTCTTTTATTCTCTCTTGAAGACAAAAAAATCGCAGCTTGTCCTGTTACAAAGCGTAATCTCTTCTGTCCTGAAGATGTCAGAAAACTGACACTGGAGACTCCTTCCATAAATGTTAAATAAACGTTTTCTTATGGTTAAAAGTGAAAAGTTCACCGTATTAACAATTATAAGTTAATTACCAGTACATTTAATAATTAGTTTATTATTAAGTTTAGAGTACTTGTGAGCTGGTTTAACCGATTCATTAAAGAGTCGGTCCATACAAACGATTCATACAGGATTCGTTCAGGAGTCAGTGATCACCGTTTGTTTCGTTCCACCTCCTTCCTTCAGACCTCAGTCGTCATTCCAAAGCCGAAAGTAAACACCAGTAAACGGATTATCACACTCTCACACTCGCTCGAGGCCGATTTTCTGTTATGTAAATAAGTAAAAGTGCAGTGTGTGCGGTTTATGTTTACGAGAAAACTCTATCTCTCACATCCAGCCATTTCGGTTCCTTTTGAAGCGGTTATGAAGCGCTGCACTGAACCATGGCACATTTAAACTGGAATATCCATAAAGTCTTACAAACCTATGAACGCCTGCCACTGCGTGTAAAGTAACAATTATAGAACAAATGCAAAACGCAAAAAATTGAAACGGTCCCTGACGAGCACCGTGCTGCTGCTGAGGCTGATATAATGATGATGATGGCGGTTTTCCATAAGGGCCTTTCACACGCACTCCTGCTGAGGTTAGACCAGGTCGTGTTTACGGTTCGACCGCTTCCTGAAAAATGGACAGTGGGGTTAGACTCAGTCGCAGAACAGTGATTGGTTCACTTAAACAAAATATGTGCATTATGATAGACCACTAAAGAAGGACATGATAATAAAGTACATGATTTGTGACCAGGCTATACACCATGAGGACACACTTGCTACATGTAGTCAGAAACATTATTATTATTATTATTATTATTAATAATATTAATATTATTAATATTGCTAAAAAACAAACAAACATCCTACTATATGTAATTTGGTTCAGGACTTGTTCTGTTCGGTCAGAAAGTTTCGATCCAGTTGTGAAAAACGTTTTAACAAACGCACCAAAAAATGGCCAAAAATGACACTTTATTTTTGGGTAAGAGTCCCAGAAGGACATTACCACTGCTCCTTTGATATTTAGCTCTTTTCACCATTACACAACACAAAATATATATATATATATATTTTAAGCGATGTATATGTTGACCAGGATGTCTTGCTTTCACCTAGTGAATCAGTCCTGTAGTAGATAGTAAACACACAATACTCCTGCCATTCAAGTGGTTAAAGTTGTAAAAACACTGTTACTAGGCAACGGAAAAGTATGGCCACTGAGTGTACACTAGTTAATGACTGAGGCTAATGATTTAGCTGTGTAAAAGTCTTCAACAGATACCTCAGATTACTAAAAAAAAATCCTAACAGGCACTGTAATCGCACTTAGCATCGGCCGCTAACTGCATGCGAACACGGAACACCCACTGTGCTTGAATCATGAGGACACTGTTGCTAGGCAACTCAGAACTATGGACGCTGAGAGTAAGCTGGCGAATTACTAAGGCTATGACTTTGCAAGCTAGCATGTAGCATGCGTAGTCTTTTGTAGAGACGCAGGGACAGCGGAAATGACACAGAACCATCCGGAATGTCAACATTTACCTCAGATGTGTTAGTAAATTACACTTAGCATGGACTGCTAACACGGTGAACATGCAACTGTTTGTAAACATCGCAGAATACCAGTTACGAATTATGAAGACGCTGTTGCTAGGCAATTCAGCTAATTATTAAGGCTATGATTTCACTAGCTAGGTAGTCTTTTATACAGGTGTAGTACGGTAGCAGTGGAAATGACACAGAACCATCCGGAACATCGACATGTGCCTCAGATTTGTTGTTAAATTGACGGCTAACACAGTGAGCATAGAAGAGGCAACGTGCTTGAATCATGAGGACGCTGTTGCTAGGCAACTAAGCTGTATGGACGCTGAGAGTAACCTGGTTAATTATTAAAGCTATGATTTTACTAGCTAGAATGTAGTTTTTAAGATAAAGTAAAGAAATTGTGAGAGTTGAAATGAAAGAGAACCATCTAGAATGTCAACATTTACCTCAGAAGTGTTGGTAAATCACTAAGAAAGGACTGTAGTTACACTTAGCATCGGCCGCTAACATTGACACACAACTCAGGGTAAAACTTTTTCTTTAATTTGTGTTCGTCTCCTTATGATGAGTAAACGATGAAAGAAAGAAACTCCAAAGTTGTGTGTTTTCCCAGATGAAGGCCAAGGACCTGTGCAGCTACATGCAGCGGTGCGGCGTGAACATCAAGCCTGTGCTCTTTTTACCCAGAATCCTCTTCCTCTCACCGCACTGTCACCTGGATGAACAGCTGAGGAAGAGGAAGGAACTGGTCCCTCATGGTGACACGGAGACATTTCTACGCTCACTCAGGGAGGGTTACGTCACCTGGATCGCAGATGCCATCACACCCTCGTGGATCTCAGGTCAGAGAGTCACACGTCTTACTGTATATAAATCTACATTATGTCATGACAGCACTGTTGCTAGGCAACTGCAAAATATGGACACCGAGGGGAAAGTAGCTAATGACTAAGGCTAATGATTTAGCTTTATGAAAGTGTTTTATACAGACAATGTAAAGACAGAGCGACAGTGGAAACGTCCCAGAATCATCCGGAACGTCAACGTTTACCTCAGATGTGTTGGTAAAATATTAAGAAGAGACAGAAATTATACTGTACTTAGCATTAAACACTAAAAAACTGAGTTTGGATGTACAAAAAAACTGGATGCTACACTGTTGCTAGGCAACTTAGAAGTATGTACTGTGTATGAACAGGCTAGTTATTGAGGTTATGATTTTTATAGCTAGCATGTAGCATGTGTAATCTTTTATACAGACACTGTAAAGACACAGTGGCGGTGGAAACAGCACAGAACCATCCAGAACATCAACATTTACCTCAGATGTGTTGGTAAATTACTAAGAAAAGACCGAAATAACGCTGTTAAAATGGTGAACACATAAGTGCATTATCGTAGCTGACCACATGATGCACTTAGATTATTTGGACACGGTTGCTAGGCGACTATGAAGTTAGTCACTAATTAGTAAGGCTTTGATTTTTGCTAACTAGGATGTAGACTGTGCTGTGTGTTATAGAGACAGTGTAAAGACACAGTGGCGGTGGAAACGGCACAGAACCATCCGGAACATAAACATTTACCTCAGGTGTGTTGGTGAATTACTAAGGAAAGACACTGTATAACTAAAACAACGCTGTCTTTACACTTAGCACTGACCGCTAGCGCAGTGAACACACAGGTGTGTATAAACGTAGCAGAACACTTCATGTGCTTCATTTATAAGGACTTTTTTTTTTGCTAGGGAATCGCTTCTATGACGCACTAGCGTTTGGGACACGCCCCCTGAATCTGTTTCTGACGTTTCTGTGATTCTGATTGGCCAGGTCACCTGTCATTCAGGCAGTTGGGGGCGGTGCGAGACGTGCTGGGACGGTTGGGGACGTGGGACGTGGTGCGGCTGAGCAGCGGCGCCGAGCTGAAGGGCGATTTTCAGGGTTGCCAGCACCTCACCCTCGACAGACAGGAAACAGACGTGCTGGAGTTCAGCAGGGGGTGGAGCCTGAGTACTGACACACTGTGGGCTCTGCTGGGACACACACCACAGGTTAGAGTGCATACACACACACACACACACACACACACACACACACACACACACACACACACACACACACGTAGATGCACACTAACAGAAAAAATAAATGATATGTATTCAGAGATATTAAGCAAATATTTAGTTATTTTTTACATTTCTATCTTATTTATCTGTCTGTCTGTCTGTCTGTTCAACTCTACAAGTATTGGCACCCTATCTATCTACCTACCTATCTATGTCATTTACCTATTCATTTATGTTGTTTTATGGTTTGTTTATTTATGGATTTCTGGTCTGTGTTTTCAGATCATTTATTTATTTGTTTGTGCGTTTGTTTGTTTATACATTTAATTAATCAGTCGATCAATTAATTAATTAATTAACTGAATTTTTTGAAAAATCTTCTAATTTGCAATCTTTTGCAAACACACACACACACACACACACACACACACATATAATATAAGCAAATATAGTGATAGGACTACACCTTCAGTGACTTCACTGAACGCAGATCCTTTGCCTCTGTTTTGTTTTTTTTTTGTGTTTTTTTTGTTGTTGTTTTTTTAAATAAAGCTCAAATTTTGTATAAAAGATCATTTTCCCTTTCGGCCAGGCGCGAATATGGATACAGTGTCATAATGTTAGTGCTTCCATCATCCCGACATTAACAGAGTCTCTCTCTCTCTCTCTCTCTCTCTCTCTCTCTCTCTCTCTCTCTCACATACACACACACACACACACACACACACACACACACACACACACACACACACCGAGGCAGTGAGTGAGTAAATAACCAAGAGGTGGTGTGCAGCAGAAACACACAGACCATTCATTACAGTCCTGTTTACAGAAATCAATAACAACACCTCGGGCCTGCTGCTGAAAAACGAGCCACAACTACACACATTACACACTGAACACCCGGGGAGAGAGAGAGAGTGAGAGAGAGAGAGAGAGAGAGAGAGAGAGAGAGAAGGACAGATAAAGTGAGTGAGACAATGAGAGAGAGACAGAGATAGATAAGACAGGTAATGGAGAGAGAAAGAGAGAGAGAGAGAGATTGGGGAAGAGAGAGATAAAAAGAGACAGCTAAAGAGAGAGACTCAGATAAAGAATGAGAGATAAAGTGAGAGTGAGAGAGAGAGACAGATGAAGTGAGACAGCTAAAAAGAGAGAGATGGTGAGAGAGAGACAGATAAAGTGAGACAGCTAAAAAGAGAGATAGAGATGGTGAGAGAGAGAGATAAAGAGAGACAGCTAAAAAGAGAGGTAGAGACAGTGGGAGAGAGAGACAGATAAAGAGAGAGAGATGAAGTGAGACAGCTAAAAAGAGAGATAGAGATGGTGAGAGAGAGAGATAAAGAGAGACAGCTAAAAAGAGAGATAGAGACAGTGGGAGAGAGAGACAGATAAAGAGAGAGAGAGATAAAGTGAGACAGTGAGACAGACAAATAAAGTGAGACAGCTAAAAAGAGAGATAGAGACAGTGAGAGAGATAAAGAGAGAGAGATAAAGTGAGACAGCTAAAAAGAGAGATAGAGACAGTGAGAGAGAGAGATAAAGAGAGAGAGATAAAGTGAGAGTGAGACAGAGATAAATAAAGTGAGACAGCTAAAAAGAGAGATAGAGATGGCGAGAGAGAGACAGATAAAGAGAGAGATAAAGTGAGACAGTCAGAGAGAGACAGATAAAGTGAGACAGCTAAGAGATAGAGACAGCGAGAGAGAGAGACAAAGTGAGACAGCTAAAAAGAGAGATAGAGATGCCAAGAGAGAGAGAGACAGATAAAGAGAGAGAGATAGAGACGGTGAGAGAGAGAGACATATAAAGAGAGAGAGATAAAGTGAGACAGTGAGAGAGACAGATAAAGTACGGCAAGAGAGAGACAGATACAGTGAGACAGCTAAATTGAGAGATAGAGACGGTGAGAGAGACATATAAAGAAATAGAGATATAGAGAGACAGATAAAGTGAGACAGCTAAAAAGAGATATAGATGGTGAGAGAGAGAGAGACAGATAAAGAGAGAATGATATAGATGGTGAGAGAGAGAGACAGATAAAGAGAGAGAGATAGAGACGGTGACAGAGAGAGACAGATAAAGAGAGAGAGATAAAGTGAGACAGCTAAAAAGAGAGATAGAGACAGTGGGAGAGAGAGACAGATAAAGAGAGAGAGATAAAGTGAGACAGTGAGACAGAGACAAATAAAGTGAGACAGCTAAAAAGAGAGATAGAGACGGTGAGAGAGACAGATAAAGAGAGACAGATAAAGTGAGACAGCTAAAAAGAGAGATAGATGCAGAGAGAGAGATAGAGACGGTGAGAGAGAGAGACATATAAAGAGAGAGATAAAGTGACACAGTGAGAGAGACAGATAAAGTATGGCAAGAGAGAGACAGGTACAGTGAGACAGCTAAATTGAGAGATAGAGACGGTGAGAGAGACATATAAAGAAATAGAGATATAGAGAGACAGATAAAGTGAGACAGCTAAAAAGAGATATAGATGGTGAGAGAGAGACAGACAAAGAGAGAAAGAAATAGATGGTGAGAGAGAGAGACAGATAAAGAGAGAATGATATAGATGGTGAGAGAGAGAGACAGAAAAAGAGAGAGAGATAAAGTGAGACAGCAAAAAAGAGAGATAGAGACAGTGGGAGAGAGAGACAGATAAAGAGAGAGAGATAAAGTGAGAGTGAGACAGAGACAAATAAAGTGAGACAGCTAAAAAGAGAGATAGAGACGGTGAGAGAGACAGATAAAGAGAGACAGATAAAGTGAGACAGCTAAAAAGAGAGATAGATGCAGAGAGAGAGATAGAGACGGTGAGAGAGAGACATATAAAGAGAGAGATAAAGTGACACAGTGAGAGAGACAGATAAAGTATGGCAAGAGAGAGACAGGTACAGTGAGACAGGTAAATAGAGAGAGACGGTGAGAGAGAGACAGATAAAGAAATATAGATAAAGAGACAGTAATAGAGAGACAGATAAAGTGAGACAGCTAAAAGAAAGATATAGATGGTGAGAGAGAGACAGATAAAGAATTAGAGATAAAGTGAGACAGTAAGAGAGAGACAGATAAAGTGAGACAGCTAAAAGAGAGATATAGATGGTGAGAGAGAGAGAGAGACAGATAAAGAATGAGATGTAAAGTGAGACACTGAGAGAGAGAGACAGATAAAGAGAGATAAATTGAGAGAGAGATAGAGAGATAAAGAGGGACAGCTAAAGAGAGATAGGGACAGTGAGACAATGGACAGGGAGACAAAGTGAGAGACATGGAGTACAGGTCAGTACGAGAGAGAGAGAGAGAGAGAGAGAGAGAGAGAGAGAGAGAGAGAGATAGTACATAGTGAGACAAGTGAACTTCAGACATATGGAATACATTTGGGCTAACAGTTTACATGGTGGACTTTTATTTTGTAAATCTAAAGAATAAATAAATAAATAAATAAATAAATAGGATTGAGAGCATACACAGTGTTTAAAGTGTTTGTTATTCAGCGTCCATTTTTAATCTCATATTAACCAACAGATGGCACTGCAGTCAAGTTATAGTATCACTGACATTGTGTGTGTGTGTGTGTGTGTGTGTGTGTGTGTGTGTGTGTGTGTGTGTGTGTGCGCTGTGTGTCTAAATCCTAATGTTTATTTTTTTTCAGTAATCTCTGGTAACCTTTTTAGCATTAATTAAAATGTTACGTCATTTAAAATGACCCGAGTTTGTGAAACGCGTCGAGACGGACATGTTAAAGGCTCCCAATACACACACACACACACACACACACACACACACACACACACACAGAGTTATTATATTATCACCTCTTTTGTAATCACTGTCAGTAAATGACACCAGTCCACTTTTTTGGGCGAGGTAAAGGAGTGTTTATGAGGCAGTGAGTGGCGAGTGCAGGACAAAAGCACGCGGCTTGGTTTACAGAACGCCGTATTTGTATCGCAATTTCAGTGTGAAGAGCGAGGAGGTGATGAAAGGAGGAACTGTTAAAAGCCCCGCATTGTGTTCACACCTGCACCACCCCAGAACAGCGTAGCCTCACTGCTCTTAATTATTCTGATATACTCATAAAAACATCATCAAAATCAGTCACATCGCTACAGCAAAAATGACTCAGTGCAATGAATCCAAACAAGTCAGCGCAAAGAATGAAAATGAATCGATTCGCTGAATTAACATGAATCAGATCATTAAAGTCAAAGTGAATCAATGCAGAGACACAAAGTGAATCGAGTGATTTAAGATACAGGAATACACTGAATCAAAATGAGTCAAATCAAACAATTAATATGTGTCAAAGCAGTGAATCAAAACAAACTCATTTAAACTGAAAAGGAATCGATGCATAGATACAACGTTAGTCAAAGCTACGGATCAAAATAAATTAATGCAACGATTTAAAATTAATAATACGAAAATGAGTCGAAGCATCGAATCAAACCGAATCAGTTCAATGAGTCAGAATAAGTCAGTGCAATGAATCAAAATTAATTCATGCACTGAATTAAAGCGAGTCAGTGTGATGACTCAAATGAATTAATGCAATGCAATGATTTAAACGAAAGAAAATGACTCAAAATAATGAATCAAAACGAATCAATGCACTGTATCAAAAGGAGCCATTGCACTGAATTAAAGTAAGTCAAAACAATGAATCAAAATGACTCCATGCAATGAAGTAAAATACATATAAGCAACGAATCAATATGAATCAGTGCAACGACAAGGTAAATTCAAGCAATGATTTAAATGAGTAGTAAATGTGATGAATCAAAGTAAGTCAGTGCACGGACTTAAAATGAGTCAAAGCACCGCATCAAAATGAATTAATGCAACGATTTAAACGAACCATGCACCGAAACAAAAAGAGTCGAAACCATGAATCAAAATGAGTCAATGCACTGAATCAAAACAGTAAATGTGATGAATCAAAAAAAGTCAAAGCAATGAATCTAAATGAATCAAGGCAATAACTTAAATGAATTAATGCAGTGATTTAAAGGAATCATGCACTGAATCAAAGTGAGTCAAAGCATTGAATCAAAATGAATCAAAGTAATGAATGAACATTAATCAGTGCACTGAATCAAAATACATAGGCCAGTACACATATGCATAAAATAGGTAAACACCTTTAGCTTGAATCCAGAGTAAATAAATCCATCACAAATTAAAAATGGTGTGTCTTCTAAAAAAAATTTTAGAATCCTTTAGCTTTAATTTTTTAATTATTATTATTATTATTATTATTATTATTATTATTATTATTATTATTATTATTGAGACAGTGTCCGAAACCACACCCCTACCTTCAGAGTGTGTTTATTTAGTGAGCTGTCAGTAAGCAGACCACACTGACCTTACCTTGACTCCACCCTCACCACGCCCTGCTTTGCCCCGCCCACTGACAACTCCATGGCTGTCAACATCTCTGTGTAGTCTGTAAGTGAGTTATATATTATATGCCAGCTCTCATTCTCACAGTCGTACGTGTTTGGGCAGATAATGGTCACGTCTAAAATTCACTAGAATTGCTGCTCCATGGGCTGCATCACGTGACAGCGTGTAAGCGTTTATGATAATTAGGTGATGAAACTAAGAACCGTGTTTAATTTGATCCAGTTTGTTCTTGTGTTATTTTCCTTTTAGAGAATTTTACATGCACAGCAATTCATTTGAAAAACTCTGAGTTAATAATAGTCTACGCGTCTGTTTATGGGTCTCCTTGTGCTACACAGGATCTAGAACTTATCTAGAACCTCTGTGATTGGTCGGAGTATTCACAGGAGAGCTCATTCGCATATTGTGATACAGATTAACAAATATTACGCAGGATTATTAAAGAAGTACTTTAAATGTAGTTACTGTATATTGTAATATTATTGTAATATTATTATATGTTTGTTTTATGATTACAGTCGAATATTTTCTGGCATCTTAGCAATTTAATTCAGGGGTCTTTTTTTTTAAAATTATTTTGCTATATTGTTACTACCATGTTAAAAGTCTGTTTAAATTTTTTCCATTTATTTATTTATTGATTTTATGTTGTCATTTTGCACGACACCACAACATGGCCACCATTCCCCTCCCGAGCGATTTGTGTGTTATTGACTGTTGAATATTTGTTTCTCCCGCTCAGCTAAGTGCCTCTCTTCTCCGATGCAGACTTTCTCCCCCCCCCCCCCCCCCCCTTTCAGATCGCTCCCATTAACATCGCCATGCCGAACTGGCAATTACTCACTCAGCTCTGCCATTCAGGGCCGCAATCCGCTCGCTGCCTGCAAGATGCTCATTAGCCCAATCCAGTTAATTGTATAAGAAGATAATTGCATGTAAATGCCAGGCCTAAAAGCAGCCTTTCGAGCCTCCTCGCTGCCTCAATAGGCGACTGCTTCGGGGCTTTCTGGGTAGTTTGCTTAACGGGAAGGCAATTAATTGATTTGGCTAATGAAGTAAAATACTCCAGACGCACACTGCGCATGCAAAGCGGCGAGGATCAGCAACCGATTGCAGCAAACGAGTAAAAAAAAAATAAATAAAAATAAGCCAATAAATAAATATCTGGTGAAGGGATAAAATAGAGATGATATTAGGGGAAAGGGTTTATTTTAAAGTTACGATACTGGATTTTCAAAAAAAAAAAAAACATATGAGAATAATGAATTAGCAGAGATAGATGGAGAGAGAGAGAGAGAGAGAGAGAGAGAGAGACGAGGGCTCAGGGCGGTGTTTAATTTGCTCTCTGTCAAACAGAACAATACTTACTGCCATGTTGACAGAGTGAAGTCAAGGCTAAAGACTGTGAGAGGTCAAAGGTCACGGAGTCTTGGGAGATTCTCGCCTTACAGGCCGATCTGGAGCCAAGTCGAGGTTTACTGAAGCTTTTACTCTCCAGTATGATAGACAGACAGACAGACAGACAGACAGACAGATAGATAGATTTGCTCATTTTCATGAAGGGTGCCAAAAATAATGAAACTGACTGTAGATAGTCAGACAGATAAAAGGACAGGTTGACATACAGACAAAGAGGTAGCTCTGTATAACAACAACAACAACAACAACAATAATAATAATAATAATAATAATAATAATAATATGGACAGATGCAGACAATTTGGACAGACAGACAAAACAACAGACCTTCAGTCGAACTTCAGAAAGACAAAACGATGGACGGACAAACAGAGACAGACAAAATGACAAAAAGACAGACTTAAAAGATGACAGACAGACAAATAGACAAAATGACATAAAGACAGACTTAAAAGATGACAAACAGACAGACAAAAAACAGCATAAATACAGACACGGATAAAGCTAAAATAACAGAAAATGACAGAATGACAAACAGAGCTAAAAGGACAGATAAACAGACAGACAGACACTCTCCATCTGCCAGTTTTGTATGTGACATACAGACAAAAATCAACAGAGAGAGAGACAGAGAGAAAGACACAGAGAAAGACACAGAGAGAGACACAGAGAGAGACAGAGAGAGAGACACAGAGAGAGACAGAGAGAGAGACACAGAGAGAGATGTCAGTATGTAATGACAGGCCGTACTCCTCATGTCCACTTCTAACCTCTGTATGACCTGGACCTATAATTGAGAAAAACAGCAGACTGATGACTGTGCGTGCGTTCATTTGGCGCTTTTTGATGATGTCATCACGTAGCGCCTCTCTTCACAGCAGATCACACACACGTTCACATGTTTGATCAGAGTTTAACATGAAACAGAACAGATTTTACTCCACCGGGACCGTCCGACCGTCCTGTCCATCAGCTCAGTGCTCGAAAATCCTCCATTACAAATCCATCTGTATGACATCTGCTCGCACCCCCCCCCCCCCCCCGGCTGCCCCACAGCTGCCCCCCCAAGACCCTCCCCAGGGTTCTCTCTGCTCTCCGGGGGGGAGATGCTGTGTTAAAATATCATCTGCTATTTTAAAGAAATATTTGTAAATTGAAGCTGTGGTGTGGATCAGCGTTACACAGCAACATCGCTAACACCATTAACATGGCCTTTCCCTTACAGGAACACCAAACCTGCTGTTTATATAATAATAATAATAATAATAATAATAATAATAATAATAATAATAATCATTTATAGAATGTTAAAAGAACAGACACATACAAAACTGGCAGATGGAGAGTGTCTGTCTGTCTGTCTGTCTGTCTGTCTGAAAAAAACTTACAATAACCTGGTATACATAAGTATACACACCCTTTTATAACTGGTCATGTGACTGTGCTCAGAATTAACCCATCCTGATTAACCCTTAAATAAAGATCAGCTGTTTCTGTACGATTTTCTTCTTGGTTTCATCCGACTGCTGAAGCCAAAGAGCTTACAAAGCATGTACAGGATCTCAGTGTGGAAAGGTATCGATCAGGAGAGGGGTACAGACGAATTTCAGAAATACTAGTCGTACCACGGAACACCGTGAAGTCAACAAGTCGTCAACAAGTGGAGAAAATGGAGCCCCACAGAACAGGACGTCCCTCCAAAACTGATTAAAAGGAATATCAGACGAGTACTGGTCACTCCCTCCATGTGACAACATTCTCTCGTATTCTTCACATGTCTGGGCTATGGGGTAGGGTGCCTAGACAGCCAAGTCGCCTAGATCACCCCAAACAGCGTGGCAAAACGTGTTATGATGTGATGAAACTTTTTGGGTGTAATTCTAAAAGATATGTTCGGCACAAAAACAAGACAGCTCATCACCCAAAGGACACCATACCCACAGTGAAGCATGGTGGTGGCAGCATCATAATATGGAGCTGCTTCTCTTCAGCTGGGACTGGGGCTTGTAGTCAAGATAGAGCGAATCATCATCATCATCATCATCATCATCATAGCTCTAAATAGAGCTCAAGATGAAGAAAAATTTCACTTTCACCAGTACAGTCCAAATGAACGAAGGAACAGCTCCGGAAGAAGAAGAAGATCAGGTTTTTTTTTTTTTTTGGAACGGCCCAGTCCGAGCTCAGATCTGTGTCCAAAACGTGTGGAATGACATGAAGAAGATCCCCTCGCTGAGATCTGATAGATCTGGAGCATTTTTGCAAGGAAGAGTGGAATTACAAGCGAAAGGTGCTTTAACTTAGTGCTAGTTAAGGGGTGTGTATACTTACGCAACCAGGTTATTGTAAGTTTTGTTTTTTTGTTTTTTCCTATTTGTCTTTCAGTTGAAAGTTGTTGGTTGCTATATCACATTAAAGGTGGAAAAAAAAAATCTTACATGATTTACAAAAACCTGCAATTCTAAGTGACAGCAGTGTTTAATCTGTGTTGTATGAGAGGGTAAAAGGTGTGTGTGTGTGTGTGTGTGTGTGTGTGTGATGCTAGTCACAGTAGCAGATATAGTGTATGCTAATGCGTACGTCCCCTGTGGACGTGTAAACAAACCCTGCGTGTGTGTAATAAATTGATGGTTTTATTAGAGGCTCTTTTTGTTATCCGAGCTCTGAAAGGGGAAAAGGATCCGCTACAAGGGAAAGGGAACACTGCGGAATATCGATCCCGCCTCGCTCCGCTGCCCGCCACAGACGATCCATAATGCATTAAGCACTTGAGCTTCAGAGACGGCGAGCTGCACAGCGCCATTCAACAGACGCAGCGTCTCTGTCCTCTGTCCTCTCCAACACACACACACACACACACACACACACACACACACACACACAGGGGACAGTAAAACGTTTTGTTCCAGTATTAAACATGTCGCCTGTGTTGGTTATTTTACCCACAACAATGACGTTCAGTTTTATTCACTACATGTGCTCACTACATAGGGTGTAACATAATAGCATTATACGCCCTACCCAGCACACTATACAGCGTGTTATACAGGACAAGACCACGTCTCCGGCTCCTGAAAGATTCGTCTTCATCGCGAAACGCTCTGTTTTCGTTACGAATAAAGTATCGGCACCCCCCCCCGGCGCCGTTCGAGTCGCTCGCCACCATTGAAAGAAATTTCACCGTGACTCGTGTTCGAGATTTCACCCTGACTGAGACACGCCCATTTTAGCATCGGACACATCTTTAAATGTTTTATTTATCGCAGTTCTTTCTGCAGTTTGTGTAAAAACAAACGGGTGGAGGGAAAGCCCGATATAACGTGTGTGTGTGTGTGTGTGTGTGTGTGTGTGTGTGTGTGTGTGTGTGTGTGTTGTTGTTGTTGTTGTTGTAAAAAATAAAAAATAACACAAACAAGGCCTCTTGTAGATGTATTACAAGAGGTGTGTAATTATTGCTGTGGTGAAGTTTTGTGTAAGGAGTCTCCAGTGTCAGTAACATCCAGAGGTTTTGTCTTATTAACTTGCTTGGGAAGTTGCTGTGGTATCAGAGGAATAAAACACTTCAGGACGTGCTGTTATAGGAAAATAATCAACATAAGTAACTCCGCTTCATCACACCATCTTGTCATTGATTATTTTTCTGTAACAGCATGACACGGGAGTGTTTTATTCCTTACTTACCATAAAGACTTAATGTAAGATTTATATAACAGTTGATATAAATATTGCTCATTGGGAAAACACACACACACACACACACACACACACCATTGTTTCTGCTTTTTCCTCATTCTTTGCACTCTTTGCACAAGCACTTTAATGGGAGCTTAAGATCATAAATGTGTGTGTGTGTGTGTGTGTGTGTGTGTGTGTGCGTGTCTTGTCAGAGATAACACAGCAGAAATTGTTAATGGCTGCTCTCTGAAGGCTCCATTCATCTGGTGTGTGTGCGTGTGTGTGTGTGTGTGTGTGTGTGTGTGTGTGTGTGTGTGTGTGTGTGTGTGTAAGAGCAGTATTGTGGTTCTGTTCTGCTGCTGATGGTGAGATACACAGCACACAGCAGAAATATACGATTAATGAAACACACAGTTTAGTCTCAATCCAGAGCTGCTGCAGTTGCTTCTGCTGTTCATGTGTGTGTGTGTGTGTGTGTGTGTGTGTGTGTGTGTGTGTGTGTGTGAGAGAGAGAGAGAGAGCGCCACTGCTTTATGTTGTTACGGAGATTGCAGCTTAATTGACAGCTTGCCATGACGGGGAAATCATGTGATTTCTCAAAGCGCATGTCAACAGGGCGGAAGATGCGAGCGTTTGCCGGAAAGCGGCTTAAACTGGTTTTCTCGCTGCTGCTTAACGACCGTCTATTGGCTTTCCAGTATTTGTGTGTGCGAGAGTGTGTGTGTGTGTGTGTGTGTGTGTGTGTGTGTGTGTGTGTGTGCTTAGAGCAGGAGTGTGTCTCTTGGTGTAAAATTAAAGCATGTCTATATAACACCAAACTGAAGTCATCAGTCCAATGTGGGCGGGGCCTAATATTCTAATGAGCATGCTTGATTGACATCTCTCTGTCTGATTATAGTTTGTTAGTCATAATTTTTATCCGTTTATAGTTACCCTTAATGGTGTTCACTCTCTCTTCATCATTTAATTTAAAAAAAAAAAAAAAAAAAAAAAAGCACTGACACTGGAGACTCCTTCCCTAAATGTAACATAAACGTCTCCTCACGGATCAACGATTACACGCGTTTGTTCCGTCCGTTTATGACGTACGAGTTCCTGCGAATGAGCCGTTACTATAGAAACGATAACGTATTAGAACGAGCGCGTTAATATAAACCTGTCAGAGCTGCAGTTATAGAAAACTAATCAACGCCTTCTGACCAATCACGATCCAGAATTCAGCAGCGGTGTAAAAATTGGTAATTGATACACTTCTTAAAATTGCGTCCACTTGGTAGGTTCCCTAGGTAGGCAGCATGTCTGGGGGAGGTTTTATAAAGGTTCTTTATGGTTCCCGGTGTGACTCTTTTTTCTGCTCGAACAGAACACACACAATAACACGAGTCTATCAGCGCTGCTACTGCAGTTAAACAGTGATCCAGCACAAAGCTTCTCCTCTGCTCTTTTCTGTGATGCTATTCATTAGCCCCGGTCTCTCCTCCGCCTTTTGTGCCGCTTTGTTCGCCGTGAGCGCGCCCGTCCGCCTCACGCGTCACTCGTCGCTAAGCGATGACGAAAGGAACGCGAGCGGCGGTCAGATTAGCATTCAAGAATCTCCGACCGGTTCAATTATCCTGAAATGTATCTGTGGCAACGGTCAGATGCTCACCTTCCTGCACACGACACGAGCACTCCGAACAAACCAACCACGAGCTCGTTAGCAAGGGAAAAGTAGCTAAAAGCATTCGACGAGCTTTAAAGGGTCCAAACTGACAACAACAACAACAACAAAAATCTGCTTTAATTTCGCCAGGTTCAATTCAATTTCTGAAGTCCAAATCAGGTTCATATTAACAGAATCAAAGGAAAGGAGTTACTGTGAATAATAAAGTTGTAATAACGTCCTGTATTGTTACTTTACACTAAATTACCATCGATATATTCTGGGATGTTGTAGCTGTTAGTAAATGTAACACTTTACTCCACAGCGCTGCTGAATTCTGGATCGTGATTGGGTGAGAAGGTGTTGATTAATTTTCTATAACAGCAGCTCTGACAGTAACGCAGCTGCACATCACCGGTTTACATTAATGCGCTCGTTATCGTTTCTATAGCAACAGCTCATTCACAGGGACTCGTACAGTTGTGCAGACACTCGGTGTAAACAAATCTGAAAACATGTGTATGTGTCGATATCAGTAAGGAAACATTTCTTTAACATTTATGGAAGGAGTCTCCAGTGTCAGCGCTTTGTAGCAGTCGGAGGTAAAGCTGTAACTTTATGTTTATGTTAAGTTGTTACGTTGTTGTTGTTTTTTTTTTTGTCTGTTTAGGTTTTTGGCTCTCAGTAGGCTTTTGATTTTGCAGCATGCAACCCGACGGACGCTACGTGAGTCAAAAATCCCATAATGCAACAGGACTGGTGCAGACGAGCTCAGAAAAGCCTTAGCCGGCAACGACTTTACCTCAGCCTGTTAACTCCGCCCACATCAAACTGTTAATTCAGTTAACTTTCCTGATGTGCATTTGCCGTCAGTGCGGTTGCTTTGATCTGGCGGTCCCTTTAAGATGTTTTGTGTTTACGATGACGTCGAAGGTCACATGACAATGCCGACATGGCGGATGCAGTATGACCGGGATTGTATTCATACTACACACACACACACACACACAGACACACACACACACACACACACACACACACACACACTGATTAGTACGTACCGTTTCGACGGCCGTGCAGTAGGTGCCGTCACAGTACGCGATTTCGGATGCAGCCATTGAAATGTAACTATAAACGGATAAAAAGTGCAAGTATAGTTTTTCAAATTGTTAAACTGCTGTGGTGTAAAAGGAATAAAACACCTTCAGGATGGTAACAGTAACTCCGCTTCATCACAGCACCCCGTCGTTGATTATTTTACTTTAGCAGCACGACACACGGAGTGATTTATTCGTTCTACTGTATATTGTTAACGAGTCTTAATCAACACCTCCTGACCAATCAGAACTGAGAATTCAGCAGCGCTGTGGTGTAACAGGAAGTTAACAGAAAACTAATAGGACGTGTGTGTATTAACGTTACCCGGGGCTTTATAGGGTTACACAATTCAAAGTTTTGACACCCATCAAACAAACCCATTGAACTATTACAGTATATCAGTGTGTGTGTGTGTGTGTGTGTGTGTGTGTGTGTGTGTGTGTATAATTTTTTGTGGAAACGAAAACTTCATGCTTCAAGATGATTTAAAGCTGTTAGATCTGAGCGTACACGATTACCCGGGGACAGAGAGCTGCACAGAAGTGCGCACTACTCAGGGAGCCTACTTGGTGGACCACGCCGGCTTTTCCACGCATGCTTCCGTATTACAGAGCGAGAAGATGAGCTGCGGTGAAGAGCCGCGCTCAGAGACGCGTGCAGACGAAGCTCAGGTGGTGTGTCGACACGCTGTATCTTACACAGCGTTGATTTAAACGTCAGGTTTGATAAAAACATTTCGTCCGGCCACAAATAAGTGCCGCATTTGTCAATGATTGCTAGGATTCTGATAAATATAATATAATGTGGGGAGGAGCTACTGCGAGAATTACAGAATATAGAATAATACAGAATGATTAGTGCGCAGGCGGAAACAAAAGAAATTCAAAAAGAATATTAGGGGGGGGAAATCAGAATATAATGCAGAAAAGGAATGATTTTTTAAAAAAAAATATTACTACTAAGAAGAAGAAGAAGAAGAAGAAGAAGAAGGATTATTACACAAGGAGAAATAAAAAAAATTCCAAAGATGAAAAAAAAATCAGAACATAATGTGGAAAGGAAAAGTTTAGAAAACAGTAAAACAACAACAATAATAATAATAATAATAATAATAATAATAGTTATAATCATCGTAATCATTATAATAATATAACGACATTAAGGGTTAGTATACAAATTGGAAAAAAAAGACTTTTTAAAATTTTTTGTTATTTTTATTGTATTTTCTTAAACAAAGTAAATGTCAGAATATAAAACAGAAAAGAGAAGGTTTAAGTGACCCATAAAAAATATAATAATAATAATAATAATAATAATAATAATAATATAACGATTATTTATTCTTGACATTAAGGATTAGTGCACAAATTCCAAAAAATCTAAATCTTTTTTTTTTTTATTTTACATTATTTTTTAATATTATTTGTATTGTATTTTCTTGAAAAAAAAAAAAAAGTCAGAATATAAAACAGAAAAGAGAAGGGTTTTTTTTTTAATTCTAACAATTGATCCATAAAAAAAATCTAATAATAATAATAATAATAATAATAATAATAATAATTTCACCTGGATGGTTTAATGATTTTTAACACTGAAAGTCAGTAGCATGTTAGTGAAGTGTAAAAGACGAGTCTGAACTCCATCTGCTCATCCGGTATCTCTGCCGCAAACTGAATTAGTGCTATTGATTTTAAAATGAACTACTTACCATGTCCATTATGTGTTTAGTTTGATTTACAGGGTGCGATGAACGCTTTTAAAAACAACATGGCCACAGGCTGGAGCCGCAGCTCCGAACAGAAAAGCAGACGGCACCTGTTTCGCTCGGGGGAGACGCCTCGGCCTCGTCTTTGTTTACGTGTTTATCTCCCTGTTAAGTGTCTCGAGTGCAGCTATTTCCCCCTTTACGCATTTTATTTACATCTCTTACGTTGATTTATCCTGTTATTTCCTCCCCCCCCCCGATGGCTATTATTAATCAATCAGGACGCCGCTTCTCGTACGCTCGGAGTTGTCTTTTGTTTTGTATCGTCATCATCATCATCATCATCATCATCATCATCATCATCAGCTGCTTCAACTTTAAAAAGCTCTAAGTGCCGTGATCGCTAATTACAAACCTTTCTCATGGAGACTTCTCCGCTTTTGTTGTTAATATCACTTGTTATTAGCGTAGCCGCACGGCCGGGGCGGGGGCGTGGGCCTCGTCTCTTAAACGCCCATTTGTTTTGGAGTCTTTCAGTGCAGGATGCTATCAATAGACACTAAAGAAAGATCAATAAGCGTTCATTTATCCAGTCAGGCAAGTCGCCGCAGCACAGCCACTTCATTATACACGCCGAGCAGCATTTGCTTTAATTGGCCCCGAATCAAAGGAGTGAAGTGGATGGAGTGGACCGATTTGCATATCTGTCAGCGAGTCGGACCTGCCGATTGGCCCGGTGCGCATAATGACGCCGAAATTTGCAAGTCATACGTCTGGAAACAGGAGGGTTGAAACGAATCGAGGGCTTTTGTCAAGTCTCTGTGGTTTCATTCGCAGCGAGCATTAACACTGCAGTCTCACTAAAAAAAAAAAAGTCTATATCAGATCAGTTGTGGATCACGATATTAAAAAAAAAAACCTTTAAACAGCATTCTAGCAGTTTCCCTAAAGGATTAATGGAACCGTTATTAACACTGTGTTAAACGTCAAACTGTAATATTGGGTTGACCATCAGATTTATCAAATAAAACACACCGTGTCGTGCTGTCGTAGGAAAATAATCAACGACGGGGTGCTGTGACGAGGCACGGACTCTCTGATTATCTTCCTATAACGGAACGTCCCGATGTCTTTAATTCCTTTCAATACCGCAGCAAGTCACCAACGATTACAACCTTTCATTCAATAAAGAGTGACACGTCGTACTTTTTATCCGTTTATAGTCACATGTAATGTTTGGGGAACGTCCTCCCTGTTCCTGTCATTCCCTTTCATTTTCTTTCATCTCTTTGGAAGTTAATACAAATAAATAAAATATTTAAAAAAATAAAAAAAAAAAAAACCTTCTGTCTCGGAAAAATGACAGCTTTCGTTACAAAAAGCGCTGACACTGGAGACTCCTTCCACAATCGCAAACGTTTTTAAATCCATCGTACGAGTTCCTACGAGTGAGCTGTTACTATGGAGACGATAACGTATTAGAATATAAACCTGACACCTTCTGACCAATCAGAGTCCGGAATCCAGCAGGTATAATAACTAATGTTATTGACGTTTTACAAGGTGTCACTCATCCCAAGACACCGAAACTACACTTTGCCCTTTTCTTTATGTTTCAGTTCCTTTTTATCCCCCCCCTCCTCCCCCCCATATACGTGACGAGACGTCCAACGCGCTTTCGGTCACACCTGTTCCCCTCGCTGTCGTTCTGCTCCCCCAATTACGAGGAAGCCATTTTGCCGTGACCCTCCTTATCTACGGCCTGCTGCATTTCCACATTACGGCTGAAGTACAGTTCTCCACAGCAGCACAGCAGCAGGCTGTAATTTACTGCCTCGGCCATCTGTTGTGGCTCTGTGAAATTACACATAAACTGGTTAGCGGACACTTTGGCCCATTGTCTGTTGTTTTGATAATCACCCTTAATAATGCTCGGCATCAATATGGTCTTTAAACCCGATTTGGGGGGTTAATGGAATAAGACGGAGGCAGTCAGTGTATGCAGCGGGACTAATGTCATTAGGAATGTTTGCGAAGAGCCAAATTAAATCAGCCATAAATTGCGCTCTCGAGTTTAGGCCGAAAAGAAAAAAAGAAGGGAAAAAAAAAAAAGCCTGCAGCCGTTCAGCTTAAGAAGCGCGCTTCATATTTTAACCTCTCGTGGTAACCGCGCTTAAAATGGACCAGAATAAAGGAAGCATAGCGTGAATGGATGGTATTAATTATTGCCGTTGCTCTAATGCCTTCAATTTAAAAAGAAAAACAATTTCTGAAGAATGGCTCGGCTCATGGGAACATCGCGAAACGTCAGTTTCTAGGAAACGTGTTCATTTCTTGACTTTATTTATTTTATTTTATTTTTTTTTACATTTTCGGGACGTCCGTGTCAACGCGAGCCAAAAGGTTTCATCTCAGGACAGCGAGGAGAGGGTGTTTTTTTTTTTTTTTTTTTTTTTTTCTCCGTCTACATCTTGTTTGAGACATGACAGAACAAAAGAGTCAGACGGTGTGAGTTTACAGCGAGTTCACCTGAAACACGGCACCTGTAGCTTTAGGTAACACTCCCTTCATACCTGCGAACGAGTGCCAGGATCTGTAACCCGAACGAGGGCCGGGTGCGTTGCCAAACGTACAGGTGATCACATGCCATTGTGAGATAGTGTGAAGTGTTCACCTTCCTCGCAGTGATTGGAAAATGAAAAAAAAAAAAAAAAACCCGCTACAGAGTGGATTCAGTGATCGGAGGTTTGTTTGTATCCCAGAGATTATCAGATACGAGGAATTCTACTTA
The DNA here is from genome assembly GCA_023630585.1 of Cranoglanis bouderius. NCBI lineage: Eukaryota > Metazoa > Chordata > Actinopteri > Siluriformes > Cranoglanididae > Cranoglanis > Cranoglanis bouderius. The sequence goes on along the minus strand of CM042562.1, from coordinate 18,094,036 downwards.
TCGATATATTAGCGGCGTGACGCGATAACGCTATCTGTTTGATATCCGCTGCGAATGTTTGTAATCTTTTTACACAACATCCAACCATTAATCTCACGTGACAGTAAAAAAAAACTTTGCCTAGCGCTTAACATTTAAGTTCTTACACTTAAATACTGAAGACGCGAGACCAGTTCGGCGAAGCGAACCGTCACAGGACTCCTCCTCCCTCAGTCACGCAAGGGAAATGTTAGCCGAGAAAGTGTCCACGGATCCACACTTTGAAAATCTACTGGTAATAATAGACCATCCGGGTGTCTCTGGGATACTTATTTCAACATACTACGATTTGGGACACGCTAATTGTAATCTGGGATACTATTTAGGTCGGATAGTAGGCGAATTGGGACGTAGCACAAGACTTAAATAACTAACATAAAACAGCCGGAGACAATCAGGTGCCAGGAGCCAGGATCAGGAAGCGAGAACAGAAACACGTCATTTTAAGACGTTTTGCTTCTTTGTTCGCTTTTTAAACAGCGTTGTGCGCAGGAGTGTTTTGGTTCCAGTCCCGCTTGCACTGTTCTTGATCTCTGTTTGTATCTGGACTTGCGACTTTTTTCTACCAAATTTAATTCCCAAAATAATCTAGAAATAATCTAAATTAGTCGCTTAGTTTAAACCACGGCACTGATTTAATGAACGAATGAACGCTGTATTTGTATCTGTTTGGAACACGTTATCCGGTCGTTCTGAATAATGAACACGGTATAATCCGTATACACTTACATCCCTAATAAATATCATCATGCCATATTTTCATGTAGTATCTGTAAGTCCTGTAATCGTGGCCTTTACAGATGATTGGTATTCCTCAAGGTTTAATACTAGGCGCTTTATTATTTCTAAGTCTCTTGCACCGCTTTGCAAAAAAACACCCCAAAAAACCCCTCCGTACTTTGCTCAGTGTGTGTCAGGACACGGCGAACACGCCCGCCTGTGACCCGCGTAGTCATACGCACCTTGTCTCGCTTCAGGCAAATGACAAGCGAGTCAGACAGACAGGCAGAAAGCGTATAGTCTTCCTTATCCGCCTGGATCTGAATGAACGTCGAACAAAAGCGCCGTGTTTTTCGAGGCGCGTCATTTTAGGCCAGGTGAGTCGGAGGTGAGAACGACGGGAAACCTGCGGAGAGATTTATGACCAGAGGAAAGCCTGTTAAAATGCTGAAGGTGAGGTCATATTTTTCGCTTTCTCTCTCCCTCGATCTAGAGAGCGAGAGTCGGTTAACTGAGCTCTCGTCCCTTTGTGCAGTCTCCCGTCCGACAGCCTCGGGCTCTGGACCCGAAAAACGCGCGAGAGAAACAAATAGCGCTGTCTCCCCGAGGAGAAACGGAGAGAAGACGATACAGCTGTTGCCCAGACGGCCGTCGAGAGAAGATGTCACCGTTTAATGGAAACACTCGAGGGAGTGGTTGGGAAAAAAAAAGACACTTACTAACTACTTGTAACTACTACAGAGAGGCTTAGAGAGACTTTGTGCAGTTCCAGGAAAGACAGGACGTATCTGTCCTCGTATCATGTGACACACAACATTGTGAGCTGTTGGCGTTCTCCAAGTGCCACTACCAGGCCCCTTTGTCCTTGTTGGCTGTCGTTTAGTGTTATATCGAGGTGTCCTTATCACCTTTTCGCAAATAAAAGGTTTGTTTCCTTTTAGATTTTTTTTTAAAACGCAAATAATAAACTATCACCCCATTTTCTCCTCACTTTTTCTGCTAATTTGTGAATTCACACCCACTAGTTAGTTCTCCTCCTATTACTTCCCCTCTGCTTCACCACATGCACATAGGACCAGTGCTGTTAAATATTCTAAAGCTACAGCAACAAGATGACATTCACTGTATACCATCATCATCACTTATTCATAACAATCAGTTTTTATCACTCTTAATGCCACGGCTCTGCTGAATTCTGGACTGTGATTGGTCAGAAGGTGTTGGTTAACTTTCTATAATCAGTCACTTCAGCAGGAATGAACATAAAATCAAGCAAACTCCGGGAAATTCAGAGGATTTTATATGTCATGTGACGCCGTTCGGCCGAAGCCCTCTCCGATTCAGGTGCGTCGAACACGAGTACAGCTAAAAGCTCTCATTTACCAACAAACATCGCCGTGAAAGAGCGTGCAAAACTATACCGCAGTGTGCGATCGCGGTTTCGCCAATTCGAGTAGTCTTCCGCGCAAAAAAAAAAAAAGGGCACAAAAACTCTGCGAGTTGCATCGCACATTTTTCAAAAAGCCACAAAATCAAGCAACAATAAAAACAATAAATAAAAACAGTACGGACTGAAAACCAGCAGCTCTGACCATAGTGCGGCTGCAGATCACAGCTTTATATTAATGCGCTATCGTTTCTATAGTAACCGCTCGTTCACTGGAAATTGTACAGTGGGGGGAAAAAGTATTTGATCCCCTGCTGATTTTGTACGTTTGCCCACTGACAAAGAAATGATCAGTCTATAATTTTAATGGTAGGTGTATTTTAACAGTGAGAGACAGAATAACAACAAAAAATCCAGAAAAACACATTTCAAAAAAGTTATAAATTGATTTGCATTTTAATGAGGGAAATAAGTATTTGATCCCCTATCAATCAGCAAGATTTCTGGCTCCCAGGTGTCTTTTACACAGGTAATGAGCTGAGATTAGGAGCACTCCCTTTAAGAGAGTGCTAATCTAACTGATAATCTCAGTTTGTTACCTGTATAAAAGACACCTGTCCACAGAAGCAATCAATCAATCAGATTCCAAACTCTCCACCATGACCAAGACCAAAGAGCTGTCCAAGGATGTCAGGGACAAGACTGTAGACCTACACAAGGCTGGAATGGGCTACAAGACCATCGCCAAGCAGCTTGGTGAGAAGGTGACAACAGTTGGTGCGATTATTCGCAAATGGAAGAAACTGTCAGTCTCCCTCGGGCTGGGGCTCCATGCAAGATCTCACCTCGTAGAGTTTCAATGATCATGAGAACGGTGAGGAATCAGCCCAGAACTACACGGGAGGATCTTGTTAATGATCTCAAGGCAGCTGGGACCATAGTCACCAAGAAAACAATTGGTAACACACTACGCCGTGAAGGACTGAAATCCTGCAGCGCCCGCAAGGTCCCCCTGCTCAAGAAAGCACATGTACAGGCCTGTCTGAAGTTTGCCTGAATGATTCAGAGGAGAACTGGGTGAAAGTGTTGTGGTCAGGTGTGGTCAGATCTCTCTGGCATCAACTCAACTCGCCGTGTTTGGAGGAGGAGGAATGCTGCCTATGACCCCAAGTCATAACACCATCCCCACCGTCAAACATGGAGGTGGGAACATTATGCTTTGGGGGTGTTTTTCTGCTAAGGGGACAGGACAACTGCACCGCATCAAAGGGGCGATGGACGGGGTCATGTACCGTCAAATCTTGTGTGAGAAACTCCTTCCCTCAGCCAGGGCATTGAAAATGACCTTAATGACTTGGAGAGGATCTGCAAAGAGGAGTGGGACAAAATCCCTCCTGAGATGTGTGCAAACCTGGTGGCCAACTACAAGAAACGTCTGACCTCTGTGATTGCCAACAAGGGTTTTGCCACCAAGTACTAAGTCGAAGGGGTCAAATACTTATTTCCCTCATTAAAATGCAAATCAATTTATAACTTTTTTGAAATGCGTTTTTCTGAATTTTTTTGTTGTTGTTATTCTGTCTCTCACTGTTAAAATACACCTACCATTAAAATTATAGACTGATCATTTCTTTGTCAGTGGGCAAACGTACAAAATCAGCAGGGGATCAAATACTTCCCCCCCCACCTGTACAGCAGAAGCTCCACTGATAATAAGGAGACGTTTATGTAACGTTTATGGAAGGAGTCTCCAGTGTCAGCGCTTTATAACAGCCGGAGGTAAAGCTGCAACGTGCGAAGTTTTTCGAAACGCTTGGTGGTTCCTCGGTAACACGACAGTGAGAACTTGAGAAGTTGATTTATGGACGTTCCATGATATTAAATGTAACTATAAACGGATACAAAGTAATTCCGTAATAAGTAAAAAAAAAAAAATGTAATCATCGGTGAGTTTGTGGTCAAATCAAACAGTAACGTCGCTTCATCACACCAGGCTGTCGTTGATTATTTTTCTAAAACCGCACGACACAAGAGTGTCTTTATTCCTTAGACTGTATATTCCTTGCATATCACAGAAGCCCAGGTGGACAGAGAATCCCGATGATTCCGTCTTCGCTTCAGCCGCGCCGCATAGGTGACACTCGACACCGTGTCTCGCTTCAAGTCATGCTTCTGCGGGTAAACTGGCACAGATTGTGGTATTGGCTGATATTTTAGTCGTATCTGTCTGGCTGACTGAGAAATCCCTGGCAGCCATGTTGATCAGACCACACAGCGTCGCACAGCTGACTCCACGCCAAAGTTTAGTTTACAGACGACCCGGCATCGCGCTCACACGTCGCTGGAAGAATCCCCGCGGTCCTGCGGCTAACCGACGTGCGGCGGTGTTTAGAGAACATTCTGGAAATCCCCTTGTTGTTTTGGCTTTGCAACAAGCAGGACTCCTAACCCCCCCCAAGTCCTGACCGATACTCGCCGTTACACATGTTCTCTCAGCGCACAACACCGCAGCCACAGCACAGACGTTATTAGAGCTTCTCACGTTGCACCGTGTTGGCATCGAAACACTTGTCATAGCTCACATAAAGGTTCAAACACAGTTCTCGCTCAAATGCCTGGCGTACTTTGTGAAGACTTACTCACCCTATCGAGTGTAATTGATCATTATGCACTGATTTAGGACTTGGCAGGAAGCTCGGCTGTCTGCGTTCGGATTACACACGTTCATAAAAAGCGACAGGAGCATCCCTTTGAAAATTTATAGACACGTCTGTGGGGGGGAAAAAAAAGAAAAGAAAAGTAAAGATAAACCTCTTGGAATGAAGGTTGACACCGAAGACGTTCCATGTCTGGGGTATCTGGTGTTGTAAAATATCCAACATTATACGGGGAAGGTTGCGAAACTTTGGGTCTACATCCGAAAACTATTTAATAAAACTTATTTCAGCAGTTATCACATACTTTCTTGAAGTATTTCTCCAAGGAGATACTTTTAAACTCGTTTAAGTCCAAAAGAGTGTGTACTTACCCGTGTAATACTCTGAAAATCACTCAAATATCATAATATTTAAAATATCCTGTTCAATTCGATCTTCGATCTTCGATCTAGACATTGTCACTACTGAGGAATATTAACATTACAATATACATCCGTGTACTGGAATAAAATCATGTTGATAATATTAATGTTAATAAATCGAAAACTGAAATGAACTAAATGGTAAAAATAATAAAATATTGATTACAAAAATGGAAAATAAATAGAAATCTTGTCTTTAAAACTAAGCACAATAAAATAAAAAGCAATTCTGCTGAGTTTTAACTCGTGTTAAGGAAAAGTAACCTGAACATATTGTCTCTAAATAGCGATTCTTTCTTTCTTTGTTTTTGCATCATTTCTATTTCATTCATTTAAAAAAAAATAACAACAATAAAAACAGTAATAGACCTGTCGGCTGTGTGACTCGACTTCAGGTGGCTTTATTTCATGTGATAAATACTCAGAGTTTAAGAGAACAACATCAGTGAGACGTCTCATCAGGAATTCCTGCGTTATCAACAGGACTGTTCACAAAACAACAGAAAACGTCAGTGTATCCGTTTATTAAAAGTGGGCGTGTCTAAGAGGTCGTAGCGTACTGACGCATATCCGACCTGACTGAAGATAAAACACTGACCTCAGACTCAGAGCACAAACCGGTTGTTTGCGCTTCAGATGATCGAGGCAGTTCCTCGAAGCGTCTCAGGGAGGAGTCTCGGTGTGTATCCGAAATAAAACGACTAGAGCGCTGTAAATATCACAAAAATAAAGAAAACACATACTGAAAAGAATTAAAACTATTCAAAAACATTTTAAAACTAATTAAAAAGATTACGCCAATGAAAAGTGCAAATTAATGAAAGAAATGTAAATAATTGTAAATAATAATAATAATAATAATAATAATAATAATAATAAAAATGAGACTAATTTTGACATCGGATCATATTGGTTGAAATGGAGTCAGCATGGACAGTAAATGTATGAGACAGACGAGTGTAAAGACCGAGTCATTATCCAGTGTTCATTGTTATTTTAGCTGTGTTTACGCGGTACTGTTTAAAATAAAATATTATACACGGTGTCCGAAAAGTCGGGACCCGGGAATGGGAACATGTTGAGCAAAATCCGCGTTCAGTCCGAGGAGCAACGTCTTTATGGCAGCACCATAAACTATGAGTTTTACGAGACGTATCTTGCTAGTTAGCTAGTTACCGAGAAACTAGCGAGTTAATGCTAGATACCCGGGTCGCGTTCTTACTGAGGAGTTGCTGATAAGGGACACATCCAGCTAGCTAACTTAATCCAGCTTATAAATCAGTCCCTCCAGAAACAAACGCAGAATCAAGCAAACACCGAAATATTCCGAGGAGCCGCGATTTTTCAAAATCAACGCAGATTTTCCGCAGGTTCGGGCCGAGACGCGTCGTGTGACGTCATCGCAACGTGCATTCAGCCAAAGCCCTCTCCGATTCGAGTACAGCCGAAAGCTCTCGTTTACCGACAGACATCACTGCGAAAGGCGATTTCGCCAATTCAAGTAGTTTTCCACACACACACACAAAAAAAAACCTCTGCAAGTTGCATCACAAATTTTGAAAAAAGCCGCGTCTAAATCGAGCATTACTGGCTGCTACAATCCCAAAAAAAACTCCTGTACGGACTGATGAATGAGTTCATGGCGTCTGATGGAGCAGCCCCTCAGTATGTCCTGGTCATTACAGGCCAGCTCACCGCTTAGCATCATTCAGCCACTGACAGGACGCTAAGCTGTAAGAATCTTCTGGAGTTACACCATGTGAAAGTGTTCGTTTAGCCAACTTATAGAACTCCTACAACTTAGTGTGTAAGTTGTAGGAGTGTGTATGAGAGTGTGTGTGTGTGTGTGTGTGTGTGTGTGTGTGTGTGTGTGTGTGTGTGTGTGTGTGTGTGTGGGGATTAGGGGTGAAGTGTGCACTACACCTCAGGGTGTGTCCTGAATGCAGTGTGGTGTTAATTTGAGTTCAGGAGGAAGTGGCCTGAGGTGATGTGATTATCTGATCATCTCAGATCAGTGTGTGTGTGTGTGTGTGTGTGTGTGTGTGTGTGTGTGTGTGTGTGTGTAATTCAGTCAGAGCTCACACCTGCCTGCTGAGGACACACACCTGAGACCAGACAGGAAACATGCAGAAATCTCTTTATTAATACACTGAAGATTAAAAAGGTCACTTGAGAGGCTTTAACTGTCTGTCTGTCTGTTTCTCTGTCTGTCTGTCTGTCTGTCTGTCTTTTTCTCTATCTCTGTCTGTCTGTCTGTTTCTCTATCTCTCTCTGTATGTTTCTCTGTCTGTCTGTTTCTCTGTCTGTATGTTTCTCTATCTCTGTCTGTCTGTTTCTCTGTCTGTATGTTTCTCTATCTCTGTCTGTCTGTCTGTTTCTCTGTCTGTCTGTCTGTCTGTTTCTCTCTGTCTGTCTGTTTCTCTGTCAGTCTGTCTGTCTGTTTCTCTATCTGTCTGTCTGTCTGTCTGAGTCTTTCTCTATCTGTGTCTGTCTGTTTCTCTCTGTCTGTCTGTCTGTTTCTCTGAGTCTGTCTGTCTGTCTGTTTCTCTGAGTCTGTCTGTCTGTCTGTTTCTCTGAGTCTGTCTGTCTGTTTCTCTATCTCTGTCTGTTTCTCTGAGTCTGTCTGTCTGTCTGTCTGTTTCTCTATTTCTGTCTGTTTCTCTATCTCTGTCTGTTTCTCTGTCTGTCTGTTTCTCTATCTCTCTCTGTCTGTCTGTTTCTCTGTCTGTCTGTTTCTCTGTATGTATGTTTCTCTGTATGTTTCTCTATCTCTGTCTGTCTGTTTCTCTGTCTGTATGTTTCTCTATCTCTGTCTGTCTGTCTGTTTCTCTGTCTGTCTGTCTGTCTGTTTCTCTGAGTCTGTCTGTCTGTTTCTCTATCTCTGTCTGTTTCTCTGAGTCTGTCTCTCTGTCTGTCTGTCTGTTTCTCTATTTCTGTCTGTTTCTCTATCTCTGTCTGTTTCTCTGTCTGTCTGTTTCTCTGTCAGTCTGTCTGTCTGTTTCTCTCTGTCTGTCTGTTTCTCTATCTCTGTCTGTCTGTCTGTTTCTCTATCTGTCTGTCTGTCTGTTTCTCTCTGTCTGTCTGTTTCTCTGTCAGTCTGTCTGTCTGTTTCTCTATCTGTCTGTCTGTCTGTTTCTCTATCTGTCTGTCTGTTTCTCTGTCAGTCTGTCTGTCTGTTTCTCTGTCAGTCTGTCTGTCTGTTTCTCTATCTGTCTGTCTGTCTGTTTCTCTCTGTCTGTCTGTTTCTCTGTCAGTCTGTCTGTCTGTTTCTCTCTGTCTGTCTGTTTCTCTATCTGTCTGTCTGTTTCTCTCTGTCTGTCTGTCTGTTTCTCTGAGTCTGTCTGTCTGTATCTCTGAGTCTATCTATGTCTGTCTGTCTGTTTCTCTATCTCTGTCTGTTTCTCTGTCTGTTTCTCTGTCTGTCTGTCTGTTTCTCTATCTCTGTCTGTCTGTCTCTTTCTCTGCCTGCCTGTCTGTCTCTATGTCTGTATTTCTGTGTGTCTGCCTGTCTCTGTGTCTCTCTGTCTGTCTGTCTCTCTCTGTCTGTCTGTCTCATTGTCTCTGCCTCTTTCTGTCTGCCTGTTTTTGTCTGTCTATCTATGTGTGTCTATCTGTGTTTTTTTCTAGGTCTGTCTGCCTGTCTGTTTCTTTGCCTGTCTGTCTGTATTTCTTTCTGTCTTTATTTATGTCTGTCCCTGTGTCTGTCTGTGTCTTTGTCTCTGTGCCTACCTGTCTGTCTGTCTCAGTCTGTGTTCATGTCTCTGTGTTCTATCTCTTTGTTTCTGCCTGTCTGTCTGTTTCTGTATTTGCCTGTTTCTGTCTATCTCTATGTCTCTGGGTCTGTCTGCATGTCTCTCTGTCTGTTTTTTTTAGGTCTGTCTGTCTCTATGTCTGTCTCTCTGCTTGTCTGTCTGTCTCTCCTGTCTCTTTCTTTCTGTGATCTGTCTATCCATTTTTATTTTTACTCTACCTGATTAAAGTTGGCTGTATCTCAGTAGTAGACTAAACTAAAGCAGATGGATTGTTGTTGTTGTTGTTGTTGTTGTTGTTGTTGTTGTGATGTTTATTAGATGGAAGGACTCATCAAACACAGGAATCATGGCAGTGCAGAAACATCACTGAGGCTCT